>OX383956.1:29870916-30188934 GCA_947532105.1 Athrips mouffetella | reverse complement strand
TAGTACACGATACTTTTCTAAATTTTTCTAGTTAACACAAACTGAGGAAATAAGAGCTGAAAATATATACGAAAGATATAATAGTTGTTAAAGCAACTAAAGGGCAATACGATTTGGACTTCAAAAACTAACATGATGATGACGCATATCAAAAACTGGATTTCTTACGCCCGACATATTCAAAATCACTAGATTTGCCCGCTCCTACACAAAAAAGAAACTTATAGCAACAAATGATCGAACTCGTTACATTATTATTTTAACTGTCTATTATATCTCTAACTTTGTTGTGATAAAGCTTTTTAATAGGCAAGCTTGTTAGCTTTTAAACATGTGCTATTTATATTTAAAGTTTGTAAGAATTGTTAAAATACATACATGCATTCTAACAAGTCATTAAGAGTCGTTAAGAGTTTTTTATTGTTAACAACAAGGTGATTGATTTCAATATGATATTTATTTATTTTTATTTTATTTTATTGTATTACCTTTAATATCCTTATTTTTGCTGTAGTTTCCTTTTAAAAAGGCAAACCAGTTAGCTTTTAAACAAGTGCCAACAGGTGTTTTTAGAAAAAAGATAATAATTTCCTCAAATTGCCGTCCTAAAACATAACAATTTTTATATAATTTTAAAACTTTTCTTACTAAAGAGACTTGCAAAGAAAATCACGTAATTATTTATAATTTTATAGTTTAAGCATAATAATTCTGATATTTAATGATACCTAATTCAAAGCCTAAATTAAAACGGATAGTTTCTAGCCTTAATTAATAAAATTAGTAAATAAATTAAAATACAGGGTGTTAATTTAATTGCGTGCCATAGCTTAAGGGGTGTTTCAGTAACAATAAAGGAACACAAAAAAAATATAAAATAAATCCTTTTTTTTCACATTTTCTTTATTTTTTTTCTTATTTCATTTTCTTGATAATATTTTAGGATGTGCATCTGTCCAAGACACTGAACAACTTTTCCCAAGGAACATAGGTCGAAATACGAAAAACATATTTCGACTTCCCATACAAACTGCATCAGCTGACAGCACATTTTAGTATGGGAGGGCGAATTTTTTTTCGTATTTCGACCTATGTTCCTTGGCAAAAGTTGTTTAGTATCATGGGCAGATGCACACGAAAAATATTATCAAAAAAAGTAAATAAAAATAATAATAAAAAAATACGAAAAAAAAATCGGATTTTTTTAATATTTTTTTTGTGTTCCTTTATCGTTACTGAAACACCCCCTAAGCTATGGCACGCAATTAAATTAACACCTTGTATAGTTAAGTATTTTTATTTATAGCTTTGTCCAGTTTTATTCAAGTATTAGTAAGTTTTCCTATTGTCATTATTTCTGCTGATAAGTGACCACTTCTGAATATCAACGTCATCTATTTAAAGCTTATTTCTGATGAATGTCTCTAGATGTGTCTCTCTCTATATGAAGTATGATATACCCTGCTTAGTTTTAGTGCAGTAACTGTGTTACATACTGCACTTATGATAAGAGAGTAGAGTAATATTTTCTTATGCCTTGCTTAACATCAAACGTTTTTTGACAATAAAAAACGTCCTGCTGAATTTACGCTAAAAAGGAACATATTTCTAAAAGCTACAGATAAAATTCTATAAAATACAGTCAAAAGTTGTCTTGATTTGTAGATAGAATGAGAGCAGTAACAAAAAATAAAAATAAAAACTTTGAGCGGCATTTACTCCAAATGAAGTCAATGTTAGTTACTGCAGACGTCCTTAGCAGGGCAGATAGTATATAAGACATCAGTACACCACACATGAACACAACTCGTTTGAGCACCAGATACTAGTGATCTAAAACATCCTCAAACCACAAGAATACGGCTGAGCTATTTTTAGCGCGAGACTGCATAAAGCTTAATAATACTTATAAAATAAACTTTGCATAAAGCGAGGCAGGATTTTATTATAAAAACTCGAGTCTTTCTTGATTGTCACCACTATGACAATTTTATGGAATAGACTAGGATTAAATTCAGAATTTGGCTCTCCTAAACTGGACCAGATCTGACAATCAATGTTGTCAAGCTGAAATTCTGCTAGTTAAAAAAAGACAAAAAATATAAATTACGGCGGGAGGTTTCTTGTTTCAAAAGTGTCCCTTAGGTCCCCCTGAACATATCTAGAAAATTCTCCGTTGATCCCATGTACGCTCCCCCCTCCCCACCCTCGAACGGGAACCTGCTTTTAGTTTTTACTTTCGAGCGGAGCTAGAAAGATATTGTATTCGTGAAAAAAAAAGTTTTTCTAATTTTCTCAAACTGTGTTCTATATCACTTATATTTTTTTAATCCTTTTATTGATACACTGTATGAAAAGTACAAAATTGCTAAATTACAATATTGCGTTACAATATTGCGTACACATATATCTTATAATATAATGTATGTATCACTGCCACTTGTCACTGCGATTTGATACTGTGACGTGGCGACATAATGTACTGACGGAAGTTATACATAAGTTATCTACTTTGAGTTGCGCTTAATTAAGTATTAAATTGTTTTAATTTTTTTACAATTTTTTCTGCAAAAGTAACAAAAGAAGCTAGTGCTGTTTCCTATCTCATTAAATCTACCAGATTGTAGGGTGACACTCTCAAGTTCCCACAAATCATCTCGTGGGAATGTCTTGGAACGCAAAACGCAGGACACGACTCTAAGAGATGCTCTAAGGTTTGGGGTGTTATTCCATCACAGGGACAATAGTCGTTATCAATTATCTTGAAACGATGTAAGTAGGATTTGTGATATCCGTGACCGGTAAGGATTTGCGTAAGATGAAAGCTAGTGGAAGTTAAACTACGTAGTTCTTTGATTTTATCTAAACTAGGAATTAATTTTCTAGTATGACTGCCCTGTGTAGCACTTTCATATCGTTCTTGCCAAGTAGCCAAATTATTGATTCGCACAACTTTTTTGATGTATGAAATGGGAAATACTGAATAGTCAGGTGGCTTGCGAAGATTACAGCCCGCTTTGGCGGCAGCGTCTGCTGCCTCATTCCCAGCTATACCAACATGGCTTTTAACCCATGCTATTTCTATGGAGTGAGTGTCTAAATTATCGTGTAAGATCTTATGGATTTTGTGTAACTATGGGATGAGTGTTGCTTCTGTTTTGGATTGAGTGAATGGAAGAAAGAGAGTCTGTGTATATAACGGTGTGTGATAATTTATTTCCTATTGCCCATCTGCAAGCTTGAAGTATTGCCAATAGCTCTGCTTGAAATACGGTGCAGCTCGAATGCAGTTTGTATTTCTTGGTGGTTGCGGTCGGGTTTCCGTCCGGATTACAGCAAACAAAAGCGGCACCAACAGAGCCATCTCCCTGTTTACTACCGTCAGTAAATATCATGATGGAGTCTGGTCTAATTAAAGCATCTACTTCTTCTTGGTTCTGGGTAATCTTGTATTCTATTGTTCGTCTTTGAGCAGGATGTAACAGTTCATGAATCGGGGTATGTTTTTCAAGTGGGATATCGTGGGAAATAAGTTCTGTAGTTCCTGTAAGTTTTGCTCTTTCTACAGCACAGACTTCGCTGATCTTTAGGTCCACTGGAGTAAATTTTGCAAGTGCTATTGCCGCTACTGTAGAAACCGTGCGAAATCCCTTAATAGCCCTGATAGCAAAGCCGCGCTGCATGCTTTGTAGAATTCTCTGGATGTACTTTTTCTGAACGATGTGTCCCCAGATGCCAGCAGCATAAGTTATGATTGGTTCGATTACCTGGAGATAGATAGTGCGAATGTTTTCTGAGTATCACTTATATTGGGTCTTTACCTATGAAATTGCCGTTTTGTATGGCGAATTTTAGGTAAACTCAATTTTCAGTACTAACATTTTTGCATTTTTCTTAGGAATCATAAATCCAATTTTTTTTATTTTTTTTAAACATTATTGGGAAGACATTAAGCTAACAGAAACTTAAATTTAATTTTCGAAAAATATTATCTGTAAAAATTTTTTACAAATCTAATGATCTAATCGGACGACATTTAAGACAAACAATTTTCGAACCTTTAATTTTATATATCAAACTAAAAATAAAAACTTTATTTTATGCGTAAATTGATAACCTTGAAGTCAACTTTCAAATATAAGACAAATGAAAAAAATAGCATTAGAATTATAGGAATTATGATCTCATTAATCTGTAAGAAAACTTCGGCAATTTCATAGGTAAAGACCTATTATATCATACAAAACAATTCTCCCAAACATGTCCGTCTGTCGGTCGGTCCGTCGGTCGGTCCGTCGGTCGGTCTGTCCGTCACGCTTTGGCCTAGCGGCTAAACGAATGGTCCGATTGACACCATATTTTGAATTTAGGAGTTTTATGCAAATCTGTCGAAGGGTTCTAAGTGGTTTCTGGCTGGCTCTCATTTTGAGGGTAGCTATCATACAACGAAAATGAAAAATTGATATTTACTCAAAAACGGCTCATAGAATCTTGATGAAACTTTGCATCTCCATGTAAGATATCTTGCGCAAGTATCAATTGATCTGTGTAATTTCATTTATGGGTGTTTCTCTACCACCAAATCGTAAATATGTGATTTACCCAAAATTGCTTCCATTGAGTTTATTAACATTTTCTGTAATATTAATTCTGGATTGGTTGTCTACCTGACTGGATATTCTTTATGATTTTCTTGAGTAAATTTAATACACAGGGTGTACAAAAAACTGAAAGGGCTTGCTCAGTAGACTAAACTGAACAATTATTCATAAGGAACATGTGTTGGGAAATTAAAAAAACTTCCATGCAAGTATCCTACGGTAATATCCATTGATCTGTGAAAATTCATATATAGGATGTTCCAGTACTAGTGTACTAGTAAATCACATGTTTAACTTTTACTGCCTAAATCGTTTGAGGTTTGTTTGTTTTAAGGTTTGACAATTTGAATTCTGAATTGATCTATATATTTCATTCGAACATTTTTGTGGAAAAACGTAAATAAAAGTTTGTATATCCATATTATGTGTATGGCATTACAAATTTAAGTTTGCGGTTGATAGTTTTTCCTTGAGTATTGCGAGAAAGTAAGTGCACTGCTGCTCTACCATTTTTTTTTCATATATCTCAGAAACGGTTAAAGATAGATTTTCATCTATCTTTAACCGTTATCGTCAATTGTTATGCATGTAAAAGCTTATTTTGTACGCGAAGAAAAATCAATTTTCCTGCGTTAATTGGTAACAGTCGTTTATCAAGAAACTAAAGTTTCTACATTAGTCGTAATTGTAATCTATACATTTCTGTATGCTTAAACATTGTTATTTAATTTACCAGAAGTATCACCGTGTGAGGAATCCAGGCAGGCTGTGATCCGCGAACTGATCACCACGGAAGCGGTCCACATCCAACACCTCAAGTCCATCGTTGAGGTAAGCAAGTGGCGATAGTTCTTTACATACCATTCGTTATATTTCTTGCAAAACACCAACTTGTGAATTGACACACAAGGGACCTATTTTTGAAAGCCATTAAGTAGCGAAATGTAAATAACAATATCCAGTAAAAGGTTAATATTTTTCAATGACATAATGATAAAATTGTTGGATACTGTCTTGTTAATTACAAAGTACCTGGGCGACCGAGCTTCGCTCTATACTAGCCGCCTCAACCTGAAAATATCATCGGGTGAGCAAGCTATGCTACTCGCCAATAGATGGCGCTATAAGTTTCTGTCTAAAACGCGGAATTTACAAAATGCTCAAAAACACGGTAAAACGAATTTTCCGAGACATGAGACCTAGCTAGATCAATCCAAATCCAACCCAAAAACCCCCGTATGGTAAATTTTGCTCGTTTAATAGTATAGGATAAGGACTTGAAAATTGATTGCAAATTTTTTTGTACTTTTCTCAGACCATTACGCATAGAACAAATTTTCCTAAAGAAAAATTATAGACGGTGGATTTGGTATAACTTACAAGTATTAGGAGACAACTCACACAAATTCATCAGATCCTAAACTATACATACATATAGTGATTGCAAACTTTTGCAAAAGGATATGGATGCCATTTTACAATGGTGTAAATTAAACAAAATGGACATAAACCAGAGTAAGTGCTATATTATGTACTTCAGACGCAAAACGCAATTCAATCATACTACCCGTATAAATTAGAAGGACATTTTATTTTGTTGTCTACAGGTTCGGTCGTGAAAGATCTGGGGGTAGGTAACTTTTGATAAGAATCTCACCTTTGATCAATATATCACGACTCTTACGACCGAATCTTTTAGACGCCTTGGTTTCGTGCTTCGAAACATGCGAGATCTCCACGATCCGCACTTTATGAAACTTTTGTACAACAGTCTCGTGAGAAGCAAATTTGAAAGCAGTGCCTGTACGAGTATATGGAGTCCACACGACGCCACATACATTACTATGGTCGAAAGAGTCCAAAAAGCTTTCACAAGTTACTTGATAGTTTTTAATCGTGCTACTCCTCTCTACTTAAAAGAAAGGTTTCAATTTCGCACCCTCACCGATGGCCATCTCCGCTCCTGCGTCAACCTCTCCCTCGTTTTTCCTGGTCACTCCTCTCGTGTCTACTCTAATTCCTTCTCCGTTCAAGCGTAGCGACTGTGGAACGTGCTTCCTGAGAATGTGAGAAGGTCACCCAACATAGCCGCGTTCAAATGTTCACTGAGGAAACTCTGGGGTCACAATACTGACACTTGAGCAGCAAGTTGATTTATATATTTTGGTATTTATCTCATTACTTTATATATTTTGTTATAATATGTTTGTCTTATATATTTTATTTATTTATAGGTATGATATATATGTATTACTATTATTATTATCATAAGTAGGTAGGTTATTTTATCTCTTGTGTTTATGCATTAATTTATTTATTTATCCGTTGTACTTAGTAAATAATATTAACAATTCTTATATGTAGGTATTCTGCAAAAATATTGTCAACTCCTTTAGCCTCTCTAAGGTTGGCTGGAAGAAATTCCATTTAGGGATAAGTCCGCCTTTGCATAGGTACTATTCTCGTTTGTAATTTGTCTCATTTCATTTGTTATGCAATAAATAATATATACATACATACATACATACATACATACATACATACTTATATAAACGGGTTTATGAATATTATCCTTTGCTTTATCCTACAACCATTTTTATTCTTTTAATTTTAAAGACCGCTATAACTGGCGAAAAAAAGGGAAGGCCTTTGCCCAGCAGTGGGACACATTACAGGCAGACATAATAATAATATAATAATAATTTTAAATCGATCAGTTTTATTGTTTACTCAGACATATTTAACTGAAGAACATAGTGAAAGTTTTGAAACATAAAAAATTACCCTGTTCTACCCTGTAATTACCTAGTGTTATTGGGCACTCTATTTGTTAACTAATCCGCGATAATAACACAAATTCTGTAAAAAATTCAACCATATATTTACTACGGTTATAAGAAACTACTTTTTAAAGGTCGGACAGACAGACAGACGACGAAGGCTTAGTAATTATAGTTATACGGTCCCGTTGGCACTCTTTGGGTACGGAACCCCAAAAATTACCGCGTACGGCACTTTCATAATCACGCACTCGAAAATTGCACACTGAATAATTTAAATATCTTTTCATAAACAAGCTGTAAATATGCATATTAATCAGTTTTATCGCTCCGACGACTGAAACTTATCTTGCCCCATAAACTTGGTTCCGGTAAACATTGACTTGTCGTCGTGCCGAGATCGATTACAACCTAACAACCTAGCGATATTGAATGTGGAGCTTGTTTTCCCTTGAGGAACGTCTAGGCCACACTAAATAATCTATTGCTTTACTGCCTGCCCAGATATCGGCGATGACGGTGACTCGCACTTGGTCGGTTTTTTTTCTCTCTTGTTGTTTTATAGTGTACCAAGCTTTTATTTGAAAACTTGAGATTTGAGATCTAACAAAAGCTTGACAAACTCGCGTCGCGTCTGTCCGTCTATCTGTAATCCAATGTTGCAAGTTCAATGCGACCAGCTTCCCTGTTTCCGTTAAATTTTTTATTAGTATGTATCGCATGACAATGCAATAATATTATGACATTGAGCTGATCTTATAATGCAGCCGGAAGATGGCCGAACCCTGTAACAAAACAACGCAACACTATCGTGTTTGGGCTGGCTATCGCTTTCAAACTCCCACCCATAAATGAATCATATATCACAACTGAAAGAAGACATGAGAACGGCATGTAAGATATTCAAACATAGCCTTTAGGATGAGCAACGCGCATATTGTTTTAATGTTTTTGTGTGTTATTGTATCATTTTATGATGATGATGATTTAGCTCTATGGACCCTCGAAGGTGTGAACATTTCAAGCTTGTACGACTACACAAACAAGAGATAGTTAACTTTTATGTCCTCATCTCCATGTATATGAACCAAACCAAAACCTACAAGGTACTTCCCTAGAATAAAGAAATTGGGCAACAAGCTAGGTATTATAGTACAACCAAAGGAAAAACTCTAAAATCATTAAAATATTACAACTTTTTTCACAACAAATTGAGGTGAGCTCCCGTTTCAAGTACCTTCATATCAAAAAGGGGATAATTTGAGAGGACGCGAATTTTTTTTTAAATTATAGGGCAACCGCTTGTATTTTCATACGTTAGACAGTTACGACTCGCATTTTCCCGATTTTAGGGTTCCGTACCTCAAACGGAAAAAACGGAACCCTTATAGGATCACTTTGTAGTCCGTCTGTCTGTCTGTCAGTCTGGCAAGACCCTTTTTCTCAGAAACGCGTGAAGGTATCAAGCTGAAATTCATATCAAATACAAATACTCCGTCCCTTTGAGCTGTGAAAAAATCTAACTTCTAAGCCAACGCAATCAAAAGATACACAGCCGTTTATGCCGCAAATTTTCGACACTCGCAAGGGAATCAAATCTACAGGGTACTTCCCGAGAACTAAAATTTGGTACGAAGCAACGTCTTATAGCACAGATAAAGGAAAAATGGCGAAAGGCATACATTTTTAATTACATCATATAATAAAAATATTTTGCAATAATTTAAACTTACTACCCCTTTCCATGAACGCATGCAGGTATTAAATTGAAATTCATAGCAAATACTCAGATCTATAATACTACCTTCAAGCTATAATAAAATCAAACTTCTATGTCAAAGCAATCAAAAGAAACAGCAATTTAATCCGCATAATTTGAAACTCGGAATTACTCGCAAGGGAATCAAAACCTTAAGGATACTTCCAGTCGTCCTAGAATCTTGAAATTTGGCATGATGCAACGTTTTATAGTTCACATAAAGGAAAAATTCCGAAAATGGTTTGTACGGAACCCTCGGTGCACGAGTCCGATTCGCACTTGGCCGGTTTTTTTCTCACTTGACCACTTGTGACATAAAGAAGTGACCGAAGTTGGAAGTTTACTGGACCGATTGCTTACAAAATCGATACCTAAGGGTTCCTTGTGGTCCCCAATAACGAATTCGTATACGGTTGTTACTAAATCGATTGTAGTTGAAATTCTAAATTAATTTCATTGTGCCTACAGGTTTAACGTGACATTATTTGTAGGTACGCGAAAGGAACTTCGTTCAAACTTTAATATAGCATACTTATTACGACGAATAATAACTATGTAACATGCTTACCTAATTTATTGTGGCAGTAAGAGGTAGAGAATTATCCATGTGGAAGGTTCCGAAAGGTTAATCCCTCGCGTAGCAATAACAACTTGGCGAGATCGATCACTACTTTCCTCATGCTCATCTGCCCATCGTGCTATCTTGATAGACAATACAAACTATGTCATAATATATTATAGCTACCTACAAATCGAAAATTGTGTTCTTAATCAGCTCAGCTGAAAACATATCTGAGACGAACCAAGCGAAGCGCAATGGCCTACCTTTTACGAAGCGCTTCGTCGTTTTTAGGGTTCCGTACCTCAAAAGAAAAAAACGGAACCCTTATAGGATCACTTTATTGTCCGTCTGTCTGTCTGTCTTTCTGTCAGTCAAGACCCTTTATTTCACGAACGGGTTAAGGTATCAGGTTGAAATTTATACCATATATTAAGATCCATGAACCACACAAGATCTGAAAATTAAAAATTTTTACAACGACGCAATCAAAAGATATGGCATTTTATGTCCTCATCTCCATACATTTATTCAAAAATACGAAACCTACAGGGTACTTCCCGTTGACCTAAAATTATGAAATTTGGCAAGAAGCTAGGTCTCACAGTACAAATAATGGGAAAAGTCTGAAATCATTAAATATTACAACTTTTCTCACAACTAATGGTAACCAATTGTGGTGAGCTCCCGTTTCAAGAACATTCATATAAGAGAGGGGTCAAGTTGGATGGTCTGAGGCGATTTTTGTTTTAGTTCTATTTAAAAACGGGAACACTTACAAACTTGAAAATTGGTATGTTTATGGTGCATAAGCTATAAAATAACAACAAATAATAAAATTTAGTCAAGCGCGTGTCGGACTCAAAAAATCTAGCACATTAACTTACTGAAATTTCAACTAATACAATTATGTTTATGTGGTGGTACGGAACCCTCAGTGCGCGAGTCCGACTCGCACTTGGCCGGTTTTTTTGAACCATCATAACTTCCATTGGGTATAGATTATACCAGATAAACAAAATTTTACAGGACATAATGTCAATCATCATCATCCGACCGTTTTCCGTCATGGCGACCGAAAATATGATGTCATTAGCGGACTAATTAAACATATAAAATTTCAGTTGCATAGCTCGTATGATTTAGATTTTTACCCAACTACCCCAAAACAGGAAAGTTATGTTTTTCGAGTGTATGTATGTAAGTGTGTCGATTTCTTTGTGGCGCTGTGCAGCCACAACGGCCTGATAGATTTCAAGTTTTCAGGTGTCGTTAGATTTGTATTCATTGTAGGAGTGTCATAGGATAAAAAAAACAAATATTTTTTTATTAATAAAACTAACAAAATACCCGAGGTATTGCAGGCGGGGAAAAACAAAAACTACAAAATATATACTACTCAAAACAAAATAAGGGCCACCAGATTTTTTTATATGTTAATTGTAATTTTAACATTAATTGTACTTTTTCAATTAAAGTCCGATATAAATTTCTACTGAACATTATTTGAAACATTTATTAGCTTTAATTGACTGATTAAAACCTACATAAAAATATACATTACTATTATTATTTTAATGATATATCAAAAAAACCTGCTGGCCCTTACTTTGTTTTAAGTAGTATATTTGAAATAAAAAAACCTACCCCAAACACATAATTTTAGTCCGCCCCGGTTTGTCCCCGACTGCAATACCTCATGAAATTTTTAGAACTTGTTTTTTCTGTTTTCAGTTCATATTTTTACGCAGTCAGGTATTTTGTTTTTTGTGTTTACAAGCCCTAACTTCACAAAATATACACCTTTAGAGTAGGAAATAAATGACAATTAAATTTTCTCAGAACTAAAACGAGACCATTTTTGACAACAAAGGTTTTATGAGGATTTGGACATCATAGAATCCAGAAATCAATGTTGTCAAGCCGAAATCCTTGTAGTTCAAAAAAGTCAAAAAATAACCTAGGCTAATTTAGGGTGGGGGGTTTTTTGATTTATAACTGTTCCTTAGATCCCTCTGAACATATTTGGAAAATTCTCCGTTGATCCCATGTACGCTCCCCCTTCCCCACCCTCAAACAGGTCCCTGATTTCAGTTTTTTTCATTTATCTCAGAAACAGTTAAAGATAGATGTAAATCGTTAACGTTACTTTAATCGTTATAAAATTACCAACCCGTTGACAACTGTATTATTTCAATGTGACCTATAGTAGCTGTAATATAGGGTTAAGTTTGCACCAAAATGTTCGAAATCATCATCATGTTCATTTAGACAACTATTACCAGAAGCTTGCTAAGAGGTATTCAGTTGTAAGTCAACGGGTTGGTAATTTTATAACGTTTATTAACGAATTTTCCAGATATGTTCAAGGGGACCAAAGGAACACTTTTAAAACAAGAAACCTCTTACAGTAATTTAGCCTAGGTTATTGTTTGACTTTTTTGGACTAGTAGGATTTCGGCTTGACAACATTAATTTTTGAATTCTGCGGTGTTCTAAACCCCAGAAAAACTTGACTGTCAGATCTGGTCCCATTTAAGTTCTGATCCTAAGAAGGAGAGCCAAATTATGAACTTCATCCCAGTTTACTTAGTCAAAATATGTGGCTTGGCCGTTTCGCTACCGTCACGTGGGCGTAAGGTGAAAAATTTATTCACTGTTATACAATAGTTCTTGTACTAACGAGACAGCCAAGCCACATATTTTGATTAAGGTGTAGATTTTGTGAAGTTAGGGCTGGTAGTTAAGGCGTGTAGAGTTAGAAGCTTGGCTCTACATGAGATCTGATAACTCTTATATGGTCTCGTCTTGGCAACCTTTTACATGAAAATGTTTTTGGTGGTATAGGTACTTAGCAAAATTCATTTCGTGTACCTACATATTCCTATACTATTAAACGAGCAATATTTGTATATATATATATATATATATATGTTTGTAATCGGTTTCTCGAAAACGACGAAATTTTGTATACATGGGTTTTTGGGGGTAAAAAATCGATCTAGCTAGGTCTCATGTCTGGGTCGCACAACGTGTTCCTCCGCTGTTTCACGCTGATGTAATGATTTGACCAGATCAGTTAACACTAAGAATATGTAAAGCGAAGGAGCAGTAAGAATCTCCAGCTCAACAAAAATCTGTCTACATGACTCCCACTGAGGTATTCTAGCTATTGTTTGCAATGCTCTCTTCTGTCCTATAAATGCTTTTGAAATATTATATAGATAACCACATCCCCACAGTCTGATACAATATCTTAAACGTGATTCAACCAAAGCATAGTAAACTTGTACTAACTGCTTCTTAGTCGCATCATTTCGTAAGCTTCTTAGAGCGTAACTAGCTGAACTCATGTTATTAACCACAGTATTAACTTCATTTTTCCAATTCAAAAGAGCATCTAAGTGAACCCCGAGAAACTTAACCACATCAACTAACATAACACTGTCTCCTTCAAGGTTCACTTTGAGCGTTTCTTTTAATCTCCCTGTAGTTTTAAAAAGCATTACATTTGTCTTACTTGTGTTTACTTTAGTTTATTAATTGTAAACCACTTATAAAATGCTGATAGTACATCATTTAAGTTAACGTTGAGTTCTGAAATTGTTTTTGCAGGTAAATTGTTTTTGCTGCATTTGTGTCGTCAGCAAAAATGACTAAATTTATTTTATCTCCAAAAAGTTTACACATGTAATTAATGAGATCGTTAATAAAAACTATGACAAATATAGGACCCAAAATAGAACCATGTGGAACACCTTGCTTTACCGCTTTTAATTTTGAACAGTGTACCACTTCACAATTATCTTTTACTGTTTTAATTTCTACAAATTGAGATCTATTTTCTAAGTATGATTTTAGTGAGGAGAGAGTTTTGCCTGGAATACCATAAAAATCCATTTTAACAACTAATATGCTATGATCTACCAAATCGAAGGCCAAACTTAAATCTAAGAATAGTCCAGCAACTTTATTATTGTTATTAAGTGCCGTAGTAACATCATCAATCAATGTGTTTACTGCATTTATAGTACCTTTCCCCACCTGATAACCGAACGGTCTTTCATTAATGATCTAACTTTAATGAGCTTTTCAAATATCTTTGATACAGTCGGCAGTAAGGAAATTGGTCTATAGTTTTCCGCATCCTGTTTGCATCCCTTCTTAAATACAGGTAATACCTTAGCAATTTTTAGTTGCTGCGGAAAGATGCCATTTTCGAAACAGTCATTGAAGAAATTTGCAAAAGGAACAGCTAATAGATCGATGTTGTTTTTGATGACATTTATAGGTACGTCGTCGTAACAGCAAGACATCTTGATATCCATTTTATTGACCAGAGTAGTAACTTCAGTACTTGTAACATCTTTCCAGACAATACTATCCTCTACCCGTAGTGAGGAGTTTGCAACAATACCTATTGCAGTTGTCGTATAGCTATTTTGCTCTTCCCAACCTGATTGATTGAATTGTTGGGAGAATATTTCAACAATATCTTTCGGCTCATCTATTATTTTGCTACCTTTTTTTAATATTAGTTCATTACTTCTCCTTACGCGTGATTTTTTATTTCTCTTTCCCCGTTAAGACGTTTCATTGATGCAATAACATTTCTAAAAACTCGTATGTAATTATTTTTGTACTTAATAATACTAGTATCGTTAGTGTCATTACTGGCTGTCATCAGAAAGCGTTTCATTTTACTAGCTATATCAGTAGACAATTTAACTTTCTTTTTAGTCTTTTTAAAACTAGTTTTGAACGCAGTTTGAAAACCTTTTATAAATACATTTAGCCCTTGCATGTATCGCAGATTTTTGTGAATTATTTCTATGAACTTAAAGTTACTATGCTTCCCAAAGTTTCTTCGCTCCTTTCAGCGAGGCCATTATGATCTACGTCCACTCCACACACACACTCATCTGGAATATTTGTCAGTACGCTATCTATACAGGATTCCGAATTCCCTTTTATATATGTTACAGAGTCAATTAGATATCTAAAATTATAGCACGTTAATAAATTTACAAACTCATCTTTGAACTTATTATCTTTCATCAAATCTACGTTAAAGTCTCCCACTATAATACACTTCCTGTTGAAAAAATGTTCAAGTACCTTTTCTAATTGCTCAATAAAACTATTAAACTGTTGTTTGTTAGGATTTCTATACACACATAATATGTTAACATTTGTTTTATTATCTTTGACTCCACAAATCTCAAAACATTCTCTTTTATACATTTCCTTGCATACAGCTAAGTCTTCGTAAGTTTCATTATGTAAACCTAGAATTAGACTTCCACCCCTTATTTTTTTTTAACGCGTATTGTAAGCAAGAAGTTTATAAGTTGTTAAATTTAGCTACAATATGTTATTGTTATTTAGGAAGTGTTCTGTAACGCAAACATAACTAGGTAGAATATTACTAGTATTTTGGAGATACAACTCTAGTTCATCTTTCTTAGTACTAATACCACATAAGTTCTGAACAAAAACAGTCATCTTACAATCTATACTTTCGTAGTTATATTTTTTGTTGGTCACGGTTGGTTCTTCCTTTGTTTTATTCAAATCACTTGGTTTGAATTCTGGTTTAAAAAAATCTGTGATCTTGCTTTTTATATATTTGTGGTCAGTATTTGCTTTTGCTGTTATGATGTTGAAATAATCTTTAATCTTGCTTTTCTTATGTGAATTCTTATTATTTGTCTGCTTAGATAGATTCTCATGGTGTACTTTATATTCAATCTGGTACGTCAAACGTAGAATATCCTTTAGCAGACGTTGACATAAATTGATGGAGAAAAGTTCACCACGTGGGACCTGCTCACTATAACCCAAATCGAGAAAAGTAATTCCTTCGTTAATTTGGCACATGAGTCTCAGTTCTTCGTTCAACTTGTCTTCGTTTAGATGTTTATTATAAGGAACTTCACATACGATCACATTTGTTTCAGTCAAGTTAAGGAAACCCTGCTGTAAGCTGCATTTGATTTCATTTGGGTTATTATCATTTACACCTGCTACCAGTATAAAATAGTCATTTTTTGTAAGCGATTTTATTTCAGTGTTCATTGAACTGATTATATTGTTGATTTTGGCACCTGGTTTTAGATAGCAAATTACCTTTTATTTATCACCAAGAAGATGTTGTAGTTGGCTCTGAATGTGTCTTCCTTGATGGTCAGCTCACAGGTTCCTTATTTTCGATGTGTGGTTTAGAAGGTATGCCATTTGGTGTCTTATTCTCCCTTCTGGTATTTGTAGTTGAAGTGACTAATAATTTTAGTTCTTCAGTTGTGGTTTTGTTTTCTTGAGTACCTTCAGGGTTATCTTGTTGAGTATGTTGTTCTATTCCTAGGAAATTAAAACTATGATTTGCTGAGCCAAAATTTGAAAAAAAATTGCGCTTATCCTTCTGAGGTACTTTTTTAACAGTCGATGAACCACACATACGTTTAAGGGTGTCTGTCTTTTTGTTAAAAGCTGCTACTTTTTCTTTAAGTTTTTTATTTTCTAATTCTAGCAGTTCAATCTCATGGTCAGCTATTCTCAGCTCTCGTTCCAATTTATAGATTTTGTCCTTCAAATCATGTATCTCTTCTTCATTGTTGTTTACATTTATTTCTGGACAGCTTCGATTAAGGTTTGTTTTGACTTTGTCTATGCAATCCGTATCAGAGTCTTAATCTGATTGTGAGTCAGATAAGGATCTAAAGGAATTTTCAGTTGGGATGTTGATTATGATCTGTTCATTAGGATTATTTACTTTAACTTGTTCATTTATAGTCTTTTTCTCAACTTCAGATACGTCATTTCTATTTTCATTTGCATCTGTTTCTTGTTCTGGTTTTTCCATACAAGTAAATACCTTTGGGTTTTCAACTCGTGGTATTTTGTTTTTATTTCGAACGGTTACATTGTTACTTGAAGGCGGTGTTGAGTTTTTATCAGCACGCCCATTTGTGTGGCATTGCCTACACTTCCAATTCCTTTTCTGGTAATTTCTCAAAATAAAGTATAGTTTTTCATATCTCGAACAATTTAAGTCATAGCTGTTTTTGCATAACATACACGTTAGATATCGATTCTTAATTAACGGTTGCTTACATTTGTTACATTTTTCTTCCATTTTTATTTAACTATTTATTATTTTATTGCCTCAATCAAAATGATATCATAGATCTGTTTATTCTTTACGAATAAGTCTCGCCCTCTGTTTTCAAACTGGTGCACTATCCGTCTCATTACGCTGTGGTGTACAATGTTGTTGAGTAGCATAGCTTGCTCACCCGATGATATTTTCAGGTTGAGGCGGCTATTACTTATAGAGCGAAGCTCGGTCGCCCAGGTACTAACACAACTTATCGTGCTAGGAAAAAAACGGTCAAGTGCGAGTCGGACTCGCGCGCCGAGGGTTCCGGTATACTTATAGTATTTTTGGAAGCACTAAAGTCCAGGACCGCAAAACTAATTTTTTTTGTATAGGTTTTCTGCAGATTTCTTAAAAACTGTGCAACTTAGAAAGATTGTTTTATTTTTGCTGTAATACATACATAAACTTCTATCGACTGTAATTAATTCAGATTTTTCCTTTCTCAAACTTCGGAGATAAGGGGGAAGGGAATGGTATTTTTTGGACATTTCCATCACAACTTGAAACTAAGAGTCTTAAAAAATACAAAAATATATTTTAGAATGAACAAGTAAAGCCCTTTCATATGATACCCCACCCGATCTAGTAACGACAATTCTTTCATGTGGAATTAAGTTGGGTAACCATATTCTAAAACTATTCCAAATTTCAAGTCGATAGCATGAGTGGTTGCTGAGATATAGAGGTGTGACAAACAGACAGACAAAGTCGCACAATACGGGTTCCTTTTTTTACCATTTTGATAGCGGAACCCTAAAAACTGGCAGACATATCAACATTGACACCAATACAATATATGAACAAAACATAATTCAAAGCTTTCCTTTAGGCTTATAATTGAAAATCTAGTTAAAGATTAATCATTATAACATCCCACGAAACGTCGAGTGCAGGTCAGGGAGGTCGGAACCGGAATTCTAGATTTGCCTGGAACAATGTGGATGGGAAGTACCATAGTCACCACGCTTGTTAGCATTGCGGCTGGCATAAAGAACCGCGGTTGTTGGTGACCGCAAAATTTAAGGTACCACACACAAAAGGACGCTCCTGCTCATCCTCCGGTTCGTAATCCCATAGTCACCTCTTACGACACCCACGGGAAGAGATAGGTTGGTACTATTCTTTTCCAGTATACACGGGTCAGAGATTATTAGCGAGTAAAATTAATAGCACTTATACAAACAACAGGCAAGGCAGCAGGATTGTACCGCGAGTTGACCAGATCAAAAACAAAATTAAAGTGCATCCAAAAAGAAACAAAGAAAGTAAATAAAGAAAAAGAAAAAATAGATAAGAAGAAGGAAGAAGAGAAAGAGAATAGAGAAGGAATAGATTGAAATACATAAAATACCACTTTTATATTTAATGTTTGTTGAGGTAAATATTAGTTTCAAAAAGTTACAGAAATAATGACGTTATTAGGCGTAGTGACCAAAATCGAGAAAGGCATGCTGAGATGGTTTATTCATGTATGTTGATCAAAATTTTCATACGAAATATATATTATTAAAAGTTTTATAGTTTCATGTCTTTTGTTATACTCCAGAAAAAGGTTTATTCAATATAAATCAAGAATGCAGAATATAGTTTTTTAAACACGAAAACGTTTATAGAATAACTTAACTAAGCAACTTATTAGATTAGGAGCGCGCGTTTTCTTGCGTCAGTGGTTACTACTCGAAATATTTTTTTCGACTCGAAATTAAAGTGAATAAGTATCATCAATCTTCAGTTTAGAAAAAAAAGTTAGTGATTCTGAATATTTTTGGTGATATTTTATCACCTCATGATATTCGAAAATTGACTTCCTGGTCCCTTTTTGGTATGTGATTGATGAGCTAGGGTTGACTAACTCTTCTGTTTTTATTTGAAACTTAATGTTTTACACAGGTTTTCATAGCAGCAGCTCACGCGTTGCAAGATGCCGGAAAGCTGTTAGACGTGGATACAGAGAAATTGTTTTCAAACATCCCAGATGTTCTGAACGCCAGCTTAATATTCTGGGATACCACACTGTACCCGATGATTGCGGATGCTATGACTAATTCTACTCCGTAAGTAGCGATGAAATAGTACATTGCTCATCGAGAAGAGAAAGTGACCGATTCCCAACCAGGGTGTCGTTCTCAATACACCCTCGTTGGGAATCGTACTTTATTCGAGTGGTGCATAGTGCTTTATACTTCACCTATAAGGAAAAAACTACACAAAATTTAAGACTCAGAACTTCACTCTCTTCTACAATTTTAATGGTGTTCACATCTCTTTGCAAGTATTTCGCCAAAGTCAAAAAAGATTTCCAAATATTTCAGAAAAGTGCAAGTGGTCAGTAGCATTTCGCGGACTTAGAAATAAAACATTTTTGGCTTTTGGCACTATGATATTAAAAGACGGCCATCGATAAATTAAAAAAAAACAGCACGTTTGTAATGGATTTTCGTACAATATTCTACCTATCCCGCTCAGCACGTTAACAATGAATTTTCATACATTATTCCATCCCGCATATTTGCACGATTGCAATGACGTACTTCTTTCCTCATTTTAAAAAAAAGTCTTACATACTTTATACGTATCAAGTACTAATGTGGACCATATTGTCGGTTAGAGATTTTGTTTTTTACTTTCGAGCGGAGCGAGAAAGGTATTGTATTCGTGAAAAAAAAAGTTTTTCTAATTTTCTCAAAAATGTGTTCTATATCACTTATACATCATAAAAAACAAGTCTCCCAAAAATGTCCGTCCGTCGGTCGGTCGGTCGGTCGGTCCGTCGGTCCGTCGGTTGGTCGGTCCGTCGGTCGGTCTGTCCGTCACGCTTTGGCCTAGCGGCTAAACGAATGGTCCGATTGACACCATATTTTGAATTTAGGAGTTTTATGCAAATCCATCGAAGGGTTCTGAGTGGTTTCCTTCTGACTCTCATTTTGAGGGTAGCTGTCATACAACGAAAATGAAAAATTGAAATTTTCTCAAAAACGACTCATAGTCTTGATGAAACTTTGCATGACCAAGCATCTCCATGTAAGATATCATGCACCAGTATCAATTGATCTGTGTACTTTCATATAAGGGGTGTTCCTGTACCACCAAAACGTAAATATGTGATTTACCCAAAATTGGTTCCATTGAGTTTATTAAAATTCTCTATAATATTAATCCTGGATTGGTTGTCTACCTGACTGGATATTATTTATGATTTTTTTCAATAAAATTTAGTACACAGGGTGTACCAAAAACTGAAAGGGCTTGCTCAGTAGACCAAACTGAACAATTATCCATAAGGAACATGTGTAGGGAAATTAAAAAAATGTGCATGCAAGTAGTAGTATCCATTGATCTGTGAAAAGTCATATAAAGGGTGTTCCAGTACTACCAAAAGTTAAACATGTGATTTACTCGAAATCGTTTGAAGTTTGTTTGTTTTAATGTTTGACAATTTGAATTCTGAATTGATCTGTATATTTCATTCGAACATTTTTTTGGAAAAACGTAAATAAAAGTTTGTATTTCCATAATATGTGTATGGCATTACAAATTTAAGTTTGCGGTTGATAGTTTTTCTTGAGTATTGCGAGAAAGTAAGTGCAGTGCTGCTGTACCATTTATTTAGTTGCTATGCACGAATATAAAAAGAATACGAAATTGCCCAGACAGGTGACATTGCTAGATCGATAAACTAGTAGTAACATCTAGGTTATTTTTTTGAACCTTATTACAGCGTCACGTCAAGTGGTCACGTGACCGACCTATTTTGTATGGGAAGACGAAAATTTTTCGTGCGTTGTTAGCAAAGTCGTAGAACAAAAGTTGTTGCTATTGACCTCTGTAATAAGGTGGGCATACGCATACCAGGTCCAAAAAAATAACCTTGTTGGTTAATAATGGTTCTGGCCTAATGCGCTCCGACTGACACTGTTGATTTGAAAAAGACAATTTTTTATACGAAACAAAAATTATCCTTAAGCCATGGGGTCTCATTCCGTACTACGGTTTTTTCGACGGAGTAAATAGCCCGAATTCATTTGGCCCTTTTGTTTCTAATAATTAAACTAAATGTTACTACTAGGTTGGTAGGTAAAGGTGTAAACTATGATGTTAATTCAATTTTTACATCCAGATATCAATTTATTCGAAGAAAATACCTTATGGAAAAAATAGCCCGAACAATTTTCGGCACAAATTCGTTCTATGACGTGAGGCATCTGTACTAGTCAAAGAGATTTCAACCTCGCTGCCCGAGCGTAGCGAGGTTCAAATCTCTTTGGTACTAGTATAGTATTATATTATCTGTGCTACAGCTCAGTTAGAAGGGAGAGGCTCTACTGCCAAACACTCCAAAATTTCGAATAGTAAATTGATTATGCATCTTTGATTATTTATAACAAGTAGAATAATTTGTTATTCATAATTGACAGGAAGTGTGTTAAAGATCATTTTATTTATCCACAAAAATGTTATTAATATTTGCAACACATTTGCTCATGCTATTTGCACTGTGTTAAGGTCCAATAATCCAGCTTATTAAACGCGTTTTTTTTTTATTATATTGCCGCACTAGTGTTTTATTTTAGATTTTATTTATCTCGGCCAGGAGCAAGCAGGTTTTATGCTTATTACGTTGGTAAAATTTTCAAGAAATTAAGCTGATTCGAGAAAATATCATAAATGAAAGTTCATTTTATGAAATTATTTATATTAATTAACTAATTAACAATAGATTTGTCATTTACGTAACAAGATATTGATTTTTGTATAATTTATTTCAATGTTAATGATAGGCTCAAAGACTTCGGATTCGTACCTCCTTGCGATAGGCTATTTGGTAATTTAGTCTATGCTTCTCAAATACGCGTATAATCTGTGCCCGCAGAAAAAGAAATAATGCGCGCCATTTTACAAATATTTATACTTCACCTTCTCGGAAAGTCCTCAGTCCTGTTATAAAAACTAAGGAGAAGATACGACATTTCTATGGTATAAGTATGCGGGGGGAAAAGTTATATGGAAATCCATTGTTAACGTGTTTTAGCGGGATGGAATTTTGTATGAAAATCCATTGTTAATGTGTTTTTCTTTCTTAAATTTTGATCAAAATCTATCGATAACCTATTTTAATATCATAATGCCAAAAAAAGAAAAAGTTTGTATCTCTAACTCCGCGAAATTCCCCTGCACTTTTCTGAAAAAAAAAACCAATAATTTGAAAAAAGAACATTTGGAACGAAAGCGCGCGCGATTCGAAATTCAAAATTTCTGTTTTTTCTTATCAACAGAGAAAAATTATAATGCATAAAAAGTAGTGTTTAATTGTTAAATTTCATAAAGTATTACTAACATTTTAACACTATCAGGGTAAAATTAAAATGTTTAAACCTCCAAGCGATATTTTATCACCCAGAATTTAAAAAAATTGGACCCCTGTTTTCTTTACGAAGTTGTTGGAAGTTTTAATTATAGTTTTGTTGGTGCGTGCAGGTGCATGCTTTTTACAAAAAATGTCGTCAAATAGTGACAGTGATGAAGAGTTTTTGACGCCACCAGAATTACAAGAAAGTGCGCAAGCGGTTATTGAAAACCTATTGCCTGAAAAACCTCGAAAAAATTCAACAATGTATATGATGATTGTATACGTTGTAAAAGCGAGAAAAATGCGCATTGATTTTCAGAAACTGTTTTTCTTGCTTATTTTAGTGAAAAAGCGCATAAGTATAACCCAAGTACCAAGGTCTTTGTATTCCATGTTGAAAAGAACCATATTGGCAAGACATGATATCAATATAATGGAATACAAAAAACTTACATCATATCTGAAAAGGAAATCTGAAATGTTTTCCTCGTAGGTGAAGTATAAGGCACTATGTATCACTCGAAAGAAAGTGCGATTCCAAACTCGGATGTATTGAGCCGACAACGACACCCTTGTTGGGAATCGGTCACTTTCTCCTCTCGATGAACAATGTAGTGCTTATTATTGTAATTATTTCTAAAAGTATCGACTTCTACAAATAAAAAACTGTTCAACCGTCTTAAATAGTCATACAATTTTAAAAGTTGTAAAAAGTAAAGCAAAACACCAACATATGCAGCCGACAAAATGTTCCGGTGGACGGGCGGTGGACACAAGGTTAGAAGTTTAGTATTTTTTCGCCTGCGGCTCGGGCTGCCATTTCTGAGCCTCGTGTGTAATGAACAAAACAGCGCACTAGCATCTTAATGTACTATTAAGATATATAAAAGTTACATTTCCTGGCTGAGATTCATATAATTTATTAAACATTAATGCTACTAAATAATCAAAAGCTCCCGTGTGTAAATATCGAATACAGCAAGTGTTTTGAAAGTAATTCGATAAACTTCATTCTACCCCACTTATAAAATAAAGAAGCTAAAATCACTCGTAGATTGAGAAGAGCCATTTGGTTGTAGGTATGTTTTCAAGGGTACCGTAGCTACGAGCAGTTGCGCGCGTCAACTGGTGTTATTTACGTACAACTATTCTTTCAAAGGAAAATCCGGATGTAAAAATGAAAGGCTGCCCTCTTTTACAGGCTTACGGTCGATACTTTAGGTACCATCGAGATCATATGTGTTACATAATAATGTAATGATAGTAGTGGCGATTGTGCTTGACAAAAGCTATTTTCCCTTTTAATTTGACCAAACTCGTTATTTTTTAAATACCCGTTTCCGACGGCTCTAAAACTATGGAATATTAAAAAAATGCACGTTTCGCCTAACTTCATAAAGATAGGATACAGGATGAACCAGAAGAAAGTACACTTTTGAATCGGTGAAAATTTATTAAAATAAAAATAAGAGGGGGCACAAAAGTGGCATCAATATGTAGCTTAGTTATTATATTTTATTGCTCTTACACTGAATAAATATGCGTGTTCTGTGTCCACGCGATTTTACAAGAATTTCTGATCTCACGCGGTTGTCCGGCGGATTTCCGAACTGAATTCAAATCGAACAAATTTATTTGGCTATAGTGTAATGGGTCAAAAGATTTCAGAAAAC
Source organism: Athrips mouffetella (assembly GCA_947532105.1). Lineage (NCBI taxonomy): Eukaryota > Metazoa > Arthropoda > Insecta > Lepidoptera > Gelechiidae > Athrips > Athrips mouffetella. The sequence continues at coordinate 30,165,056 of OX383956.1, read as the reverse complement.
CACCGGGCGCAAAAGACCCGACCTCGAAGTCGCTAAAGAGATGCACGCACAATAAGGATATACTCAACTTTTATCGATTCTGAATGTGACTGGATCAATTTTTGCATTTTGATATGTTTTTTTACGGACAATGAGCTTACTTTTGACCTCGAAATAGCCCTCAGAGACATGAGATCGACAATAGAAGGAGCTTGCCCTAAAGAAACCCATTGAAACTGCGTTCTGATCTGTGAATACCAATTAACTGACCAGGAACATTGCCAGATATTGACTACAGTTAACGTCATATTTAATATCATTCTTCCTGAAGAAGAAATTTAGTATTTAGTTGAGGGTGGACTGTTCAGCAAACTTTTTTTATGTATATAGTGGAGTAAACATATAAAATATGTTTACTCCACTAGCCCGAATACAAACACGGTAGGTAAAACTTAAAACGTATTTTAAAATCGTGAATGTGTCTTTTTTCAATACCGTTTGTATTTTCCCAGATTCAATACAGAAATGATGTCTCAAGGTTTTTGTCATTTCGCTGACATTTTCGCTCCCTATGAAAAATTTGTCAGTGAACAAACGAAAGCACTAGACTACCTTCGCTCTTTGTCGGGTAACACTGACTTCATGATGTACCTAACATGGTGCCACAGTCAGAAGGAATGTAACAGGTAACAATCTTGAAATTAAATACTGCAGAATTGTAAGGGCTTTATAGTTGCGACACAATAAAATCATTATCATCGCTACGTCTGGGTACCTAGACAAGTGGCTTGACAACGCTAGTAGAATAGAATGTATGGGATTGACGTTTGTTGACACGCAACATTTCGTAAGCTTATGTCAATTTCATACATTTTTATTATATTCTACTGGCGTTTACGATGAAAGCCTTGTAAGGCCCGGCGTCCTAAAAATAGGACACATTGTTTAACATAAAAGAAAACTTGATGTTATATTTATAGAGTACATAATATCTCTACCAAATAAGAACGCCACTTATGTCTAGTTCCAGCTACGCTCTGTTCGCATCTTTATCTCCAGAAAACGAAATTGCAGCACATTATTACTGTAAAAAAAATTAAAAAAAATAAAATAAAATATTTATTTTCAAAAACTTAAAGTTAAGCAAAACATGTTGCTAGGACCTTCTTTTAAGCCTTAATAGCCTGTTCCAGAAGACCCCGCTCCTCCTATACGCACGTACGTACAAAAACAGTTTTAGAAAATAATCTAATCTACTCTACTGTCTTGTATGGGAGCTAATGGGAATAAAGTTTTATATTTCTTATCTCGTATTTCGTCCTAGGTTCCTTATGAAAAGCTTTAGATTCAGATCATGAATCTTCATAGTCTGATTTGATAAGAGATAACTAAGTAACATGGCCCTTCCCTTGACTTGCTTTAGTTTGTGTAGTTAGTCATTTTGTACTTAGGACAGTGCGAAGGGCCTTTCTACCTACATACATATACGGATTTATTTTTTGAGATTTCATATGTAATAACTATTGTCATTAATAATGAAATTGTTTTTAGGCTCCAACTATCAGACATCATGGTGAAACCAATGCAACGCCTCACAAAGTATAGTCTAATCCTGCGCAGGATCATTTCGCATACTGAAATCGAACCTGAACGGACATCCCTAGTCGCTATGGTAAGTGATTATTTAATATTACTTTCACAGCTGTTATAAAAAAACCGGTCAAGTGCGAGTCGGACTCGCGCACCGAGGGTTCGGAACCCTCGGCGTATACTTTTTGTAGTTTTGGAAGCAATAAAGTCCAGTTTAAGGACCGCAATACTAAATTTGTTTGTAAAGGTTATTTGCAGATTTCTAAAAAACTGCAACTTAGAAAGATTGTTTTATTTTTGCTGTAATGAATACATAAATTTTTGTCAACTGTAATTAATTCAGATGTTTCCTTTCAAAAACTTCGGAGATAAGGGGGGGCAATGGTATTTTTTTTGAAATTTTTCATCATAACTTGAAAACTAAGAGACAAATACAAAAATATATTTTAGAATGTACAAGTAAAGCCCTTTCATATGATACCCCACTCGACCTAGTGGCGACAATTTGAAATATGGCCCCCCCTATTTTGGCCCCCTTAACATCAATGATCATAATTTTTTCAAAAATCTTTCATTTGCAATTAAGTTGGGCAACCATATTCTGAAACTATTCCAAATTTCAATTCGATAGCATGAGTGGTGCTGAGATATAAAGGTGTGACAGACAGACTGACGGACAGATAGACGGACAGACAGACGGACCGACAGACAGACAAAGTCGCACCATAAGGGTTCCTTTTTTTACCATTTTGGTATCGGAACCCTAAAAACTAATTACATTATAATATGATATTTATAAACTAAAGTATTTATATCATGGTTCAAAATTGTTCAGTTATCTGGGTAGAACTACCTACCCCTCGAGATGTTTTGCGTACCACGTGCGTTAACAAAATAGGTACTCTTCGGAAACCGAGTTTCCTCAGCAAACTCACATTGTAGATAAGTAAGTATTTCAATACGCAGGAGGACGTCGCTGCTTCCCATTTTCTGGTTCACCTTAGTCGCCTTTTACAACATACAACATACACGTAGTTGGCTCCGTATTTACCTCACACTTGTTACTTATTTCAAAATTCTAAATAAATAAACTATTTTTTTATTTAAATATATAAAAGGCAAACCTGACTGACTGATCTATAAACGCACAGCCGAAACTACTGAACGGATTTTGCTGAAATTTGGCACACCGATAGTTATTGTGACGTAGGCATCCGCTAAGAAAGGATTTTTGAAAATTCGCCCCCTAAAGGGGTGAAAAAGGGGTTAAAAGTTTGTATGGAAGTCCGTCATTTTTAGAGCTAGAAGCTTGAAACTTTGTTTTTAGGTTAACGATTAGAAATAAACAATTACGTGACCTAGGGTTTTTGAAAATTCAACCCCTAAGGCGGTGAAAAAGGGGTTGAAATTTTGTATGGGGAAACAAGATTAGTTAAACTATTTTGTTCAAAACTTCACAGGAGTACTCCGTTTAATAGATGAGTAAACACATGTTTAAGGTTTTTTCAGAATTCAACCAAAGATGAAAGAGGGAATCGGGGTAAAATGTCTAAAAACAAATATGGGTATCGTTTGTATAGTATTTCGGGTCGCTGATTACGAAAACTACAACAATTTTGAAATCCAACGTGGTGGACGTGAAATACCATCATCCCCCTGGGGATAGAGTTGGGGTGCGATAGGTTTGAAATGTCTAAAAATCAATATGGGTGTCGTTTGTATAGTTAATCGGGTCGCTGATTACGAAAGCTACAACAACTTTGAAATCCAACGTGGTGGACGTGAAATATCATCATCCCCTGGGGATGGGGTTAAGGTGCGATAGGGTTGGAATGTCTAAAAATCAATATGGGTGTCGTGTGTATGGTTTATCAGGTCGCTGATTACAAAAACAATTTTTTTTTTAAATCCTACGTGGTGGACGTGAAATACCATCATCCCCTAGGGATGGGGTTGAGGTGCGATGTCTAAAAATCAATATGGGTGTCGTTTGTATGGTTTATCGGGTCGCTGATTACGAAAACTACAACAATTTTGAAATCCAACGTGACGGACGTGAAATACCATCATCCCCTGGGGTTGGGGTTGGGGTGCGATAGGTTTGAAATGTCTAAAAATCAATATGGGTGTCATTTCTATGTTAATGATACTCGTAGTGGTTAAATTGGTGTTAGGGGTAGGGATAGGAGCAGGGATAGGGTAGAGGTAGAGAGGTAGAGACGTAGATAGGTAGAGAGGTAGAGGTACAGGTAGAGGGAGAGGGAGGGGTAGAGGGAGGGGGAGAAGGAGGGGAAAGGGGAGAGGGAATAAGATAGGGAGGGGGCAGGGGGAGAAGGAGGGGAAGGGGGAGAGGGAGGGAGAGAGGGAGGGGGGCAGGAGCAGAAGGAGGGGAAGGGGGAGGGTGAAGGGGAGTGAGGGGAGGGGGAGAGGGAGGAGGGGGAGAGGAAGGGGGAGAGAGGGATAGGGTTTTAGTTTTTCTCAATTACTTCTGCGAATTGGCTCTGTTTTGAAAGATTACATAAAGGTGTCTCTCATCTCTCTTTCTACATTTGTTAGGTTAAGTGACAACTTTAAGGCATAATACTGCTGCTAAGTTCATCTGTACTGAGTAATTTATGAGTAACTTCAGCTGGATCTTGAATTGTACTCATTGATTTGCGCAGGGTTAGTCCCGTTTTTCCTTAGTTCAAAATTACCCCGAAATGACGGGAAAATATCTCATTGCTTCGGAAAACCGGTAACAACATAAATACGAAAACCACGCGAGCGAAGCCGCGGGCAACAGCTAGTTCTAAATAAATCAATAACAAAAAAATTAAAAGCCAGGTTTGACTGCCGATGGCATAGAGGTTCCTACTACTAGGTACATATTCTTCATTGTACTGGTAACTTTATTGTTTATACTATTTATTTGTATGTTGCCTAGGTAAGGTTCTCAAAGAACCACGTGTTAGATCTGAACCGCTCCATTCGTCAGCGCGAAGAGCTCGAGAAGTTGGATGCACTGGCCAACTCCATCGATAGCTACGAAATAGTAAGTATTTTAATCACATCTACATGATGAATAAAGTTACTAATCATTAAAATCAGTTCATCATTTCGGCCATTCGATAAATATAGTCTAATTCAAGAAGTGCAAATGTTTTTAAGTTAATTGGGATTTTTATCTAGCTGTATACAAAAATCTATTCCTCAGTTAATTCATTGTCTGGCTGAATTCAGTTATTGAAACCCTGTTCTCTAATTACCGTAACACATCCGCTCACTAACACAAGGGCTTTTCTGCAGTCAACTAGCGACCCCATCAGTTAAAAAAAATATTACTCGCTAAATACAAAACTTATCGAAAATCTCTCTTACCAGATTGAAGTAAAAGTATTAGTTTATTTAGAACCTTTCAATCCTGAAAAATATAGTTCACTGTAGTTACAGATACAAAACTGCTAAGAGTGGCCGTTTTTCGTACTTTTGTTATCTGTAACTACAGTGAACTATATTTTTCAATAAATATTTATATTAAACTTGCCTGTAATTTTCACGATGTACGGACTTAATTTGTTTATTGAACTTACTCGGCTCGACGTCAGTGACACACGTGAAGCTTACTCACTCTGTATTGCGATGTCATCGACAGAAAAAGCTTTGTATTATTTAGGAATCATATTGTACTAGCGATCTGCCCCGGCTTCGCACGGGTGCAATGCTGATACTAAATATATTACAGAATGTATACATACAACGATCACAGCTTTTTTGTCATTAGAGAATACAAACATGTTTTCTTTAGAGGAATTGGCAATTTGAAAAACACAACGTTCAAATCGAAGCCTGCTCCGATAAACGCGTGCGATCGCTGCTAATTATAAAGTATAGGGCGAAACGGGGCCTTAAGGCGTTTATAGCCCTCAAATGGACATTTTGTAAAGCCTACTCCTTATTTATAGCTGGTCAAGAAAAGTTGAAAAAAATATATGTGAAACATCAGTTCTAGGATTACATATTTTGGTACATTCATTTTTTCTTTATGTTTTTGTATTTTATATTTAACAAAAAAAACTGAGAAAATAAAGTTATTAGTTTGGTTCAGGTGGGTCTTATCTATTGAGTGTCTACAATCGTGTAGCTTCTATAAACGTGGCAACTTTAAGCGTGTCTATAGACGTGGCGAGAATAGTCGAGAATATTTAAACGCGTATAGCGCGTTCAGGATAAGTCGGGCTATGACGGTTATTTTCTGCGCATGGGTGACAGGCGGAGAGCCAATGAACGACTCGCTCACCTCCCTCCACATGCCGCGCTCACCCCTCCGTCAAATCTTTCGACTTTTATGAATTAACGGTCACAGCCCGAGTTATTTTGTAGGCCGTATATTATCGTGAATACCGTCAGTATACAATCCATCAATGCGAGATTGCGGTGGTCGCTCTCGTAAGACTTCAAGTGGTTTCGCGGCCAAAATCCAGAGCATGGTTGCACGCGCTACCCCCTCAGCTGGGAACGCTGCTTGAAGACGACTCTCTGTTCGTGGTGGTGATTTTCAACTTAGGCTGCTGCGTTGTGTGTGAACCACAAAGTAAACAAGTTTGACCACATCGATACATTTGTGGCCATTGTGGAGGCAACAGCGTCCGGAGAACTCTCGTGTCTGCGAACATCCCGTGCGGGTTGAAACTGCCGGGGCTCAGCAACTCTGACGGTAAGAAGCCCAATGGCTTTACTAAGCACACAACCGGTGCAGCTGCCAAGTTGGCAGTAACGACCAAAGGACGTAAATATGCTGCTCTCCTGGACTTTTTCATACCGTTCGCGGTCAAAATGACGGATAGCAAGGCAGTGACTTCCGCTCCGGATCGTTCCTGGTGCAAAGAGTGTATGTCGCTATCCAACGCGGAAACGCCTCTAGGTATGCTATCTGGTTGTATGTTATGGGGCACCTGTTCGCTGGGATAAATCAAGAACGGTTTTTAGGGTTCCGTACCGCAAACGGATAAAACGGAACCCTTATAGGATCACTTTGTCGTCCGTCTGTCTGTCTGTCAGTCTGTCAAGACCCTTTTCCTTAGGAATGCGTGAAGGTATCAAGCTGAAATTCATATCAAATACTACTACTACCGTCCCTTGGAGCTATGATAAAATCTAACTTCTAAGTCAACGCAATCAAAAGATACACAGCCGTTTATGCCGCAAATTTTCGTCACTCGCAAGGGAATCAAAACCTACAGGGTACTTCCCGTGAACTCAGAATCTTGAAATTTGGTACGAAGCAACGTTATATAGCACAGATAAAGGAAAAATTGCGAAAAGCATACATTTTTAATTATCATATAATAAAAATATTTTTAATAATTTTCCTAATGAACGCATGGAGGTATTAAATTGATATTCATACCAAATACTCAGATCTTACCTTCAAGCTATAATAAACCTTCAAGCTATAATAAAATCAAACTTCTATGTCAACGCAATCAAAAGAAACAGCAATTTAATCCGCATATTTTGAAACTCGCAATTACTCGCAAGGGAATCAAAACCTAAAGGATACTTCCAGTCGACCTAGAATCTTGAAATTTGGCATGATGTAACGTTTTATAGTACACATTAAGGAAAATTCCGAAAATCTTAAATGTTTAGTTAGATCACATTTTTCTTTTTTATAATTATAAACGGTTTGTACGGAACCCTCGGTGCGTGAGTCCGATTCGCACTTGGCCGGTTTTTTTTTTGATAAAAATACCTTTGGATTATAATTCTGAGAGGTTTTTTGTATTTTAACAGATACTTTAGAGTATCAACTACAAGGTTATGTAATTTGAAAATACGGTGGAAATATATGATCACCGTAGTTGCAATGTAAATAAAACAAGGCATAACAAAAAATCATCAACATATAAATCATTTTTTTACGAAATTCCTGGAACTGATTTTCTAAATAATTGGCATATAAATATATCTCAATATGTAAAATCAATTTCAAGTAGGGACCGAACCCTGTTAATCTCCTTTATGTAAAAATAAAATATTTTTAATCTAAATAAGTATTCTAGACATTTATTTTCGAAACAACAGTTCATTTAGTGATTTTATAATACTATTGTTAAAAATTTAGTATATTTTCATACAACGGTAATTAGAAAGTACACAGTAATTATTGTACGGGATATACGAGTAAGCGTAATTTTCTCCAAAATTCTGAAAACGTACAGAGTATGCTAACACTGGCTTACTTCAACATAGAGATGCCAAAGTATTGTATCTATTTAATACCATACACAATATAGAACAAAAATAAGTATACGGTAATTATTTATACGGTAAAGACGTACGAGTAAGTTCGCGAACTAGTGGCTCGATGACCCTTTTTTGCTGGTGTGTCACCCTACGTACGCGTACTTTAAAATCGCCGAGTAAATTCGTTGGTGATCCGACAAGTCCGAAATTTTGCTCGTAACCCTCCTGTCTTGAGTGTCTTGATATCGCTGACGAATACATTAAATATTTATACACTTTTCAACTTCGTCTCTTTTTTTATTTTTAAAATGTAATCACTACATAGTAAAACACAAAGTCGCTTCCCGCTGTCTGTCTGTCCCTATGTATGCTTAGATCTTTAAAACTACGCAACGGATTTTGATGCGGTTTTTTCAATAGGCAGAGTGATTCAAGAAAAAGGTTTATATATAAAACATGCATGATATAGTAGAGAAACACTGATAATTTTAAAGGTTTCTAATGTGATGTCGTAAATAAACACATTTTTTTGCGCTAACAATGAAAATGCTGGCTGTACCCTACGAGATAGATCAAAGTTATGTATGACAGTTAATGTACAGCTTCAAAAGGTCTTCAAAAAAGTCCGGGATGCCATATGTCTATCTCTTAGGTATAACCCACAATAACCATATTTTATCCTTTCGAGAAATAATGGCTTATTTACGAAAAGATTTTAAGCAATACAGCATTTATCCTTATACAATTAATTACCTTAAATACATTGTGCATTTAATATAGATCAATATAGCCCCTTACAAAATGTAATTTAAATGAATATTTTTGAAGATATTACAGATTTAAAATACAGTGACGATAGCGGTTGCGGCGGCACAGGCCGGAGGGCCGGCGTTTAAGGCGATTAAAGCCCTCAAATTAGAAGCTACGCGATCGTCAATGCTAATATAGACCTTATTATTACGTCAATAGCGTTTACATAAGAGTGCTCTTCAACGTGGCTGTTACAACCAACGATGAGGCGGAATTTTGGCAAAAATGAGGAAAAACTTACTTTTTCGTATGAAAAATAATAGATAAAAAAATCGTATATTGCATTTAAAGAATAAGGGATTTTTAATTTAGTAGTATAAAATATTTTCAAATATCATAGCGCTTTAGGAGCAGTAGGGGATTAACGTCAAATCGATGTACCGTAGTTTTTTTGTTAAATAAAAATATAAAGACAAAAGAAAACATGAATGAACCAAAATATGTAATCCTTGAACTGATGTTTCACATTTTTTTTTTCACCTTTTCTTGACCAGCTATAAATAAGGAGTAGGCTTTACAAAATGTCCATTTGAGGGCTATAATCGCCTTAAGGCCGCGTTTCGCCCTATACTTTATAATTAGCAGCGATCGCACGCGATTATTGGAGCTGGCTTAGATTTGAGCGTTGAGTGTTTTTCTATGAAGCCTATGAATCTGCCCATGAAAAAAACTTTTTGTAATACGAAAAAATATGAAAGAACAATGCATATTTCCATATAATGTATCATAGTAAGAGATCCAAGGCCGAGCTTGTATGGGGTACCTTGCACATTAAACTGCTGGGATGAAACTTGGCACAATTCAAGTAACCACTTATAGGCAATGATCTTACATTTACCATGATAGCGTACTCTTAACAATTTGTACAGAGGCAAAACGAGCAGAGCAAGACATCATAGGCGATGTACTTCGTCCCTTTCTAATTATTGCCATACTAATGAAGTTTGCACAATTTCCGTGCAAAATGTTAACTTTTCTATTCACAAATTTATATTTATACGTATTTTTAAATACTTATTTGAATAATTTTCAACGTGCATAGTATAAACTTCTCTCTCAGTTTTCATTAAATATTGATAAATGCAGAAAATCATTTTCTTTTGATTTATCTGGATTAAAAACTCTTTGGTAAAATGATTTTTAACAAAGATTTCGCATGACATTTTATTGATGTTGTCATGGCAACATAAACAAAACGTCATGCAAAATCTATTAGAAAGGGACAGCTTCCTCTCATCTTACGTCCTACTCTGCTCGCATAATTTTTGGAAGAGCGCAATCTGGTTAAAAGCGCCACGCGCGAAGTAATAAATCTATGCTTATAGGTAACATGTAAGAATGGGTGCTCCCCGGCAGGACGCGACAGAGACGCACAGTGGGGCATAATGTTGAAAATGTGTCGTGTTTTACTAGGTCTATAGTTGTATCTTTTGAACCGAAATAGGTAGCTGGTTTAAAATTTCACAGGATATGTGTTTTAAAGACAAATATATTACCTAATAATAAAAATATTAAAAAAGGGGGGGGTCGCCATACAAGAAACGTATTTTTTTTGTTTCTACTCTGTCGTCAGAATGTTAATTAACTAGAGCGTCAAACTTGGTATAAAAAAAAGTTTCCTAAAATTCCAATTAAATGACATGTCCTGACTAACTGACTGAGTAACTGACTGACTGACGCCAACCCGCAACTGCTTTAGCTACACGTTTGAATTGCATCTAACGCTAATTTAACGCATACCACAAACACCATATCAGAAAGGATTTTTAAAAACTCATAACCCAAGCGGTTGAAATAAGGGATAAAAGTTTTAAAAATTTTTTACTAAGCTTTACTTTCATCCCTTATTTCACATCCTTGGAGGATGATTTTTGGAAAACCCTTTCTGATATGGTGTTTGTGGTATTCATTAAATTAGCACACACAATTTCAAACATTTAGCTAAAGCGGTTACTGGTCGGCGTCAGTCAGTCAGGACATGTAATTTTATTGACTTTTTGGTGAACTATGTTTCATACCAAATTTGACGCTCGAATTAATAACCGTTCTGACGACAGAGCAAAAACAAACAAAATACGTTTCTTATATGGCTACCCCCTTATTTAAATTTTTATTTTGTTTTTATTATTAGGTAATAATATTTATCTTAAAAACTCATATCCTGTGAAATTTTCAACCAGCTACCTATTTCGGTTCAAAAGATACAACTATCGACCTAGTAAAACACGACACTTTTTAGACATTATGCCCCACTATGCGTCTCTGTCCCGTCCTGCCGGAGAGCACCACTTCTTATATGTTACCTATAAGTGTTTACTTGAATTGTGCCAAGTTTCATCCCAGCAGGTTAATGTGCAAGGTACGCATTGTTGGATCTCCTACTATCAGCTATAGCGCATATTGTATTGCATTCAAATCAAAATATTTAATTCAATGTTTTTGAATAAAAATATCTTATGACAGATTAAATTACAACGCCTTCACAAACAAAGTGGCGCCATGTGGAGAAAAGAAACCACAAGAAAACCCCTTAGGAAAATTTATTCAGTTTTATGGGGGAATTCATACCCTGTGTAGCGGACACACCTTCGGGAATTCTGCGTCTGAGATTACCGAATGTATGACACTTATTGTCACTTATGCATGACATTTGCTTTGTTGTAGTGTTGTGAGGAAATTGTGAATACAAGGTGTAAGGGACGGTGTACCGAAAACTGAAAGGGCGTGCTCAGTCAACGAAACTGAAAAACTTTCCCTGTAGTGTAGACAACGAAGCAATAGATCCCAACATAATTCTCTCAGGCAGATTTTATTTGACAGGATGATAAAGTATCATGAATTAAATGTAAATTCAAAATAACCAAAAAAAAAATCCAAAAAAAATTTTTCATACATTTTTTGTAATTTTTGTATGGAAAAATTAAAAGAACCGATTTTTTTTGGGTTTTTTTTTATAGAAGGTTTGTCTCATATAGTGTAATACCCCAGCAAAGTTTCATCGACTGAGGATTTAATGCGGGGGTCTTCATACAACGATCCGCTTCGTTGCCTAGACTACTAAGAAACATATGTTGGGAAATGAAAAAAAAAATTACTTCTCCATACAAACTGTTCGACCAGAGTGGGCAATTGGTATGGAGAGGTAAAAATTTTATTTCATTTCCCTACATATGTTTCTTTAGGAAAGTTGTTTAGTTTCGTTGACTGAGCACGCCCTTTCAGTTTTCGGTACGAGGCCTTTGGCGGCTCAACAACTCTGACACCAGGGTTTGTGAGGTCGGTTATCGACCTTGCAACCCACACGATATGAATGACCGTCTCTTACACCCTTTATAATAAAATAAATAGTTTATTATAAAATTTATTGTTAATTATGATAATTGTTTTTTTTTATTCACAATTGGCTCACAGCACTACCAGAAGGCAAAGTGACAAGACTATGCGGTAAGTTCTGACGCGGATCGTTCCGACGCGGTATTTTCACGTGTATACTCGTACGACGCACAAAATAACTTTGGCCCTGTCATTGATGCGCAGAAGAAAAAAATGGCCCATTTTTGACTACTGCGCATCAATGATAGGGCCAAAGTTATTTTGTTCGACAAGTATCGCTACACTTACACCTTAACATACTAATGATTCTTTGTTTCAGGATTTTAAAGATGAAGAAATGGATAGATACTTCAGGTTGCACTCTCAATTAAATTTGAAGGCTCCGATGTTAAACAGTCTGCCAAGTCACAGCCGCTCCATAATTTTCGAAGGAGATCTCCGTTATAAGGACAAGGATAAGGAGGCAAGACGAGATGAAATTAACCTATCCATTACTATTTTTATTGCTAGCGAAGTGGGGTTCGGATGCATCCGGTTTCAGTTTATCTAATCGACGATGAATGCATAACAGCTCATTACTAATAATATAACTCCGACCATTCACAGACTTTCATCGGTATATACCGTACTTTGTCATGCATTCATCACTAGTAATCACATACCTAATTCATACATAGTACCTATAAAAATAATTTATTAAGGATGTTCATTATTCACCTGTCAATCTATGGTTGCGTGATATTGTGCTCAAGCTTCAAAAATAGCAGATATATATTGTTTGCAAAATGGACATTAGAATTTCCCATAAGATGTCTTTTGGTACTTATAAAAAAACTTACTTTTATGTCCATATATCACATTTTTTCTATTCATTTATTTTCAGAGATAATTGTAAACTTCAGTATTGTAATATTATTAATTTCAAGACTTTCCTTGTTTGAATATTTCAGTAAATTATAATAAAATATCATAAATATATTATACATAAGTACATACATGCCACTGCACCAGTTGACAGGCAATGATGAGGCAACAAATTCTTTACTTATACTTGTATTTTTTCAAAACATCGATTTAAATCTGCAATGCGAAATTACTTATTATCGACTTATATAGCGATTGCATTTTTTGGATATGACTAAACGTAATTAGAAATACATGATTTATTATAAAGTTGTTTTACCGATAGCGTGATTTTTATGTATTTTTACAGATTGAAGTTCGGGTTTTCCTTCTTACGGATATGTTGCTTATTACCAAGAAACAATCTAAAGGCTGTGTTTATCCCTTCAAATTGATTAGGTAACCGCTACTTACAAATTTAGTTATTTGCTAGCGAAAACAATATCTCGTTATGTTTGCTGTGCGATAATTCTTAACTCCTGTTCATGATTGTATCATTTATAAATTTATCTTGTTATAGGCCAAAATTTATGGTAGACAAACTTGTGCTCTATCCAAGACACCATCCAAAGAATCCAAAAGAGCTAGTGGCCCTTGTTTGTGTGGCCGTCGACGAGGTTGGATCTTCCCACAACGCATTCACTCTTACCGAGTCGCAAAAGGAAAAGGATCCTAATGTCCAGAGCTCCATCAAGGTATTATTTTGCAATCATTTGAAATGTCACTATACGTTCTTCTTTCTACTTATTTTGCAGTTACGCTGCCCATTGTACAAATTTGTTTTAAGTACATCTTTTTAAAATAACTTATTAATTTTTACTCTTGGTGTTTCAAGGTGTGGGAGCAAAAGTTCCGTGAAGCCAGGTTGAGCTATGACATAGGGGTTTGGTTCGCCAAAAATCCGTCTCGTGATTTATCTGAGGTGGAAATGGACTCTTCATCTGATTATGGTTTAAGCAGCGGAATACAACAGGTGGAGTAAAAACCCTCAAAAACTACAAAACAAATGTCGTAATGTTACTATTTGGTGGTAACGACTTGTTGATTACTAAGTATTTTCTTTGCATAGTGTACTTACGGTAGAAAAAATATAAATTACAATTCAAATAAATGTAAGTAAATCCATTCTGCCTATTAAGGGAAGTAGCAGCGGTGCGGCAGAGGCGTTTTTAAGGTAAAAACTGTTCTGCTGCCACCCGCTGTGTGACGCTAAGCAGATATCTAACTAATTACTGTTTTTGATGGCGGCAGATTGTAATATATGAAATATATGATATGATGAATTTTGATAGGTTTATGTATGTATGAACGAATACATGAAAAGGCATAATCAGTCATCGAAACTAAACAACTTCCAGTGAATGAACCTTCCAGGAATTTTTAAAAAATCGGCTTCTCTGCACAAACAGTCCAATCAAGTTAACAATTATGTGTTTACTGGATTGTTCAATTTCGTTGACTGATTTTGCTTTTTCAGTTTTCGGTAATCTATCTAACCCTAACATTCTTTATTATTTTTTAAATGTTACAGTGTTATTTACGTAGGAAAATTTGTTTCTAATCATGAGTATTCAATGCGTTGTCACAAGAGAATAATACATAAATATAATTTCTGAGTTTCTTTTTTAAATATTTTGTAGAGCGGCGGTGGAGGGAAGCAAAACTCTGAGGACTTGACAATCGAACGCGAGGCCCGCGAGCGTGTGGCAGTGATGCTGCATCGCAACTTGGGAGCATCCACAGAACATGACTACTCACAGGCTTCCATGACCACCGACTCCTTTGATGGTACTTCTTCCCAAATTCTTCAAATCAAAATTAATTTGTGAAACACAGAGTAACATATAATATATCATAACAGTTAACATAGGTAAGTATAAGAAGAGATGTTTGACCAATAAAGCCCCGGTGATACCGATCGTAAGTTTAGCTGTGACCTTCAATCGACAAATATTTTTTTTGTACAATCTAAACAATATTCATTTAAGATATAATAAAATGAAAGATGTAGTAAAGATCATGCAAAATCCGAGTGCAAAATATTGTCAATAACCGTTTTAACCTAAATTAATGAAGTCGCCGCAGAGATCTATCAATAATCTAAGCATTAAAATTTAAATACAATAAAATGTCACAACAAAAAACAGACGAAAATTCGTGCAAACATTTCCACAGAATCAACATAACAACAACAAAATTTTAATTCTATGTTCAATTTAAAAAAAATAAGCCAGTCAAAATGTCATCATCATATCAGCCGAAAGACGTCCACTGCTGGATAGGCGTCCCCTAAAGTCATGACGACCGGTCCTGCGCTGCTCGCATCCAGCGGCTTCCCGCGACCTTGACCAGATCGTCGGTCCACCTTGTGGGGGGCCTGCCAACGCTTCATCTTCCGGTACGTGGTCGCCACTCTAGAACCCTTACTTCCCAACGAGCATCGGTTCTTCTTGCGATGTGCCTGTGCTTAAAATATTTTAGTATATTGACCTATGTTCCTTGGGAAAGGTTCAGTTTCATGGTCTTTAACGTGGTAAGATAGTGCTTACTAAGTTTTTTACAACTTGTATACAGGGTTATTTTTGGACCCCTGGCCAAATTACAGTATGTTGCTCAGAACATGTATCTGAACAACTTTCCCATAGGGACGGGAAAGAAATTTTGGTCCTCCCATATAAATCTTGTGCCGGCAATATTGGGATTTGTATGGGATGACCCAAACTTTTTTTCGTTTTTGATCCATGTTCGTTTGGGAAAGTTGTACATATATAATATGTACTGAGTAACATACGAAAATTTGGCTAGAGGTCCAAAAATAACCCTCTATGTGTGTTTATGTGTGTGTGCAGCTGCCGGCGACGGGTCCGGCGCGAGCGGTGCGTTCCCGCGACCGCCCGGTCTGCACACCCTGCGATACCCCATGCACCGTAACTCCACCGGCGGTAGCTCGCGCAACTCGCGGCTCTCCAGCTTCCAGCAATCTACCAGGTTCGAAACTTACGTGACAGCCCTGTGGCACAGAACAGAGAATCTTCTCATCATTATCTAATGCAGTAGGACGTCTTCATACAAACGGCCGAAATGCGCGAACAACTACGCTGCTTGAATTGTCGGCATTTTTCGGGAGCACTCGCAACTTGGCACTAATCGTGGTAATAAGATGTTACCAAAACCAAACTTTTTGCTGAAAACGCGTAACAACGTAAACGATTCAGTTTTTTACTTTCGAGCGGCTCGTGAAAGGTATTGTATTCGTGAAAAAAAAAGGTTTTATCTACTCCCGTACCGGAATATTCCAAATTCGAAACCAATGACAGATTCGAAATTGAGGTCATTTTCCGCTATCATTTTCATTTCCACACTGTTCCATACTACGAGCAGTACGGAAATGGAGTATGGATTTTCATTCGGCAACTGTTATAATACATAATTTTCAATCTGCATAGGCTAAGGCAATACTACCACAGTACTACATACAGCCTACTTTAAAGTAATTTTGTAAAAATACTTTTTACTGGGGTGACGACTGCCTACCTACATTTAAAAGAAAACGGAGAGTACCAGGAGTACATAAATCGAAAAGAGGCTAACAGTTGGCTCGCTTCTATATAAAGTGACCGTAGCAACAAAAGAAGTGATTTGAACAAAATGGAAAGTATGTACCAGGAGAACATGAGTCTACAAGAGGCTGTCAGTAACCATATACATGAAATTAATGTTAAAGCAACTCCATCCACAAGCTCTGGATCTGGAATAACTTCGGGAATAACTTTAATTAACTGTACTAACTGTCCTCTTAGTTCAATAAATTGATCACTACTCTTTAAAATTTTATTTTATTTTGTCGGTCGTAGATAAAGTTTTGTATGCAACTATACGTAATTAGTCATTTTAACACTCGATCTATACTATTTTGATACTCGGCTGCGCCTCGTATCAAAAACCAGATCTCGTGTTAAAATTACTCTCATTACGCAACAGTTGCATAAATAACTATTCTAATTTTCTCAAAAATGTGTTATACGAGTATATCACTTATACATCATAAAAAGCAAGTCTCCCAAAAATGTCCGTCCGTCGGTCGGTTGGTCGGTCGGTCGGTCGGTCCGTCGGTCGGTCTGTCCGTCACGCTTTGGCCTAGCGGCTAAAGAATTAGTCCGATTGACACCATATTTTAAATTTACGATTTTTTTGTAAATTTATCGAAGGATACTGAGTGGTTTCTTGCTGGCTCTCTTTTTGAGGGTAGCTGTCATACAATGGAAATGAAAAATTGCGTTTTGCTCAAAAACGGCGCAAACGATCTTGATAAAATTTTGCATGACAAAGAGTCTCTATGTAAGGTATCTTTCAGCAGTAAACATTGGTCTGTGGAATTTCATATAAGGGGTGTTCCCTTACTACCAAAATTTAAAAATGTGATTTACTCAAAATCGGTTTCAATGAGCTTATTTTAACGCTTCAAATTGGAATTATTAATTTGTTTTGTACCTGGCTGCATATTTCATTTAAAGATTTTTATATGAATCTAGTATAGGTAAGTTTGTATTTCCATATTATTTGTATGGAATTACAAACTTAAGTTGGCACTTGGTCCTAATTTACTCTTTACTATCCGCAGCCCTTTATAATCTAGTAGTTAGAGCATTCGGCTCTTGATCCGGAAGTTCTAGGTTCGATTCCCGGTGGGGGCACTGTCGAATCATGACTCTCGTATATCGCGAGAAAGTAAGTGCAGTGCAGATTTATTTTCGGAAGGTACGTTGAGCTTTGTAATCTGTGGTAACGAACGATTCTGTAACAGTCCCAACTTTCTGTGTTAATGGTATTCTGGTAAGTTTTAGTCAATTTTTAACACCGTTTCAGACAACATTTTTGAAAAAAGAATTGTTTCGAAGAACTTTTCAATACTCGTTCCGCTGGTAACTCCCGGAAAATGCCGACGATAGGTACTCGTACTTGGCACATTTCGGCAGTTTGTATGAAAACGTCCTACTGCATGATGTTCTCAACTGTGCTTGTGGTGCCGGCACGGAGTGGGTGCCGGCAATAAATAGTAATCAAATCATCAGCCTGAGTCTGTGTTAACTATAAATAACCCGAATCTGTTTGAGTAGTGCGTAGACTTCTTTTGGACAAGGGCAAATCAAGAACAAGCTCATTGATAATAAAAAAGAGAACCAACCCTTCTCTACCCATGAGTGTCGTAAAAGGCGACTAAGGGGAAAACTTCTAGATGCGAATAAATACTTGTTACCAAGGGATCTAGCAACATACTAATGTTTAGACAACCATTTTTATGTCGAATACCATTTATATCCGAGCACTTTTACAGTTTTGAGATAGGTAAATCTTATTTTATAAGCAAAACAACGCGCTTATTTAATCTGTGATTTAATTTAACTTTTAATTTATAATTTAACGATTAACATCTTGATTTCCATAAAAAATTTGTAAATGTGAGTAAAATATTCACTCCGACCGAAATAATTAAGGCAGCGTACGAAACTCAAAAGGACTTTATTGCCAAAAAAGTGGAGGTGTGTGGAGGACAAAAGTAAACAAAGGGTACGTTATTTTCTTAATGATTTTTATGCTCGTAGAAAAAGTAATGTATGCCACTGATTGCAAACTAGTCATTGTAACATTCGTGCTGTCTATTGTGACATTCGGCTGCGCCTCATGTCACAAACATGCACTCATGTTACACTATCTTTACCTGACAGTGGCATAAACTACTATTTCAGGGAAGACAGACTTTCTTTCGACCACAAATCAAATAATTATTTGAACTGACTCGAAAAATAAAAAATCTAACCGTCAGAGTTATTTTATATAAAATATCAGAAAAGAGTCGTATTGACAGCGCAGGATGTTGCAAAATGAACGTTCCCAAACAAACACAAACAACAAAAACGACCTTGTTCATACACCGTGGGCCCAAGTAACCCGAAAGATTTTAATCATCGATTCATTATTTTCATAAATTACGTGTTGAACAATTTACAGTGAAACAAACCCCAAACAAAGCCCAATTGACTAGGGATTTTTTTAACAATAAATAAAACTTATTAGAAAACTTATTTTACCATTGTCATATGATTTGTTTATTATTTTGAAAACTAACACATTGCGTTAATTTTTGGATATTCATAGTTTGAAGGCCCTGAATTTAAAATTCAATAAACTTCCAAAAAATATATTTTATTTATATCATAACACTTGTGTGCTTTGATTTATTTTGTTCCACAATAAACGTCGTACAAAATAACTCCGAGTATGTCAGTTAATGCGCAGAAGTCAACACATAAGAAAATACAAGACATTTTTGACATAGCCAGAGTTATTTTGTACGACGTATAGCTAAGTGTTGTGTCGGCAAAGAATAGTACCAACCCATCTTTACCCGTGGGTGTCGTAAAAGGCGACTAAGGGTTAACGAACCAGAAGATAGGCAGAAACATCATTCTGTATCGTCTTACATTCTGCGGTTACCAACAACCGCGGTTCATGGTGCAAGCCGTAACGCTAACACGCGTATTGACTATGGTACTTCCCCTCCACAATTTTTCAGCAAAAGCTGGAATTTTGTAGGGAGCTACCTGTCCTGTAGTCCCTACAGTGTAGTGGACATTTCATGGGATGTCATGATAATAGCTTAGTTACAATTACACAATTGGACCAATTATCATAAACATTATCGTCAGAAATACCTGGTTAATGTTTTTCGAGTTACTCAGGCCCACGTTGTAGGCATGTGTGATATAACGTTAGCGCGCTTTTGCTAGGTCTGTGGATATAACAAAATTTAGAACAACTCTGATAGTAATTTTTCTGTTGCACATGCAGATGTTTAGGGCAAGTTGTCCCGCTATGACATATACCGATTTCTTTTTGTTTTGGGTGTTCAGTGCGGCATCGCACGACGAGCCTCAAACCGACTCCAGCAAGAACATGTACCGAGCTGGCAGCTCAGTAGAACACGTCATCCCGCCGCTCAACCCGGACGACTGTAAGTGCAGTACAGTATACTTGAATATCACCGGGTGATAAAATATCGCTGTTGAGAATTTAAAATTTCTTTACTCTGTTGAACAGTTAAAAATTAAAGCACAACTTTCCCGATGATAAACTAACAAAATGTATACAGCGTGAATTTTTATTCGTTTTAATCCCGAAGTCCAGTGATTCTACTCATGAAAACAAGCAACTTTTCCAAAGAAAAAAATTCTTTACTCGAAAAAATTTTTTTGACTCCCCTTAGTAAAGTGGTCACGTTATATGGGAAAGTGAAAAATTTTTTTCGAGTAAACATTTTTTTTCTTAGGTAGAGTTGTGTAGAATCACTGCGCTTCGGGATTAAAACGAATAAAAATTCACGCTGTATTTTATATATTTCATAAATTGAAGGTACACAGGCAGGATTTGATGTAGCGACAAAAAAAATCGAAAATCGTAAACTACATCTCTTCACAAACAAGGTGGCGCCATGGTGAAAAAAAAAGAAGCGACAATAAAAAGAAACAGAAGAAGTCTCTTTTTTAGGGTTCCGTACCTCAAAAGAAAAAAACGGAACCCTTATAGGATCACTTTGTTGTCCGTCTGTCTGTCTGTCTGTCTGTCTGTCTGTCTGTCTGTCTGTCTGTCTGTCTGTCTGTCTGTCTGTCAAGACCCTTTATCTCACGAACGGGTAAAGGTATCAGGTTGAAATTAATACCATATATTAGGATCCATGAACCACACAAGATCTGAAAATTTCAATTTTTTACAACGACGCAATCAAAAGATATGGCATTTTATGTCCTCATCTCCATACATTTATTCAAAAATGAAAAACCTACAGGGTACTTCCCGTTGACCTAAAATTATGAAATTTGGCAAGAAGCTAGGTCTCACAGTACAAATAATGGGAAAAGTCTGAAATCATTAAATATTACAACTTTTCTCACAACTAATGGTAACCAATTGTGGTGAGCTCCCGTTTCAAGAACATTCATATAAAAGAGGGGTCAAGTTGGATGGTTGCTGTGGCGATTTTTGTTTTAGTTCTATTTAAAAACGGGAATACTTACAAACTTGAAAATTGGTATGTTTATAGGGCATAGGCTATAAAATAACAACAAATAACAAAATTTGGTCAAGCGCGTGTCGGACTCAAAAAATCTAACACATTAACTTACTGAAATTTCAACTAATACAATTTTGTTTATGTGGTGGTACGGTGGTGTGGTGGAACCCATACATACCCGTGGGTGTCGTAAGAGGCGACTAAGGGTTAACTGTAGGATGGGCAGCAGCATCCTCCTTTGTATCTTACATCTTACTTACTGCGGTCACATAAAACCGCGGTCCATGGTGCCAGCCGTAACGCTAACAAGCGAGGTGACTACGGTAGGTACACTCGACAGCACATCAGTAGAAACACTTTTGGACCTTATGGCGTGGTAATAGAGTTGAAAAAGTTTCTACCGAGAAGCGGTTGACCGTACTTCCCGTCCACATTTTTCCAGAAAAAGCTAGAATTCTGGAGGGAGCTCCCTGTCCTGTAGTGGACGTTTCATGGGATGTTATGATGATGATGATGGTGGTACGGAACCCTCAGTGCGCGAGTCCGACTCGCACTTGGCCGGCTTTTTTCCTTTTGAGGTACGGAATTCTAAAAACAGCAAATCACTAGCTATAACGTACGTGTCTTACAATGATGTCAACATTAATTGAATACATTTAGTTGTAACTATGTCACAAATTACATAAAACAATAGAATTCCTTGAATACAAAGTTTTATCAATTTACAAACGAAACGAAACATTTTGTTACTGCTCGTACGAGTAGGTGTTGCAAATAAATACAGTTATTTACTTAATAAGGAAATAATTTAGATAGAAGTCATACTTAATGACAGATGACTCATTAAAGAAATTATTTTGATACTCAAGAATCTGTAGCTAGGTACTTATAAGTATTTAGTGTTTAAAAATATCATTGAAAAGAATTCAGTATTCAAACAAATGTTATAGATGATCACAAAAACTCAACCATTGACATAAGCATGGACATAAGTAAAAAACCGGTCAAGTGCGAGTCGGACTCGCGCGCCGAGGGTTCCGATATACCTATAGTATTTTTGGAAGCAATAAAGTCCATTTTCAGGACCGCAAAACTAAATTTGTTTGTAAAGGTTTTTTGCAGATTTCTGAAAAACTGTGCAACTTAGAAAGATCGTTTTATTTTTGCTGTAAAGTTTATATAAACTTCTGTCAACTGTAATTAATTCAGATTTTTCCTTACTCAAACTTCGGAGATAAGGGGGGGGGAATGGTATTTTTCTTGACATTTTTCATCATAACTTTAAAACTAAGAAATTTAAAAAAATACAAAAATATATTTTAAAATGTACAAGTAAAGCCCTTTCATATGATACCCCACTCGACCTAGTAGCGACAATTTGAAATTTGGCCCCCCCTATTTTGGCCCCCTTTATATTAATAATCATACTTTTTTCAAAATTTTTTCTTGTGCAATTAAGTTGGGCAACTATATTCTAAAACTATTCCAAATTTCAGGTTGATAGCATAAGTGGTTGCTGAGATATAGAGGTGTGACAGACAGACGGACAGACAGACAGACAGACAGACAGAGCGGCACCATAAGGGTTCCTTTTTTTTACCATTTTGGTATCGGAACCCTAAAAACAGGTAATAGAATATACGATCCTATTTAAGGCTAGGCAAAAAATGGCAACGCAAAATAAAAAACTATAAGCTTAAGATGTTCTTAAAACTAATCAATTTATCAAACTAGTATTTAAAACCTGAGTCACGTTTTATTATCCAAAATGAAAGCAGATGTACCACAGACTTGTTTCTGCTCTGTGAGATGTACCTATCACAAAACTGGTCATTTTTAGGGTTCCGTACCTCAAAATAAAAAAACGGAACCCTTATAGGATCACTTTGTTGTCCGTCTGTCTGTCTGTCTTTCTGTCTGTCTGTCTGTCTGTCAAGACCCTTTAACTCACGAACGGGTAAAGATATCAGGTTGAAATTAATACCATATGTTAAGGTCCATGAACCACACAAGACCTGAAAATTTCAATTTTTTACAAGGACGCAATCAAAAGATATGTCATTTTATGTCCTCATCTCCATACATTTATGCAAAAAAGGAAAACCTACAGGGTACTTCCCGTTGACCTAAAATTATGAAATTTGGCAAGAAGCTAGGTCTCACAGTACAAATAAAGGGAAAAGTCTGAAATCATTAAATTTTACAACTTTACTCACAACTAATGGTAACCAATTGTGGTGAGCTCCCGTTTCAAGAACATTCATATAAGAGAGGGGTCAAGTTGGATGGTCGAGGAGGCGATTTTTGTTTTAGTTCTATTTTAAAAACGGGAACAATTACAAAATTTAAAATTGGTATGTTTATAGTTCATAAGCTATAAAATAATAACAAATAATAAAATTTGGTCAAGCGCGTGTCGGACTCAAAAAATCTAGCACATTAACTTACTGAAATTTCAACTACTACAATTATTATATTATTTCTGATTATTATATTAATGGTGTATTAGTCACTCGCGTGGAACAGATACGCGATCTTGGCATTCATCTGGACTACAAGCTAGCACTTAATCACCACATTGACATAATTACTGATAAAGCTTATAAATCTCTTGGTTTCATAATGAGAATTTGTTCACCATTTCGTAATACCACTTGCATAAAAACAGTTTATTATGCCTATGTACGCAGTACTCTTGAGTTCGGTTCAGTCTTATGGTCCCCGCACTATAAAAAATACACAGATCAAATAGAAAGAATTCAAAAGAAATTTTTAAGATACATCAATTACAAATCTTTTACTTCCTACACCACGTACGAAAACAGCTGTAAGACTCATAATGTGCTGCCGCTCGAGAAAAGAAGAACTCTGCTAGATATGATGTTTCTATATGATATTCTTCATTCAAAAATCGACTGTCCCGATTTGGTGAGTAGTCTAGGTTTCATTGTTCCAGGGCGACGAACACGGAAGACAACCCTTTTACATGTACCATCTCATCGTACCAATTACGGTCAGAATGAAACTATTACCCGATTATCTAGGACCTACAACAACTCCTTCCAGAATCTGGATCCTTTTAATTGTATGAACAAGCAAGGTTTTAGAAACCTTGTGTTGGCAACGTTCACGGAGGGTAACAGTAACTGACTCAGCGAACGGCATTAGTGCACTGCGCTAAATGTTGTTCGATCCCAAGATATCAATCATCGTCGTAGGGCTGAATCCTAATAACTAACACATACACTAAACTCTTGTGCGTAGTTGGAGTTGTAGAGAGAGAATTTAAATTTTTTTTAATGGTTACAGTAGGTAAAAATTACAAGTAGTTACATGTAGCTATGTCTTTTAATTATAGTAGTAATTACTATTATCGATTGGCAATGCTTGATCAATCAAACAAATATAGATAAATTTGTAATTTGTTCATTCACCTAGTAATGTACGCAAACACAGTAGCTTTGTTTTTGTTTATATACTTACAAGTATTAAGTACTCACTTTTGTTATTTGTTTTAATCACATCTTCCATTTCTTGAGTTGTACCTAATGATACTACCTTTAACACTGTTACAATAACTATCACATTCTTCTTACTTTAATAATGTATGTACGTGCAGTCGATTACCTATCAACTGCATACCAAAACCTACTGTCTTAGTCTAACTTAAGCAACAAAGCGCTACGTTTGAGTTGCAATTGACTGTATCGTACTCTGCTCCCCGACAATACGGGGTAATCTATTATTGGCTCTGCAACTAGACTAAGTCACTTGGAAATGTTATTTAAGAAATGTGCTGTTGATTACCTTAATAAATAAATTAAAATTAAAATAAATTAAAATTAAAATTATGATTATGTGGTGGTACGGAACCCTCAGTGCGCGAGTCCGACTCGCACTTGGCCGGTTTTTTTATGGCACGAAGTCGCTTGTTTTTGTTTCAAGATTTCAAGTGTATGAGGGAGAGACACTTCTTATACCTCATATTTAGAGCGAACGTGTCTGGGTATAAATTCGTGTAAAACGTTTTAAGGCTTATTCTCATTTATAATTTATTGTTCTACGGCTTTTGGGAATCGCCGAAAGAATTCTGTCGCGCTCTTCGATTTTCTGTCTCTCTCGTGTACCTCAAATCCTGCCTTCACTGTTGACTCTTGCAAAAAATAAGGTCTCATTAACTTTTGCTTGAGGAGGTCAAGCGGAAATGAATTAAATTGGCTACATAAATATCAAATAAAAATAAACGGATAAAAATAATAAAAAGTTTCATTTAGTCTTTTTTACGGTTTTGTGCCATTTTCGGAAGTAGGTAAGCTATTTGCAGGAATAGGAAATCAATGGATAATTGTAATGACTTCCTATGTTTCTAAAAATAACTATAATTTATTTTATTAGGATAAGATATAAACAAATTTTGTTTGTTTAGCTGCAACGTCGATCACCGTCAATGTAGTGAGCGAAAGTGAGTCGGAGACAGTCGTGCCACTGCAACAGCAGGTATTACCCGTGAGTATTCAATTATTTTCCTGACAAATTTAAACACATGTTGAAAAAAAGTTTGGGTTGAAATTCAGCTGTTGAGATAACTGGGAGGGATATTGAAAGGGTTTATGTTTCACTGACGAACACCTTTTCTAGTGAAGTTATGTATTACTTACTAGGTTCAACACAACCCGCAATGTAGCCGCTCCCGCGTTCATGAATGTCTGTATGTAGATAGAGTGCGATTTATCCGAAGAAAATTCAAAAATATCATTTTTCAAAATTGCTCTACTTTTAAAACACGCACAATCATCAATCTGAACAACCTTTTTCGACTAAATAACTCTTCGAACTGAACCGAACTATCCAAGCAGTTTTACTTCCAAACCAAATATTTTTGAAATTAAGCGCATATAGAAGCGGAGCGTTTCTCTCATGTCAATGATATTATTAAACCAAGAATATCGAAAAAAAATCGCGGTCAGTTGGCCACTGGGTTATCCACCTGCCAAAATAACCGTGTTGCACTGTAAATAGTAGGGGGAGTCGGGGATGATTGACCAGGTAGGAGATTTGAACCAACCTCAATAACTTTTTCAATTGTGAGCGAATGGCCCGCCCGCGCTTACTGAAATTTGCCCAAAGCTGGCCAGTCACGCACATCCTACCATCTTGTGCGAAAACAGACGCATGCGACAGTGAATGGTTTCAACATGAATTATTCATTCCGGACCTAAATTTTTGTGGTATATTATTTTCTTCATTACTAGTTAAGCGATGGCCAGTGGTTCAAATATCCCTTTCATGCCACAAAGTAACAAAACCAAGTTATGTTTTATATTTTGGGCATTTTGGGGGTAAAAATGCCGTTCCAATACAAACCAAAGGACACTACTAAACGCCTCTGCGTTTAGTACCAGTTTAGTTAGAGTACCATTCACGAAGGCTGAAGTGTAAAACGCTGTGAGAGAGGTTCAAAGAGGATCTTCCGTATGCGGAACTGCGGTCAAATATGGAATTGACAGGACCACGCTACGTAGATATTTCACAGGTGGTGAACAAACGTTTCAAAACTTGAAAAGCATGGCAGTCAATACAAAAGTGCTCAAATCTTCAACACCGTTGAAGAAAAAGAACTAGCTAATTATTTGATAAACTGCAGCATAATGCACTATGGACAGATAAGGAAACAGGCACTAGGATTATCTTATAAGTATGCAAAAGCTAACCGCTAACGGCTTATAAGAATGTTGATTATTAATATCATACTCTTTGTATTGTCCTGTAAGCGGTTTCTCGTTATAAATGTTTACGAACAACCCAAATAACTGACATTTTCTTTATTAAATTTGTACAATTTGTTTTGAAGGATGTTTTTAGTTTCTATACCTTTATAAGAGTGTTGATTACTTGTCATACTCTTTGTATTGCCCTATAAGTGGTTTCGAAGTAAAAATAATTACATAATATGAATACTTTATAATTATTATTCTTGGTAAAAGATGGCGTGGTTATATCTCCCTGCCCATGGTTATATCTCCCTACCCCTGTGGTCAACTCTACTATTAGGAGAGGAGATTTGACCCATTTCCCACTTTTTAAAACATACGCTTATTTTGTTAAGTAGATCAATCCTGAAAAATTTAATTATGTCAAAAGATACCCATTTCCCTAAGCTATCAGTTTGGCTTAGGGTACATCTCGCCCCCTCAAAAACTCGCCCATGGGCGAGATGTTCCTTTTGAAAAATAGCTAGGGCCTGATTCGCCCTAAAGCAAATTCGTGTTGGGACCAGTTGTACCTTTCAAAAGGTCACTAGGGTACATTTCGCCTGAAACTATCTGAATGATATATTAGGTAAAATGCAATGTATATATACAAATCAATATATACAAAATTTCTAGTGTGATAAAGACCAAAATATATTTTTTGTCTGTCATAGTCTCGGCTTTTTTTTTGTGCACAAGCTGTCAAATTAAAAATCGCTATAACTCGAAAACTACTGACCATAGACTATTCCTGTGCTGAGTCAAATGATAGGTCTCGATAAGATCTACATTTCGGATGACAGCTGTCAAACTGAAAATCGCTATAACTCGAAAACTACTGACCCTAAACTACTTGTGTGCTTAGTCAAATGATAGGTCTCGATAAGATCTACTTTTCGGATGACAGCTGTTAAACTAAAAATCGCTATAACTCGAAAACTACTGACCCTAAACTACTCGTGTGCTTAGTCAAATGATAGGTCTCGATGAGATCTACATTTCGGATGACAGCTGTCATAGTAAAAATCGCTATAACTTGAAAACTACTGACCCTAGACTACTCTCGATGAAGAAGTACGCGAGCAATGGTTTAAGTTTTACGCGATTTTAAGTTTGACAGCTGTCAAACGAAATGAAGATCTCGACTAGATCTATCATTTGTTCCAGCATGCGAGTAGTCTGGGATCAGTATTTTCCGAGTTATAGCGGTTTCAAGTTTGACAGCTGTCATCCGAAATGAAGATCTTGACTAGATCTATCATTTGTTCCAGCATGCGAGTAGTCTAGGATCAATATTTTTCAAGTTATAGCGGTTTTAAGTTTGACAGCTGTCAACCGAAATGAACATCTCGACTAGATCTATCATTTGTTCCAGCATGCGAGTAGTCTAGGATCAGTATTTTCCAAGTTATAGCGGTTTTAAGTTTGACAGCTGTCAACCGAAATGAAGATCTCAACGAGATCTATAATTTTTCATAGCACACATAAACAAAACATCAATGATCAGACTCGTGAAATTTCCAAATATGTGCACACTACCATCGCCCACACGCCACCTCCCTCAGCACAAACACATTGCCGCATTTTCGGTACTTCCACTCTGATCAACTCAACGGATCAACTAGTTGATTAGAATGGAACTCGATTGTGACATTTGTTCTTATCCAATCAACTATATAATAAAGTAAAATTTCCTTTTTCTTTTATTCCTATCGAATCAACTTTATTACTTCAAAACTCTTTGGTTAGGTACCAAATTATTTAATGACTAAATATCAAATAGACATTACCTACTGTTTTATCTGTCTTTTACAAAGGGTGTTTCTTCGTGTCCGTACTACGTATGAAAAGCATGCTGTATCATGTTTATGGTCAGTTTTGATTTTATTTTTATTTCGGATGACAGCTGTCAAACTTAAAACCGCTATAACTCGGAAACTACTGACCCTAGACTACTCGTACGTTCGCGAAAATGATAGATATCTTTGAGATCTTCGTTTTTGTTGACAGCTATCAAACTTTTAACCACTATAACTCAGAAACTACTGACCTTAGACTACTCGTGTCCTGGGACAAATGATAGATCTTGTTGAAATCTTTACTTCAGTTGACAGCTGTCAAACTTAAAACTGCTATATTTTAGAAACTACTGAAAACATGCTTTACAACAATTGTTCCTGAGGAACACTACGTTGCGCGTAGCCCGACACGCAGGTGGCCGCTTTTTCACTTTTGTTACTATTTTGACGAAACAAGAATTTCCACATATAGCTAGAACTCAGCTTCTAACTAATATTATGTAAGCTTTATTTCAACAAAATCGATCTACGGGAATAGAAGATATCTCAGTTTATATTAAATTTTTATATTTTTGAATATTGTTCATAAAACTGTCACAGAACGCTATCAAATAATAAACAAGTATCGGTTTGAACCAGTTTACAGTACAGTCAGCCTTAGTACAACGTCAGCCTTAATACAACGTCAGCCTTACTTCAACAACTGGTTTTGGGGACTTGCCACCTCACAGTCAAGTTATTTTCCACCCTATTAGATCAGTTTGACGATCTGCTCTTGCCCTTTTCATGAAGAAGACATAAAAGTAATAGGAGAGCATAAATCTGCAAGAGGAGGACAGCAAATAGTTTTGGGGGGTTTTCCCCACCCTTTCGTTAAAAAAGCTTAAAAATCCCAGCAGAGCAGAAAAAGATAAAATTAAAAACGAACGGTGCGTATGAAGTCGCAGGCACAGATAGTTCAATAATCGGTTTCAGTGTCCGTACTTTATATTTATCGGATATTTTAATTCTTCTGTATAGACCATAAAAAAAATATTCTAATCAAATCTATTATTCCAAGTACAGGAAGTACCGTGAATTTTACCTAAAAAAAACATTTTGATAGTTTCGGGCCAAATATACCCCAGTGATATTTGAAAGGTACAACTGGCCTGAACATGAAATTGCTTTAGGGCGAATCTGGCCCTACCTATTTTTTAAAAGGTACATCTCGCCCACGGGCGAGTTTTTGAGGGGGCGAGATTTACCCTAAGCCATCAATTTGTGGATGAATTGAAGTAGTACGAGTATGAGATATACAGAAAAAATTGAGAGACTTTTTGTAAAAGGGGGTTCAACTATCCCGGACTCCCCCTACAGTCAGGAACTTATTTTGACAGCCGCGGCCGGGGTCCCGTAGTCCCACCTCCAGCAACACGCTACGGGTGAGCCCTCAGAGCGGCGTGCTCGCGCTCATGCACAGCTTGCCGGACCTCACCGTCGACCGATCACCACCTAGACCCGCGCCCTGGTAACTATAATAACCAACTACCTTTGTGATAGCTGCGGTCGGGCTCCGCAGTCCGAGTTATAGCTACACGCTTATTCCCGCGCCCTGGATATAGTTACCAACTACCTTTGTACCAGCCGCGGTTAACACGCTTTTATTTGAAAACCTGAGACTGTGATAACATTTTAGTTCTTTTTCTACATCTAATAAAAGCTTGTTTTAAAAACTATTTTTTACCTTTATTTAATTTTTTTGTATTTATGATGTCATGTACAAAAAAACAACTATCTACACACCCTAGAATCAGACGAGCCCAAACCTAAGATATTTTTCTACGTACACCCAACAGCACGTCATTAGCAACACTTTTGACTTTATGACATAGTAACAGAGTTACAAATGTTTCCATTCACGTGCGGTTGACCGTACGTAAGGTATAATTAAATTAGGTAGTTGACATTTGATATCCGTGATTTCTGTGATTGTTGAGTTGATTTCTTAAACGCGGTATTATCTCACTTTTTTATGGCTATCTTTCAGCACCATCATCAGATCAGCTCCAAGTAATAATAATATTGCATTGTCATCCGATTCGGTAACCGGGAAGTGAATCTTTAATTGCAAGATTTGGTTACTTTTGATAGCGCGACAGGTGAAACTAAATAAAAGCTTATACAATATAAGTTTAGGGGCCACATTAACAACAATAGAACCCATTTAGATCAATTTTGGAATTATTTCTGGTTGTCAGTTTGCCTGTTTCTTTGACCGCAATTCACGCAAAAACCACTGAACCTATTGAAATGGGGTTTTTAATCATGGGTTTATCTCGTTTATCTTATTTTGCTGTAATATACAGGTGATGTTTCATTATTGGAAGCGGAACGATAACGTTATTGAGAACCCCGTTTCAATCGGTTCAGTTGTTTGTGTACACTGACTCCATGCGAACGAAGCCGTGGGCACAGCTAGTCTTACAATATAAACAGGGGCTCATGGCAGCGAATCTAGACCTCATTTATTTGTTTTTCTCCATCTATTAAAAAGGAGCTTCGTATGTTCCCAGTGTTCCCAACGTCTACACCTAAATCGTAGCAGCTACGGCGTAGCTATAGCGTAGTAAAAGCGTAGTGAGATTAAAGGAAAATTTTATTTTGCGCATAACAGTAAAAACTTGTTTCAGTTAAAAAATTTACCTTAAGCACATCTACCTTCATCTAACTCAAATAAAACTGAATTGGCAAGCTTTTATCTAATAACTCCATAATCATGCATTGTCAATCGGGCTGCAAGCTTATCATTTTAGTTTCACCTGCCGCGGTGTCTGTTTATCTGTAATCCAATCTTGCAAACTTCATTTGACCTACTTTCTCGGTTTTCGATTGAAAATTTGCATTCGTATGTAAATCGGATGATAATGCAATATCATTATGACAATGAGCTACCTAATCTAATGAAGGTGGCCATAGGGATTCTGCAATAAAACGACGCAAAACCATCGAGTTTGTCTTGAAAAGGACGATAGTCTTAAATGATATACAGAGTCTCATGATGGAGCCAGAGAAATGAAAAATAGGATGCAACAGGCTGCTATTTGAAAACTTGAGACATCCAATAAAAACTTGTAAAAAAAACATACGTTTAAAGTTTCTTTTTTATTTATTTAACTTATTTACACAACACAAATTTTCCTTAACTAAACATCGCGTAGGCGTTGCGCTCAAACCATACAATTTTTATCTTTTAGGCTAACTTATGTACTATTTTAATTAATCGATAAAATCATCATTTTACTACTATTAATATCTTATTTTACTAACATTTT
The DNA here is from genome assembly GCA_947532105.1 of Athrips mouffetella. Lineage (NCBI taxonomy): Eukaryota > Metazoa > Arthropoda > Insecta > Lepidoptera > Gelechiidae > Athrips > Athrips mouffetella. Next base: position 30,133,282 of record OX383956.1, on the reverse strand, counting down.
CAACATGCATTCTTTGACCTTCTTTTTAGGGTTCCGATTCCAAAATGGTAAAAAAAGGAACCGTTATGGTGCGACTTTGTCTGTCTGTCTGTCCGTCTGTCTGTCACTCCTCTATATCTCAGCAACCACTCATGCTATCGACTTGAAATTTGAAATAGTTGTAGAATTTGGTTGCCCAACTTAATTGCACATGAAAGAATTAAAAAAATATATGATTATTACTGTAAAGGGGGTCCAAATAGGTGGGGCAAAATTTCAAAATGTCGTTACTAGGTCGAGTGGGGTGTCATATGAAAGGGCTTTATTTGTACATTCTAAAATATATTTTTGTATTTTTTGACATATCTTAGTTTTCAAGTTGTGATGACAAATGTCAAAAAAAATACCATTCCCCCCCCCCCTTATCTCCAAAGTTTGTGAAAGGAAAAATCTGTATTAATTACAGTCAATAGAAGTTTTTGTAAATTTACAGCAAAAATAAAACGATCTTTCTAAGTTGCACAGTTTTTTAGAAATCTGCAAAAAACCTTTACAAACAAATTTAGTTTTGCGGTTCTAAAAATGGACTTTATTGCTTCCAAAAATACTATAGATATATCGGAACCCTCGGCGGTTTTGAATATAACTTTACTCAAACTTTTTTTTACATATAATCTCACCGTAGTAATTTTTTGCCCCTACTTGTACTAGCTTCCCCCCCGTTTTAGATCTTATATTACGCTTATGGTCAATTTTAATTTTAAACTCGTCACTGTAGTATGATACTATTGCTATTAAATATTCTCTTTCTGTCTATAGGTAACTTTTACACACCGAAAATAATTTGCTATAATCGTCTTTGTATTTTAATTTTTCTTTTTTGCTAACTATTTTTTTAGAAATCTTATCTGTAATTTCTTAATATCCTCTAGATTTTAAATGTTGAACCGTAACAGGTCACTCCTGATTATCTATACATATAATAAAAGAGTAGAAACAGCGTGTCTGTACTTTTGATAAATTTATAAAAAAAATAGTGTGGGCGATAAGAAATAACTAATAGAACTCAAAAATATGTTGTGTGAACTTTTTGTCTGTCTGTCTGTATGTTTTCGATAAACTCTGAAACTATTGAACGGATTTTCTCGCTGTTTTCGCAGATAGATTAAGCTTAGCTCTGAGCAACATATAGGCTATGTTTCGTTTAAATCGGTTCACTCAATCAGAAGCTACTCTAATGTAAAGTATCAAATTGCCTGTACGATAATAACTCACAAACCGATTCAAACTGAGTTTTCAATTACGAGTTTGGCTTACTTTTGTGCAACATAAAAGTTTAGTTTCATTGCAAACGGTTCACTCAGACAGAAGGTACGCTAAGTTTAATGCGGCGGCGCAAATAACTCACAAACTATTGAACGGATTCAAACGGGGTTTTCAATAAACTGTCAAGCTTACTTCTTTGCAACATATTAGCTTACTTTCATTGAAAACGGCTCACTCAGACAGTTGCGCGAAAATTCCAGCGGAGGCGCCAATATCTCACAAACAACTGAACCGATTAAAACGAGGTTTTCAGTAACGTATTTAGCTTACTCCATGCAACATGTATGCTTAGTTTCATTGCAAACGGTTCACTCAGACATAAAATACACTAAGTTTCAAGTGGGGGCACCAATAACTCACAAACTACTAAACGGTTTTAAACGGGGTTTTCAATAACGTGCTTAGCTTAATTCTTTGCAATGTATTAGCTTACTTTCATTGAAAACGGTTCACTCAGACAGAAAATTCCCGAAGTTTCAATAGGCGGCGCCAATAGCGAACAAACTACTGTACCGACTTCAACTGGCATTTCCATGACATGCTTGGATTAGGTCCTTCCGTGCAACATATAAGCTTACGTTAGTTGAAAACGGTTCACTCAGATAGAAGTTACGCAAAGTTTCAAGCGAAGGCGCGAATAATTCAAAAACTTTTGAGCAGATTCAAACGTGGCACTCAATAACACGTTTGGCTTACTCCTGTGCAAAAAATAAGCATAGTTTCATTGCGATAGGTAGGTTCACTCTGACAGAAGATACGCAAAGTTTCAAACTGCAGAACCAAGAACTGGTTCAAAGTCAAACGAGGTTTTCAATGACACGTCGGGCTTCTTTCTGTGCAACATATAAGCTTTATTTCATTGCAAACGGTTCACTCAGACAGAAGGTTCGCGAAATTTTAAGCGGACGCACCAATACCTCACAAACTACTTGAACAACTTAAACGGGGTTTTCAATAACGTATTTGGGTTGTTTCGTGCAATATTTGAACTTTTTTTTATTGCCATCGGTTCATTCAAACAGATAATGGGCGAGTTCAAAGTTTCAAGCTGTGAGACCGAGCTGAAATCAAACAAAGCTTACAATTTTGTACGGAAGAAAGCCAAATACGTTGTTGAAAATTCCGTTTGATCCGGTCCAGTTGATTGTGCAAAAGTCGTGGGTACAGCAAAAGATTGGTAAAATCTAGATTTATTTTTATTGTAAAAATAATAATAAAAAAAATCCTGTTTCGGCATGGCGGTGCAACAAATGTAAAAAAAAATATGAAAGTTCTAAAGTTTCGAAACTTAGGAAGTAGGTACTTATAAACGAAATATTACAAAAAATAAAGAGAGAAGTGAATCATTGTTTTTTAGGAATTGTCTTGGGGAGAGATAAGTTACAAAGATTGTACGGAAGTGAAGTCCAACAGTTTTGTATCTAGGTACATGTAGAGTTAAAATCATGTGAAGCTAGACACGTTGGACTTTGTACCGCTCTTTTTTCAGTAGCCACAGAAGCTTAAGTGACTGAGCCTCAGATTTAGTTAGGCTTTGTTTTGTATAAGAAATAACGAAACCCGTATCATAGTTACTGGGCGACCTAACAGTCCACACGTAAACAAGAAGTGTTTAATTTACCAAAATCCGTATTATCGGTACTCTGTATACCTAATAATATAAAGGCGAGAACTGCACTGTCTGTCTGTCTGTTACGCTTTTATGACTAATCCGATAAACCGATTATGATAAAAACTTGGTACAAAGATAGTTTGAACCATGGGAAAAGTCATTAGCTACTTTTTCCGAACACGACGCGGACGGAGTCGCGGGCAACAGCTAGTTGTTTCTAAATTTGTGTAATTTCTCTCACCAGCGCCATACCCTTTGTAAGCAGGAAAGCAGTCGCCATTGCCAAAAACGGTTGGATAAATATTTTGATTTTTGCAGCGTTTTTTACTAATTTTAAAAGACCTACAATGAAATTATCCTGGTTTTTGGGCGTGGTTACATCTTCTTCATTTCTTGCAAAGTGGATATAGATCGTTTGGGGTCAAAAAATAGTACATCTAGCTTCGTATGAGTCAGAGAGTTATAGGAGGGGGTCCAGGGGGGGGAGGTGTGAGGGGAAGGGTAGGAAGGGGGAGAGGTGAGTGGACGTAGGTAGATATACGTATCCACGTAAAACTTCTAGCTGCATCAAGGTTACAGCCCGTCAGGGATTTATTTTAAGTCTATGTTGAACAGCCCAAGTCCGCAGTCAGCATCGGACAAGCTGTACCAGTCGCACCAGGAGCTGCTGCAGCGCAACCGGCTGACGGCTCAGGCGCAGCACTACCTCACGCCCGACCACCGCGGCAGCAGCTACCCGCCTCCGAGCCCCACCAGGTTCGAAACATGTTTCTTCATATAAATTTAATTTCATATGAAAATACAATGAATCAACTGATGTCAAATACAGGGTGTTAGGGACAGCCTTCCGAAAACATAAGGGGCATGATCAGTCAACGACTCTGAACAACTTTCAGTGAACAAAACTTTCAGGAAACGAAAATAAAAATCCGCGTCTCCATACAAAACTGTAAACTTGATCGGGCAGTTTGTATGGAGAAGCAGATTTTTTTTCGTTTCCTAAAAGTTTTGTTCACTGAAAGTTGTTCAGTGTCGTTGACTGATCATGCCTCTTCAGTGTTGGGAAGGCTGTCCCTAACACACTGTATATTACACTAACGTTTCAAATTAGTACCCAATATTAATGCAATTTCTGAGTAAACCTAACTATGAATAAGACAACTTTCACGACGATATTTTTCATTATAAACGTAAATTTTGACCTTGGTTATTAACAGCTGAGTCGGTTAATTTTTGCACTAGCCTTAAACTAATAAGTCGACTGACCCTGAGTGTCATCCGACCTCTACAATTCTGGGGGCAAACCAAAGACCAAGCTTACATTAGTTAAGCTTGGCGTATGATTTGGCTTAAAGACTACTTGCTATTGACGGCGCCAAAATCTTAACGTGCCAATCGAAACAAGCTAACCCAGTTTAGTTGTAATCCAGGCGCTGGCCTATGTCACGTGTGCACTTGTATGTAGGTACCCTAAGTTTAGTTGCGGGGCTTTGTTGGACACCTATGCGACAGTAAAAAAATTGGTTATTTGGTCCATCATGGTGTCTAGGGGGGTGATCGTGGTAATTTTAACGATATTACCTAAATAAAAACGTTTGCCTCAAAAAGTATGTTAGGCCTCAACAAAACTTTTTTCGCAAACGTTTTTGTTTTGGTAATATCGTTGAAATTACCACGATCACCCCCATGGTCATTTTTCCGCCAAGTTTTACAACACGTGTATCTCCGTACCCAGTGTTCGGATTAAAATTTTTGAATGCTTATTTTACTTCTTATTTACCAACCTATTTACAAACCTTTTATCGTCGGTAGGGCATCCCTGAAGCGTGGTCTGGCATTCTCGTACTCCTTCAAAAATCCTCCGCTCTCCAAAATGGGGCATGTATACAGCCAGAGCCAAATACAAGCAGAAGGAGGCTCTTCACATGGCCAAATCAAGGTTAGTTAATCTAGTATGTGATTGGCGAAACTTTTTTTTGTAATTAATCACAGTAGTAGTTTTAGAAACTTGGTTGTTGTCCCGGAAAACTTAGTTTGGAGAGCTCTAAAGTATTCAGGTGTGTCACGTGTAAGGACAAACCAAACTTCGTTGTCTATCCGAGAATCTAGAGAAGCAAAATTGAGCAAATCTATAATTATTTATAAACATCATACAGCGCTATGAATGAATCAGTTCATTTTGTTCTTGTTTGTTTAGAGTGAGTCGCGTGCCTCGACTCCAGTCCCAATGTCACTGCCGCCCCCGGGAGGGCCGAGCTCGGAGAAAACTGAAAAAAAGTCTAAACAGTTCATAAGCAGGTAAGAATGGATTGCCTGTCCTTAAACTAACTTCTAATTGTGTGCTTCAAGCGAAAACTTTGAGCAACGAGCACAAAATCGAATCTTTATAATAAACGTTTGTTTAGATGTTATTGCGCGTTCATGAACCCAATTCTTGAATATCAACGGGTGATAAAATATCATTTTGAGACTTTATAACGGAAAACTCTAATCAACTGTTAAAAGATAAATCTTAATACTCACATGGAAGTTAATTAATTAAGTTAATACTCACACCTAAATACTTTATGTGTAACGAATATCAATATTTTTTATTTAAAAAAATCAGGTATGTTGTTGAATGTTTGGGTGATATTTTATTACCAAGTGAAATTTTATTAATTGGACTCCAGTGGCGCCCTCATCAGTATTCAGTTTTGTTTTCATTTTTTTTAATTTCTAATCTGTAACAGACACAAAAGTCCATAAATTCCATAATTCAATTCATCGGGAAATTGGTAGCCACCTCACTCCGTCTAAAGTAAGCAACAGCTCGGAAGTGCGAGCGAAACGTACGGTCCCAGCCGCCGCGTACTTAAGTACATTTTGAAAATATGTATTATGGATCATGCAACTTAACAAATTATTATATTCAAGATCATTGCCCCTTTTTAGATTTTCCGTTTTAAATTAAGTTGTGATGAGGGCGCCACAAGAAACGCGAACACCTTTCTAATGCGCTTTCGATGTTGTTCCTGAAAAGGCTCGAAATATTTAATTTTGACTACATAATAATTTTTTTTTTATAAGTGCAAGCATATAGCGGTTGCAATTGGTTTAGAAACAAGAAAATTAAGCGAGCCCTCTTCTTAGTTGAGCACTAATAAAAACTAGTATTTCAATAAATTTCAAGGAGTTTTGTACCTCGCTCCGCTTTTATTTGAGATACCTACTTATATTGGACCGGACTAATATAGTTGAAAGCCATCTGGCGGCTCAAAGTTTCTGTGGTAGCACCTAGACAAGTGGCTTTCTATAACCGTAAACGCTAAGCTCTGGCTAACGAAAGATGAGATTAGAAAAAGGCGGCAAATAAAAAAAATATCGTATGGTATCCCAGACTGCAACTGAAATAACAGTTGTGATAGTTGTTTAAGTATATGGTATACCTGCTATTTAAAAGGAACTTATGTACGAAACCTAAAACTCATTGTTAAAACTGTACAACTTTTCCCAAAGAATTAAATTATTTTACTTCGTATACTAACGCGATGTCCTACGTAGGCGAACGCGACGAGAAAGCGAACGCAAAGCGATTCGCGCCAATTTAGTGCGAAGCGGTGCGGTGAACCTGTCCTACGTGCGCGTAAGTCACTCGACCACCACCGCCCCGAAGACGTCGTTCAACAAGCCAACCCAAAAAGCGAGAACTCAACCCCCTTGTGTTTTCTATCGTTACCAGCATTCTGCCCTACGGCTTTGCACGCATTTGACCCGTACCAGTACTTACCTCATACAAAAATCCCATTGAAAAAGCACTTTCAGCTTTTCCCAATTTTTTATTTGTTTTTTAATCTTTTCCGTATGTTTTTTACATACAAACATTGAACTTGAAGTTACAAACAAAACAATAAAAAAATCAACCAAATCAGTCGACCCGTTCTCAAGTAATGCTCCGTCATACATGTGGCAATAATTCATGTTTTATAGATGGACTAACTGTGCCCGGGTCTTCGTACGCGCCATAAAGATTTTGCCTATGACTTCAAACAAAAGCATGGTAATTCCTTTCTTTTTATTTCTAGCTGCCCTGGATTTACTTTATGAAGGGGACCCTTCCAACCCCCCAGTTCCTGATCGGATTTGTGCTCTACTTTGAGTGTCCCACCCTATCTTGATGCGTGGAAAATCCCCCTAAACACCCAGTTGCCGTACAACCTCCTGCATGTTCATGCGCTCGTGGTAATGATAAATTACATTCATGGTCTGTAGTTAAAATTAACAACATCAGAGATTCATCAAAGATTAACAAATAAATAAATTTGTTTCTAAAATAGTGGATTTCTCACTAAAATTGAAAAAGAAAATTATTACCTTAAAAAATATTTCAAATGATTAATTTTCTGCCACGTAAATTAATTTCTGGTACTCGCCAGCTGCTGACGCGGCACGCTCGTTTCGCTCGCTTGAATGGTGCTTAGTAGTGGTCGCAAGATACCCTCACTTTAACCTCACCGGCAAGCCATCGGTACAGCCGTCAGCGGCATAGCATCGCTTCCAGTTCGCGCGGTGGCCGCTTCGCATCGCACCGTGTCGTATCGAGAAGACGTAGGTCTTTTTAGCGACGCATCAATAGGTAGCTTCAATAGGTATAGAGCTCGCTTAAGGACACTGCTTAAATGTGCTGTGTGATGCAGTTCCTAGGGGAAGACCTATTCATTCATCTGAGAGGAAGACAAAACAATTTTTTTGCAAATACTTTCTTCTTTTGGAAATGTTGTTCAACTGATATATAGTTTCTCATCCGTAAATAAATCTCACCAAGATTATATACACATTTTTTTTCTTTTACTGCATCATCAAAATGTAGAACGTTAAATAAATTATTTTATTATTATTATTATTAAATTGGTCGACCCGTTCTCTGCACTTAAATGAGCTTGTATTCGTTAGAAATAATTATGTCAAGTCTTGGAAAATGAATCGGAAAGTTTCAATGAGTATCAAAATTTCCATTGCATACTATCCAGTCCACAGGGATGGTTTAAAAGTATACTAGTCTGTTCATTTATTTCTGTGAGTATACAAATTACAATAATAAGAAGCTTTCGGACGTTGATTTTCAGGTTTTTGGGTACGTTTCGATTATAATTAAAATTAATTAATTAATTAAAATTTCGAGAAATTGTTTTCACTTTTGACATGTCAACAATGCGTCAATATTGGGATGGTCAGCTAAATTTTTTGAATAAAACCTTATTCTCATCTTTCGTTAGCCAGTGTAGAATCACGAAGTCTCTGAGTATATTCAATGAAAATGTATGGGATTGACATACTGTAACGCAACCTTATGTTAGCTTATTATATGTCAATCTCATACATTTTTATTCTATTTTACTGGCTTTTACGATTATAAAAAGCTATTTGTCTACTAGCACAGGCGTAAACAGTCCCGAGGGTCAAACAAATTCCTAACAGTTTAATTGTTAGTAAAAACTATACCTACATAGGTCCTCTATTTTTAAAAAAAGAACCCGATCTGTAACTACAGGGCAACTTCGATTTTTGAAATATCGTAAGATATGCGGTTTTTTAACAATTTTTCACCGAATTTAGACGTAAATTCTCAGAAGCAGAAACAATCCTAAAATATATGTTTAAAGCGCAAGGAATGATATAAGCGCTAATTATGGCATCAGTATTAATTATATTATATCATAGTATCGAAGGGTCGCATGCACGGCTAGAGATCGTGTTTCGATTATACCTACTCCTATTATTTATTGTGAGTTCAAATTATGTGTACCAAGCTTCATAAACTTAAGTTACTTGATTATTTTTCCAAATTGGACCCAAAAACGAGAGAAGCCTTCTAGGTACAACTAGGGATTTTTTAATATATATTTAGAACACCTATGCAAACATAAAATATCAGAAAAAAAACTGTTAGGAATTTGTTTGACCCCCTCCATACACCAGCGTTCTTTTACGCCTGAGCTAACAATTCCTTTATACAAATAGTGAGCGCACCATAGCCCACACGATACCTTTTAACATACCTAATAGGTACCGGTATTATACAACGTGTAATTCCAAACACGCAAAACGTCTTGGGGGATTGTTTTACCCAAGTAACTGAACAACTTTTAGAAATTAAAATATTAAAAAACTGGGTTTTCTTACAAAGTGACCGAATCAGATTTTCATTTTGTATGGAGATTCGATTTTAATTTCCAAAAATATTAGAACTTGCATGGGTTGAACTATTCCCCGGAAAGGTTTTGCGTAATTATGTCGAATTATATGTTGTATACATAATGATCGTTGTTGATTGTCGAACTATTGAATGTCAATGAAACTTATGTGGTAAGATCCAATCTGCTCAATAGTTAATAGCTAATTATTGTAGTCGGCTACCTAACCTAGGGTATTTAACGAGGGCACTGGTTTTTTTTACACAGAGCGACTGCCACCTGACCTTCGCAACCAAACCCAAATAGACTCAATCCTAGATTTAGCTTTGCCAGGTTAGTGGTCGAACTGGCTGTCAGAGTTTTCAAGCCACCAAATGGCCTCTGACTTTAAAGACTACTACGAGTATCATTTACAGTTCCCGGGATCAACGGTTTAACGTGCTTGTTGTAGTGCCACTAGTTTAAGTTGCTTTCATGATCGGAAACGATTGCTTTCTCTCGCTTATTTAAACGAAATAGAAAACACACTTTCGCATTAAAGTGCAGGGATTTCTTGTACCATCATTCATTTTTGTCATCATTCTGCCAGTTCGTTCTTCAGCTCAGGTGGATGGCATTCCAAGTTAGAGGGATGACACATACGGGGATGGCGCATGATGACGTTTACAAGGCAAGAATGTTCATTTTTAATTAGGAGAATAGAGTCCGATTTTAAACAAATTAGTGTAAGAGCCTTAAATTTCCACGGAAAACTAAAAAGACGCTGCTCAGCTAACGAAACTAACCATTTTCAAAGTATATATTCAAATAATTTGTGTATTTGTGAAAATATATCCATAAATTGGCTGACCTTGCTCTTTATTTTTCGGTGTACTTTTCTTTTTGTAGTATTGTAGATATGAATCTAGGCATTCTACTTGCATGCTCATTGTGCTATGTGTTACGTACTAAGTCTCTTTCATATTGAAGCGTAATAGTACATTAAGGTGCAAGTGCGCCATTTTGATAATTACACTCGAGGTTCAGAAATTGCTGCCCGAGCCGCAAGCAAGCGCGTGATGGAGCCGAGAGTGTAATGACTAGTGTGCACGTGCTTCTTAGGACCTTTTCAACACATTTGCGAATAAAAATTTCAAAAATATATTTGACTTATTCTTCAGCGGAATGCACTTAAACTGCATCCTTCGATCTCAGTATGCACCAAGCTAGTATTTCGTATCTAAGTAATTTTGGCAGCTTAAATATTATATTTGTAACTGTTTTGAATTTGTAGAAGCACATCAGAAATCGATACATTTGAAAATAATTAGTATATGATATAAAATTTTTAAAAATGGCGCGTGTATTTCTTTTTTTCTTAGCGAATAAGTAGATGGAGAGACACTGACTAAACTTCCAAACAGCCTATTCTTTGAACCTTAAAATTATTATTTTACAAATGTGATATTTTGTTACCTAATTGCTTAAATGGCTAATTCATTTTTAATTAGTTGAAACGAATGTATACTTATCATATTTTCTGGAGTACATTTCATTTATTCAAGATGCGAGTGCGCTATTTTGGATATTACGACCGAGGCTCAGAAATTGCAGCCCGTTCCGCAGGCGAGGGCGTAATGGAGCCGAGGGTGTAATTACCAAAGCGCACGGGCTTCTTACGACGTTTTTCAACACATTTGCGAATAAAGCAAATAAAATTTGCTTACCTTATATATATTCTTTATTGCGCACAAATAACAAAAAAGTTTTTAAAAAAATAAATTGTTTACAAAGGCGAGCTTATCTCTTTAAGAGATCTCTTACCTTCTATCCCGAAGGAATTTTTTTAGTGTTTTTCCTTACATTTCCACGTAAACTCGATTCACCAGACTTGTGTTTTGTGTCTAAGTATTTTCTACGTTCAGTAACTACACTAATTAATAAAATAATAAATAAAATAAAATAGCCTTTATTTATGACTAACATTAATAAAAAAATATGCATCCAATTAGGTACTAAATATTAAATTTATTTCAAACATTTTAAATACAATTTTTATTAGAATGAATTAAATATTATTACTATATGATATCAAACTACACTACACTAATTACTGTTTTTTTATTTGTAGAAGTTAAAACTTATGAAAATAATCACAAACATAACAAATAATTGTTAAAATGGCGCGCATATTATGTTTGGGACGACCCATGCGCGCACAGGAGGCAATGATTAAACCGTCAAACAACCTACTCCCTTGAATTACTTAAAATTGAATATTTTGTTTTTTTAGAGACAAATTTACAGTTACAAATATGTTCATGTAATTAACGTTTATTTATCATATTATCGAACACAGTTTATTTATTCATGAAAATATTATGAAATAGAAAAAAGACGATAATAAAACACTAGTGCGGTAATATAATGAAAAAGCACGCGTGTTTAATAAGCTGGATTATGGACCTTAAAACAGTGCAAATAGAGCTGTTTTATGAGCAACTTGTTGAAAAATATGCTTAATCTTTCGAGTGGAGATAAAAAAAAAAAAAACACTAGTGTAGTAATATAATGAAAATGCACGTGTATTTTTTATAAAATGAATTATGGACTTTAATACAGTGTAATTATAGGCGTTTTATGAGCCAATGTGTTGAAAAGAAAGTAAGCGTAATAAACATAAATTTTATTTTCATGTACAGGAACAAAGGAGGAACAACTAGATCTGCTGCTACTACTGGACAAACGACTGATACGACTAACGCAAACCCGACTGGAAGCACGAGTGGCAGGGCTGGTACGAGCGGCATAGCTGGCGGAAGTGGTACAAGCGCTTCAGCGGCAACAACCGGCACTCCTGGCACCAGCTGCACGGCTGCCATGCATAGCTCTGCTCAAACCACAATAGTTAAACCTAGTGCCTATGATATAGATGACGAAATTATTGTCATTACCGACACGGCTGGCACGAGTAACGCAGTTGCTACCAAAGCCGGTACTAGTGGCAAGCCAGGTGCAAAAGGCAAGACGGGTCCAAAAGGTAAAGGCAAAACAAGCACAGTTCGCCAAGAGGATAAGGAGGACTATCGTCGACGCCACGATAAGGAGAAATGAGTCCCAAAGAAGAAAAGAAAACTACCTTTACGATGGCTTTACAGATGGTGCTCGTAGTTTTCTAAAATTTGAATAGAACATTAAGACAGGACATTTTTGCAGGAATGGTTTTTGTAGTGTATTATTGTATTAATTTGTTTAGCTGTAAGAAAGAACTATTATTAGAAAAAGATACGATTTATTCAACATTAGCAAGATGAATACGTTATAAAACTAAACTTAACCTTCTACGAATTATAAAATCATCGAAGTTATTCAATTATAACTTTTATATGTGTAGGAAAAGAATGTTAAAGATAAAAAGATTTTATTAAAAAAGAGATTTATAGGACGAGTATTTTCAAACGGTTTAGAATTAGAATATTATGATTATTGAAAGTGTTACTGTGAAGTGGTAAGAGGCTTTATACAGAAAAACTATTTTGCCAATTTTCATAGTAAAACTAGGATAATTCAAACTATTTATTTTAGATATATACATCCATAGTGTTACAATATTTAAGCTAATGGTTTGATTTGCCATAAAAAGTAGTCCTTTTGTACTTGTGTATAGTTAAATAGCATCAAAGTTTTGCAGCCCACCAACAGGCTATGTTACTTTTTGAAAAAGGAAATAGAAAGTTCCTACAACTATCCCCGAGAGCTACCCCGTATATATCCACACTGCTAGTGATATGTGATGAACAGTGAAGTACTTAATATTTCATATTTACACCACTAAGACCAAAGATTTATAAAAAAAACACATTTCCCAAGACTAGGCTTAAATTTGTAAGTAAGCTTAAGATAAAACGTACCTTTATGAGATTTTTTGTATTAGATAAATGTTGTGAGGCAAAATGCCATATTATTGAGCTAAGAATCTTTTAAGTGCTATTTAATTTAAGTTGTCTGTATCCTTGATACGGCCGTACGTATTGCGTGGATACGTCTATGTACGTAGGTACAGACAAGAGCACGATAACCTCCCCCCCACGTCCACTCACCCGCCTCCCCCTCACCGACGTTCTCCGCACCCGCTGACTCATCCCAAACTGGATGTATACCAATTATTATTATATTTATGTTACAAGTGAGCAAACGAGCAGGTGGGCCACCTGATGGTAAGTGGTCTCCACCGCCCATAGCACCCACTGCCTTATTAGTGACATACTTTGACGCTAATAAGACAGCAAAGCGCGTTGCCCACCCTGAGAACTAAGATGTTATGTCTCATGTGCCAGTAATTTCACTAGATCCCTTGTCCTTCAAACCGAAACACAGCAGTGGAAACACTGCTGCTTTACGGCAGAAATAGGCAAGGGGGTGGTACTTCCCCAGACGGACTTTGCACAAAAGCCCTACCCCCTGCAAAACTACTATATCCGCCAGAGATCCTATATCCACTTCGCACGAAATGACCCCTCAACGAAAGCATGACGTATCCACGTCACTAAACCGTCACCGTCGGAGTTATGTTCCCCCCACCTTGTTACAGTCGGTTGCGGTGTATAGGATCCTGCTTACATTTTAGTCATTTGACCTAAACAAAAGTATACCTACTGATATATTTTTACGCATACATTCTTTCCGTCATCGTGTATAAGCTTCTTTTATATATTAACTAGCTGATGCCCGCGACTCCGTCCGCGTGGGGTTCCGAGAAAGTAGCTAATGACTTTTCCCATGGTTCAAACTATCTTTGTAAAGGTTTTTATCACAATCAGATAGATAGATAAATGCTTTATTGCGCACATAACAAAAATATAACTAGATTTACATAAAAATCTTTAATATAATGTGAGCAAAGGCGGCCTTATCGCTACAAGCGATCTTTTAAAGGCAACCTTATATAATTGGACAAATACAAATAAAAGCACTGCGTCAATTGGAGCCTAGGAGAAAGAAAACAGCAATTAATTTAAAACCAAATGATAAATAAATTAAAAGTAAACAAAATAACAAGACAAAATGTATAATTATATATATATTTATATCAAAAGACAAATATATAAATATAAATAAATACAGTATAAATATACTCACAGGCAAAAATAACCGGCTGGTCTATTTTCTGTCGTACATTTTCATACAAGTCAGGGATCAAACAAAGAGATCAAAACAAAGATCAAATCTTACCTAAATTAGATAAGATCCTTATTAACAATACAGTCAAAGATTAGGTCTATCTAAAAGGTTCCAGAAAACCTGTGCGACACTCTAAACATTTTAATTCGCTAAATGTAAGAGATACGAGTATCTGACAAAATGACGTAAATTTTTTTCTGAACGATGCACGGAATTTTCTGGATACCGTGCACAGGTCTAATCTTCAAGAATCGGTAGTCTGACACCTTATTTAATGATCTCACTGTTTATTCACGGATATTTATTTCGTTTAGGAAATATATTGACGCTTCATTTGATCCCTTACTTGTATGAAAATGTACGACAGAAAATAGACCGGCCGGTTATTTTTGCCTGTGAGTATATATAAATAAATATACTTAATGAAATAAATAAATATATATCTTGTGTTAATAATAGGAAAACTAAACTATTTTACTTAGGAGATGTGCACGCAACTAAGATTTAAAGACGGTGAGAGACTTCAGTTTATTGGATTAGTCATAAAAGCGTAACAGACAGACAGTGCAGTTCTCGCTTTTATATTATTAGGTGAACAGAGTACAGATAGTTCGGATTTATTGAAAATTAAACACCTCTTGTTTACGTGTGGCCTGTCAGGTCGCCCAATATCCTCGTAAGTGTAAAATTTTAGTCGAATTCCACGCGGAGGAACTGTGATACGGGTTTCGTTATTTCTCATACAAAACAAAGCCTAACTAAATCTGAAGTGCAGTCACTTTAGCTTTTGTGGCTACTTAAAAAGAACGGTACAAAGTCCTACGTGTCTAGCTTCACATGCTTTTAACTGTACATGTACCTACATACAAAACTGATGGACTTCACTTCTGTACAATCTTTGTAACTTATTTCTCCCCTTAAAAGACAATTCCTAAAAAACAATGATTCACATCTCTCTTTATTTTTTGAAGTATTTTGTTTATAAGTACCTACCCCCGTGTGAATCGTTCAAGTAATTTGTGAGGTATTGGTGCGGCGGCCGCTTAAAATTTCGCAAACCTTCTGTCCGAGTGAACCGTTTGCAATGAAAAAAAGCTTATATGTTGCACAGAAAGAAGCCCGACGCTTTATTGAAAACCTCGTTTAAATCAGTTCAGGAGGTGAGTTCTTGGTTCTGCAGCTTGAAACTGTGCGTATCTTCTGTCAGAGCGAACCTTTCGCAATGAAACTAAGCTTATATATTGCACAGGAGTAAGCCAAACGCGTTGTTGAAAGCTACGTTTGAATCGGCTTATAAGTTTGTGATTTATTCACGCCTTCGCTTGAAACTTTGCTTAACTTCTATCTGAGTCAACCGTTTTCAACTAACCTAAGCTTATATGTTGCACGGAAGTACCTAATCCAAGCACGTCATGGAAATGCCAGTTGGAATCGGTACAGTAGTGTGTGAGCTATTGGCGCCGTCGCTTGAAACTTCGCGCACCTTCTGTCTGAGTGAACCGCTTTCAATGAAAGTAAGCTAATACATTGCAAAGAATTAGGCTAAACACGTTATTGAAAACCCCGTTTAAATCCGTTTTGTAGTTTGTGAGTTATTGGGGCCGCCGCTTGAAACTAAGTGAATCTTCTGTCTGAGTGAACCGTTTGCAATGATGTGATGTCCTCTCGTGCATCGGGACATCGGTGGAGGTTGTCATAGTGAATTAAACCATTATTTATATTAAGAGTGGTTTATTGTTGCTCCAAAGAGAGCCAAGACAAGAATGCTTAATTAATCGATTAGAAAATATAGCTAATACTAAACTTAATAATACGAAATCAGCATAACGTCGCTAACGCGCGGCACACTTAAGTATTGCAACACATACATACACCACATAACGGGGGTTGCAAAGAAAAAAAAAAGTGCTACACGTTAGGAAAAGTACATTCTTTTTTTCCTTAAATATCTCTTAAAACTAATCTTAAAAATATATGTTTCATACCAAGGAATAAACAAAGAAATAACAAAACAAATTACCTTTAATTTCTAAATAGTTTTGTATTATTTTTATGAAGAACATATTTCTTCCTATCTCTTATAATTACAACATTGGGCGACTGCTCCTCTACGACCTCAAACGGGCCTTCGTATACATTAGTCATCTTATCACCTATTTGGTTTTTAACTAATATTAAGTCACCTTTATTATACTTAACTGAATTTACATTTCTGTCATACACAATTTTTCTGTTCTCTTTGCTTTTTAACAAGTTTTTCCTAGCTTCAAATTGAGCTTTTTGCAGTCTAAACTTTAACTCCTTAGGGTATGAGTCGTAGTTATACAACGGATCTATCCTATCGTTATTTATATCTAAATTACTTGGTAAGTTACATATTTTACCAAACACTAACTCGTATGGAGTGTATCTTGTTTCAGAGTGTACAGACGTATTGTAAGAGAAACACCAGTATGGAAGCCATGAGCTCCAATCTGTTCTATTATTTTGACACTGGATTCTGAGATACGCTCCTAAGTGTTTGTGAGTGTTTTCTATCGAACCCATCGTTTCGTGATGATAGGCCGTGGAATTAATTTTATTTATTGAGAGTAACTGACATATTTCGGTCATTACCGAAGACATAAATTCTGAACCTCTATCGGTAAGAATCTCTTTCGGAATGCCGTACCTTAAAATAAAATTGTCAACAAACTCCCTTGCTACTGAGACTGTGTCCTTTTTCTCTAAGGGGTAGGCTTCTACGAACTTGGTTAAGTCGCATTGAAGGGTTAAGACGTACCTATAATTTCTATTATCAGGTTCTATTGGTCCCATAATGTCCAATGAAACTTTCTCGAACGCCGATTGCGCTGTTGACGTTATTGACATCGGTTCTCTAACATGCCTATTAGTGTGCTTTTGAATCTGGCATTGTTTACATTTTGTTACATAGTCATTTACGTCTTTGCCTATACCTGGCCAAAAATAATATTTCTTGATATTATTTAACATTCTATTTACCCCGGCATGTCCGCTCGTAGGTAATAGATGAAAATCGTTCAAAATTACAGTTTTGTCATCTTTATCTGTAATGCGCTTTACATCTTTTAATATCAATAACTTAGGAGTGGACGTCTCCAACTCGCTAAACTCTTTTAATAAAGAAGTTACTATACCTTTGTTACTTTCGTTCTTGACTATTATTACCTCATTAATATTTAGTTTTCTGCACAGGGACTCTAACTCTCTCGCTAACACTGGCATAGTTGATAACGATCGAGACATTAGGTATAATACAGACCTTGTAGGTAAGTAAATACAATTACCATACTTGCTATGTTCACTAGCTATTTTTCTTACTTTATCAAAGCTTCTGCTTTGGTTCCTTGAACAAATTATTAACTCTATTCCGTCTTTAGGTTTCTTGAGGATCTCAACAGTTCTAGGTTGATCAGACCTTGATCTGGAGACACCCTCATTTGTCATGTCAGTTTTGTCACCTAATTGGGACTTTAATCTCCTAGCTTGGGATCTTGTCATGACTGATACAGCTGGTTCTCTCATTCCAATCAAATCTTTAGTGCTCAACGTGATTCGACTCAATGCATCTGCAGCTGCATTTTGCCGACCCGGAACATACTCGATTTCGAAGTCATATTCTTCCAAATATAACCTGAATTTTGTTAAACGACTAGATGGATCAGTCATGCCAAATAGGTATATAAGTGGCTTATGGTCAGTTTTAATTTTGAACTTACGGCCATATAAATAAGGTCGAAAGTGCCTTATAGCCCAGACTATCGCTAATAACTCTAGCTCTATCACTGGGTACCTCGTTTCTGCGGGTTTCAAGTTACGGCTTGCGTAGGCGACTACCCTTCCGTTACCGTTTGATAATATTCCGGCGAGGCCAACCCTTGAAGCGTCTGTTGTTAATTCGAAAATGTTATCATCTGTAAATTTTGGATATTGAAGTACTGGCGGGTTCATCAAAAACTGTTTTAATTTTTGAAATGCAATTTCACACTCATCGGACCAATTAAATGTGACATGTTTTTTATTTAATTGATTCAGTGGGTGTGCTATTTCGGAGAAACGGGGAATGAACCTACGATAATAATTTGCAAAAGCGACAAATCTTCTAACTTCCTCTGTATTATTTGGTTTAGGGTAATTCTGTATCGCTTCTATTTTTGACGGGTCAGGGTAAATACCTTCTGACGTAATTTTGTGACCTAGATACATGATTTCTTTGCGTAAAAATTCACATTTCGTGGGGTTTAATTTGAGATTAACTTTACGTAACCGTTCTAGAACACAAATTAAGTTCTTATTGTGGTCTTCCGAACTATTTCCTATCACAATATTGTCGTCTAAATAAATGAAACATTGCTTGTAATTTAAACCAGACATAGCAATGGTCATTAACCTTGAAAAGACGCTTGGACTGGTCTTAAGACCCATAGGACATCTTTTCATTTGGTACATTTTATCTGTGGTAAATGTGGTATACTTCCTAGAATCTTTCTCCAAACCGAGCTGATAGTATCCTTGAGACAAATCTAATTTTGAAAAATAAACACTGCCTGATAGTGACTCTAAGATGTCAGTAATATTTGGTAAGGGGAACTTCTCATCCTGTATCTGCTGGTTTAATAACCTGTAATCAACAACTAACCTCCATTTCTTCTCACCATTTTGATCGCTCTTTTTAGGTACTAACAGAACTGGACTGGACCACTCTGAGGTAGTTTCCTCAATAATATCATTATCTAACATTTCCTGAATCTGTCTCTGCACCTCCTGGCGCACAGCTTTAGGTATCCTGTAAGGCTTCACGTACACAGGGGTGGCACTTTCCTTGAGTTTGATGGTGTGCTCTAACAAATTAGTAACTGATAACCGATCGCCTGGCAGATGAAATACGTCTGCGTATTTGGCGCAAATTTTTTCGATACTAATTTGCTCTTCCTTGTTTAAATAAGATTTTAAGCTGAGCAACTGAAATAAAGTTTTGATACGCTCTACGCTAATTTTATTCTCATTATAGTGGCAAATGTCATAGTGATTTAAGCTATGAACTTCGATTTCTGACAAATCTAAGTTGCATTCGTCGTCAGTCGTGTTTAAAATTCTAACGGGGATACGACCTTTTTCGGGCTTCGTAATCACACCGGCAACAAAAATTCCTTTAAAAATTTCTTTTGATAAAATGACGCAATCCTCACATAAGGAGGTAGGTATGTGACGTATTACTTCGCAACGAGGCGGTATAGAGTACATATACTTATTATTGTTCTGTATACTCATGGTAATACATTGACTCTTACTTTTTAAGCGTAAGGTGCCTTCTTCATAATTTATTATGGCGTCATATTTCATGAAAAAGTTTTGGCCTATAATTCCTTCAGCCGAACACGACAAGTTTTTAAATACGTAAAACTTTTGCTTTAAAATTACTCCCTCTATTTCTAAATCTAAGTCTATGTAGCCTTCCGAGACTAACTTACCACTAACACCTTTAATAGTAATCTGGTCTGAATAAATCCTATCTAAATAATTATTTTTCTCTAACCATTCGTATTTCAGAACGCATAAACTAGCTCCGCTATCTACAAGGAGATTAATTCCTAACGATTCTACATTAAAACGGACTATACTATTATTGTTATAGTTGAAAACAAAATTATCTATTTTAGGAACGAAAAAACTCGTTCAAGTTATAAGTGTCATCATTCTGCGGCGCTGCGTTGTGCTGAAACTGCAGAACGCGCGGATTGCGTTGACGTGCATTGCCCCGCGTAAATTGTTTATTTTGTGAAAAATATTTCGAGTTATTGAAATTAGTATTTGCGAAATTATTTTTCGGATTTTGCTTACCTTGCCAATAACGTGTTGAACTTTGTCCACTGGCCGAGGCGTTGACCTGTGACGCACGCTGGTTGTTACCATTTTTGTGATAGTTTTGCCTGTTTGAATTATGGAACTTTTTATTATAATAAGTCTGTTTTACCTTCATGACTTGATGTTCCGTTGAAGTACTTACTGACATAGACTCCTCGTCTATAGCTGTCCTTAAGGCCTCTGACAAAGAAGAAAACTGGCGTGCAGCGATGATAGTGCTTAGCCTAGGATTAGACAACCCATCGGCGAAGCGCTTTATGGCTTGCTTTTCATTAAGTGGGCGTAAGACATCGTACTTACTTTGGTCGCCATCTGCTTGCGCTAAGGTCAAATTGGCGAACAACCCCTCCAGCTCCTCTCCGAAGGACTCTATGGACCTACGTCCCTGCTTAACCCGTTGCATTTGCGATTGTATGGACACAGCGGACTTTTTTTGTATAAGATATTTACGCATATCAGCTAACAATAACTCGGTTGATGCGTAAGTTTGTTTCAGTCGCAATTTCGCACTCGCAGATAATCTTGTTTTCAATACAAAATTTATTAATTCTTTATGAGAAGTGGCCTTTATCATAGAGCTGTATAGCTCAATACCATCTATTAGGCTTGATGTGACCTCCTCTTTTCCTGTCATCATAGGCAGCAAAGCCAAAGCCGTTTTTAACTCAAAATCAGCCATTTTTATTCGTTCGTCAGAAAACTCCTCTTCGCTACTATAATCCTCACCACTTACTAAGTTCAAAATAATTTTATAACACGATTCTATTTGCAGTTTTATATCATCGAGAGTCGGAACCTCACTAGAGCTTATCTCAGAATTGGCTAATTGTGTACTAATCTCAAACAAGCTACTCTCCAAATTATTATATACTTGAGTAGCAGCTTCTAATTTTGACTGCGCTAATGGGCCTGTACGTTTGTCACGACCCAATTTTATTACGTAAGTTTCCAAATATACCAACGTATCTCTTAAGTCAATTAATTTATCTACCATTATAATTTAAATATTAGTATACGATTTTGTACCTACATACTCAACACAAATTAATTAGAAATTATTAAAATAACTTACAAATATATTATAACGCTCTTACTGCGTGTCGAAGATCGAAGTGGACAGGACGATAACGGGTTAGCGCGCATGATTCCTGACGCGCTAGGCGGGCACTCCATGCCGACACGGGGATGAAGGGGCTGCAGTTAACATCTGAAGGGTGGGCCGGGCTATTCCCTGGACTCCGTGTGGGCCGGGTAATCCCTGATCCCTCCTTTGGTGTCTTGAATCCTCTTCGAGTCTTCCTGTGACGATCTTCTATAAGTTATCTTCTCATGTTGATCTTCTATAATGCATATTCCCTCTTCTGTAATTAATCTTCGTACGTAGATCTTCTATAATGTATCTTCTTTCTTCTGTAATTATTCTTCATACGTAGATCTTCTATAATGTGTCTTCTTTCTTCTTACTTGAATTTTCTAACGGAGGTCTTCCATACGCATCTTCATTATTACTTTGTCTTCATAATAGTCAAACTTCTCCATAGATCTTCTAAACTGCATTTAGTTTCTTCATGATGAAGTCGCTTAGTTCAATGGCAAGGGTCGCCATGTGATGTCCTCTCGTGCATCGGGACATCGGTGGAGGTTGTCATAGTGAATTAAACCATTATTTATATTAAGAGTGGTTTATTGTTGCTCCAAAGAGAGCCAAGACAAGAATGCTTAATTAATCGATTAGAAAATATAGCTAATACTAAACTTAATAATACGAAATCAGCATAACGTCGCTAACGCGCGGCACACTTAAGTATTGCAACACATACATACACCACAATGAAACTAAGCATACATGTTGCACGGAGTAAGCCAAATACGTTACTGAAAACCTCGTTTTAATCGGTTCACTTGTTTGTAAGTTATTGGCGCCACTTGAAGTTTCGCGCACTTTCTGTCTGAGTGAGCCGTTTTTAATGAAAGTAAGCCAATATATTGCAAAGAAGTAAGCTTGACAGGTTACTGAAAACCCTATTTGAATCCTTTCAGAAGTTTGTGAATTATTTGCGCCGCATGAAACTTCTGTCTGAGTGAACAGTTTGCAATGAAACTAATGTTTCATGTTGCACGAAAGAAAGCCACGTGATTGAAAACCTAGTTTGAATCGGTTTAGTAGTTTGTGAGCTATTGTCACAGAGGTAGTTTGATACTTTACATTACTGTAGCTTCTCATTGAGTGAACCGATTTAAATGAAACATAGCCTATATGTTGCTCAGAACTAAGCTTAACCTATCTGCGAAAACAGCGAGAAAATCCGTTCATTAGTTTCGGAGTTTATTGAATACATACAGACAGACAGACACAAAAAATTCAAAAAACATTTTTGTGTCCGATTAGTCCTTTCTTAGCGCCTACACTCGTTTTTTGATAAATTCATCAAACAAATGGTTTTTACTCTGTTATTATATGTATAGATTTTGAACACAATGTCTTTGTTATTGAAATTTAATAATTTACGATTCGTCGATTACGGTTAAAAATTTTGGAATGTTGATTAGTTTCTGACAAAACAACTTTTTTGTATTTAATATATTTATTAATGGTATATGTTTCCTAATTATTAAAATTTAAAAAATAAATTTTGAACACTCAGGGACCCAATTCTGGAATATCACTGTGTTATAAAATATCACTGCAAAGAATTCAAACTTACATTTTCTTCTTCTTAATTTTTTTTTTGTTTTTTGTTTTAAAACAATGTTTAAAATCTTGAAAGTTTATCAGGTTTGTTTAAAGCTTTGAAATTTCTAGATAAACGAAACACCACCCATTTTCACTATATTACTAGAGTCACAAGAATATTTGTACTAGGTAACATATACAGACAGTTTTAAAGGTAGGGTCGGTTGTGTTAGGTGTAGGGTAGGTATGGTAAAGCTGACTATGAGTAGTTTGTAAAAGAGAGATGAACTGAAGTTCAATTTGAAGGCCTTTTCATGACAAAATAAGTAAATAAGTAAGAACATTATTTTCTAAAATGATCTTGATATTTTATACTGTTGCTTGTGAATCAAGTTGAAATGTTAAAATTTTGCATGTTTATATCGACCAACAATAAAATTGTTATAGACGTTAATAGATTACATTGCAAGCATGTAGTCGTTAATGTACTTAAGGACTTAGGTACATATTCAGTATTTAACCACATGTTTACTAAATATAAATAATAAGACATAGAGATAATTAAATAAACAACGTGGAATCGATGTTATTACAGTGAAGACTTCTCCAAATTTGGGTTTAGGGTTTAATTAGGGTTGTAAGATACGTTTTAAGTAAAAGTTAGGTTACTTGCAACCAACAAAATCTTTGTCTTCGAATATCTAAAACTTTAAGGGTCAGCCCAGACTACGACAAAATGCTCAAGCAGTTTCCTGTCATCACCCGTAACAGCCTTCTGAAAACAGTAATCTATTATAATTTTATAAATAATACAATACTTCGAGTTGACCGTTAATTTCGCAGCTAAACATTTGACGCTGCTCGATTATGTTGATGGTCATTGAAACGATTTATATACTACTCGTAGTTGCCAGTACAGATAACAAACGATTGTTTTGCGTATTTAGTAAAATATAATTAAATATCGCCGAAGATTTGACGTTGCTTTCTCTCAGGGACTTAAGCCACACATGGAAGAGATTACACAGATTTATACAAACTTTTTGAAGTGCACACAAATGAGCTCTTTCATATCACGTCGATTTACAGTCTCAGCTATACAGCGTGAATTCATTTGTATTGCTTCCGAACCCACTGGGGTTCGGGATCACTGGATTATAATGATAACAAGCAACTTTCCCAAAGACCAATTTATTTTCGATCATCCATAGTAAAGTGGTCTCGCGATTGACTCTTTGTTGTACGGGAACACTATAATTTTATGAATGAACACTGTAATAGAATCTTTTCTTCGGGAAAGTTGCTTGTTTTCATGAGTAGTCTCATGGGCTTTGGGAACAAACCAATGAAAATAGCGAGCCAGTTTGGCAGGCCAGCTTCTTTGGTATAGTCTCTGAGCCAGTGGTTCGCGGACAATAAAAGTGGGCCGAAATGTTTTGAATAAATCATCCGTTCTCTTTCATTGTGGGTATGGAACAACGTTTTGTGGATTCGAGAAAATAATAAATTTCATAACAAAACCCTATTTAAAAAATCAAAAACAACTAAACAGACAATAAACGAAACGCATCGAACTTATTGTGAGCAGGGTTTATTGGAACATATAAATAAAAGATTATAATAAAGTTTTAATCACTTTGCTACTAATATGCCGACAACCTTACTATTATGAATAGTTCAGTAGTTGGTGAAGATGTGACACAAAAATTAATATTTCATAACATTCTTTTTACTAGTACTTGGTGGTCTATAGTAAAAGGACATTGTGTAAACTGCAGAGCTTGTTGATTGACACTGAGTTTACCCCTAAAGTGTGTCAAATTATTAATTGTCTTTGCTGTGAAGATACATGTAAATGTAGGTACTTCGTTTAATTAAATGTGAGTATACTGCAGTAATTTATAAGTCAGTGTTTAGATGTCTAGTTTATAAGGAGTCAGTGAGCGTTACTCTGCCCGATTCCTCTGCAAATGTCTGCAATGCATAAGAGAATTTATTAACTCATTGCATATTTAAGCATTTATGTAACTGTTTAGCTTTAAACATTATACTTTATAATCCGGCCACGTAAGGAAAAAAAAAGGGATCAACCTCGGAATTTGAGCTAACAGGCTATAAATTCGTGTACACCTTCAGTTTGGTGTTCTTAAAGTGGTCTCAAAAGTCTCATAAAATCCCGTGTCCGTGTCGTGAGTTATTTAAGGTCAAATGTCACAAAAATCAGTTTTTAGCGATTATCTCGGTTTTCATAGCTCTGCGGTGTGGGAACTCGGGAGAGCGTTTAAGATAAACACGGTTGCCTCGTTCGATGGTCGTTTATTGACTAAAATACATACTAAGGTGGAAGAGGCGAGTGGCACACTACACCTCCCCCGTTGAAAAAAGAAAAAAAAATATATGGAAAAGTTTTTTTTTCTTACTCTATCACTAACTTAAGATTAAACACTTAATTTAAATCGATTCTATTCAATTCAATAAACATACCACAATAATTCAATGCGAATTTTGAAATTTTTCATTTTTCTATATCTAAATTGATCTATTTTTAATACATTCCAAGTTATTTTAAACCATCACAATAAAACACGAAAATACATGGCAATTTCTATAAAATAAATTTCAATAATTTTCCAAAACCGTTTCAAAATTTTACCTTAATTTCAATTCCTTCATTCTTAACCCTTATCTAAATAATGAATTTTGTCAAAAGTATCAAACCAATCAAGATACGACAACTTACAAGTATACAATTTTTGAAATTGTTCTATAATAACAAATTATGTGTATTAAATTTTCTAAACCCATTTTTAAAACCTTTATAAAGTAGGTATTCTAAATATAACTCAATTTCAATTAATAACATCACAAGAATGATAAATCAATAATTGGCTGTTACATAGTCAAGTTACCTATGTTTTAAAATATTTGAAGCAAATAATATTTTTCATGAAAAATAAACAATAGCAAAACTCTAAAATTAGTTTAGCTTCAAAATGTTCTGCTTATGCAATACATTACTCGTATCATAGTTTTTTTTTCTGTTATTCTACTATTTTGGTACAGCTGGCAATATTGCAATATTTCATAATTTCATTTTCTTTTCACTTGTATACTAAGGTGGAAGAGGCGAGTGGCACACTACAGCTCCAATGACGTTGACCTTGACATCTATGTATGAATTGTAGAACATAAAATTTGCGACAAATTTTTATATAGATTTTTTTATACGCCCAACCGTTTTTGAGATAAAATTACAATAAATTTACTGATTTAATTTTTACTTAAAACCTACTATAGACAAATTAATTGATATAGATTTAAAATATACAAAAAATATTTCATCATTAGAGTTTATAATTACAAAACGTAGGTAAAAAGTTTTAGATTTGTGCAAAATGATAAAAAATACAAATTATTTATTGTTAATAATATTTCATCAATTTACTAAGTTTCACGGTTGACCTTGCATCACAGTGAGTATGGCTGAGCGCTGCGGGCTTTCCGCCCTCTATCTCAAAAACGGTTCAGCGTATAAAAAAAAATCTTTAAAAATTTGTCGCAAATTTTATGTACTACAATTCATCCAACAATGTCAATGTCATTGGAGCTATGGAAACCGAGATAATCGCTAAAAACCTTAGATTATGAATAACGGCAGCTTTACTCTAAAACTGATTTTGGCCTTGAATAACTTACGACGCGGACACGAGATTTTATGAGACTTTTGAGACAACTTTAAGAACACCAAACTGAAGGTTTATAGCCTTTTAGCTCAAATTCCGAGGTGAATTCCTTATATGGCTGTATTATTATAGAAATAGATTTTAGACAAACATTGTTGTTAATAATAGTATCTTCTCTGTTGTATAGGGTTACCTACCTACAAACTTACTGATACAATCCAAATAAAAAATATGTTTACAAGATTTTATAGGCCACTTAAGTTTCGCCCTCAAGATGTTAAAGATCGTATTCGATATTTTAAAAGCGGCAATTTCATTTTACGAATCCTATAATAATAATCTTTATTGCAAAAAAGCCATATGACATTCACCGAAATTAATCTAATTAGGAAACTGTACGACTCTTTGTCACACCAACATACACTAGGATTCAACCTGTATCGTAAGTAGTGTGACAGCAAGTCACACTAGTAACCTGCATGGTTTTTCTATTTGAACAAAAATGTTGTATATTGTAGGCTAAAAGCAAATGACTTCCCAAACTAGCTGTGTGCTGTTTTTTGGGAGATAGGCACCTAACCTACTTAAATGAGTAAGTAAAAAGTGCCGCTATGGAGAGTGAATGAATAGATGCTATGGATAGTGATGTGATGAAGTAGCGTGAGTGTACTGTGCTTGGACGAGTGTTTTGATTGTATTTTGTGTACTGTAAGTATCTACATATATGTATTAAATCTTATATAGATCTTTAATCGTGTGAGACGCCCTTAATTACTTATATATGGTCTTGCTGTATTATTAAATTAATTTTATTAGTTTAGTACCTACCTGTTTCTGGAATAGCATAAAATGCAAAATGTGTGTTAGAGTTTTAACAAAAAAATTTGCTGTTAAATGTAGTCTGGATGTTAATAGCCAAATATATCCAATATATATGTATATCAGTGTTTCATTTAATGTAGATAGACGAATGGAATAAATAGGTAAAAAAATAACTGTTATAAAAATCTTGTTAGCATAATTAGTAGGATATCCAACAAGGCGAAACTTGCGCAAAATCTGCTTGGTTCAAACTTGACAAGATTCAAGTACATACCTATAGCACAATAAATATATAAGCTAAAGCAGTATGGAAACTCGGGCCTTTTTTTGAAAAAAGAACTATTCTGGGTCGGAGCGTCAGGGTTGTAACCTGCTAACCCAGAATTTTTGTAATAAGAATACGAGTAGTATGATGAACTCAAATATTGGGTGCTTCTGTCAACTTTGTTCCTTTCAGCATGTTTTGAGACCGTAAAACTAAACAACTTTCCTTAAGAAGTCGAAATACGAAATAATATTTTTTTATGTCCAATTGGCAATAAATAGCATTAGCGATAGCGCGTTTTGTATGGGGGAGGCAATTTTTTCGTCCTTCGACCTAGGTTCTTCAAGGAAAGTTACATAGAAAATTAAATTTAGCAGACAGTCTTGCATAAAATGTTAAGTCAGAAGGTTAAATCACTTAGTCGCGTTTTATCACATAACCTTAGATTAAGACACTTAGTCGCCTTTTACGACACAAGGAAAGGTTAAGTGACTTAGTCGCCTTTTATTACACAAGGGCAGATTAAGACACTTAGTCACCTTTTAGCACTCAAGGGAAGGTTAAATTACTTAGTCGCCTTTTATGACGCAATGGCAGATTAAGACACTTGGTCGCCTTTTATGACACAAGGGCACACAAAGACACTTAGTCGCCTTTTATGACACTAGGGCAGATCAAGACGCTTAGTCGCCTTTTATGACACAAGGGCAGATTATGATTATAGATTAAGGGCAGGTTATCGCACAAGGACAGGGATATACTTATAGGGACTCTATATGTACCTATTTGTTTGTATTATGGTTTTGGCACCCACGACTTACGTCAGCGCGAAAGTTGCTTGTTTTCCTGTAGCGGTGTGCGCATGTGTGAGTGCGTCAGTTTTGGACGTTTGTTAGGAGTTTCCATACTGCTTTAGCTTATATATTTAATGTGCCTATAGATAACAAATAAAAAGTGTTGCAGTCCAGCAGTAAGCGACAGAGACGCACAGTGGGGCATAATGTCAAAAATAAAATAATTAGTAAAAGAATAATTTTTAAAACAAGCTTTAGATGTTAATAAAAGATCCAAAGGTCGAGCTTGTATGGGCTACCTTGCACAAAACCTGATGGAATGAAACTTGGCACAATTCACTTAGTTAGGTACTGATAATTAACTGCTATGGTTATTTTATACTTTTTAGTGCTAATAGATTGCTCACAAAATTTTGAAGGAGGTAAGTA
Source organism: Athrips mouffetella (assembly GCA_947532105.1). Lineage (NCBI taxonomy): Eukaryota > Metazoa > Arthropoda > Insecta > Lepidoptera > Gelechiidae > Athrips > Athrips mouffetella. The sequence continues at coordinate 30,104,479 of OX383956.1, read as the reverse complement.
ATTTTTGTTAAAAAAAAATTTTAAGTAACAAGCATATACGAATTCAGTACAGCGTATTGCATACAAAACACCTTAAAAATACCAGATGTTCGTTTTGCTTCTAGACTCAAAGCGGAAGCTTTTTTCTCAAATATGTCTATATTGTCAGAACAGTTATTAATTAGAGCGTCAAACTTGATATGAAATATAGTCACGGAATATAGTTCACCAATGTGACAATAAAATAACATTTCCTGTCTGACTGACTAACTGACTGATTGACTGACGCCGACCCGTAACCGCTGTAGCTACGCGTACTGTGCGTCTTTGTCGCGTCCTGCCGCCGGGGAGCACCACTTCTTATATTTAACTCATAAGTATTTACCATATATGTATTTATTTATCGTGCCAAGTTTCATCCACGCAGGTTTTGTGCAAGTTCCACCTGATTGAATCTCCCACTTTACGAGTTATTTGGGCAATAATGGTCAGTTTAGGGGCATACAACAAACGAAACCGGCCAAGTGCGTGTCCGGCCACGCGCAGTGTAGGGTTCCGTAGTTGCCTTCAGAATCATTATTGTTAAGCAGGTTTTGAATTTTTTGGGTTCCGTAGTAAAAAGGCGCCCTTATAGTTTCATCATGCCCATCTGTCTGTCCGCGGCTTGGCTCAGAGACCTTTAGCAGTAAAGAGTTGTAATTTAGTATGAGTAAGTATATACATACCCGTGGGTGTCGTAAAAGGCGACTAAGGGTTATAAACTGGGGCATCCTCCTTTGTATCTAACATCTTGCGGTCCATAGTGCCAGCCGTGCTTGCCCACGTTGACTCGCGGGCGCGGTGGCGGGCGCGGTCACGAAATGTCAAACATATGACATAATATCCAAGTGACGCACGTGCGGGCTAAGTAGCGGGCAAGCTAGCGACTGGCGCGCGCGGCTCGCTCGTGGCAGTATCAAACACATGAGACATTTGTGTGTGTTCACGTCGAACTAGCGGCGGAGCGCGCGATTTCCTCGCGACGTCAGGTAAGTTCAACCAGTTTGAACTTGTCGCTAGAAACGATAGCACGTTTTTATCAAGTCGTTCAATACAGAAGAGTTTATTAGTGCTGTTCCGGCTAGACTTCCGATTTGGCAAAGTTAACACATGGCAGGCACAAAAATCTCACTCCTTATTGAATCCAGTATGTAATCAAAACAGTTGACAGTCATCCTGGTATATCCAAAAAAATCTTGAAGGATGTTCTCTCAAATTACTATACCGGGTGATAGTGTAAACACTGTGATCCTTGAAACTGTGCATTGAGACCATGAAACTGAATAACTTTCCCTAAGGAACATAAGTCAAAATACGAAAAAAAAAATTACTTCCCATAGAAACTGCACCAGCTGATTGCGCATTTTGTAAGGGAGATGAAATTTTTTTTTCCGTATTTCGACCTATGTTCCTTAGGGAAAGTTGTTCAGTTTCATGGTCTCAATCAAAGATTTCGGACCTCCTTGCTTCGCTCGGAATAGATACCTTGCTGATTTATTTTAGTAGGGGATGACATCTGCCAACATGTCACAACCCCATCATCGATGATCCATAGAAAATTTTCAAAATAACCTGTCAAATCCATAGAAAAACGCCTACACCACCTAGTGACGAATTATTTCTTTAATCCTCCTTCTAAGTACCTTTATTTTTCTGTGGTCTCAATGCACAGTTTCAAGGATCACAGTGTTTACACTAACATCCTATATAAAGTATGAAATTCACCATACCGTTCTCTTTCTTTATTAATTTCGTGCACACCAACTTAATTTATAGGGATCTCGCGCACTAGTCGGCCACGACTACGGCCAGTGGCCGCAACTTCCAGATTTACTAAGTTGGCCGTAGCGGCCAAGTGCGCGACGTTCATAAGGCTTCTGGTTATTGCGGCCACTGGCCGTGGTCGTGGACGCTAGTGCGGGAGGTCCCTTAGCATCTCCCACTTTAGATATGAATTTTCGGTTTAAAATAAAAGATCGTCGTCCATGTTTTCAACCTCTGACAACACGTCACACTTACTAATCTGGGGTCAAACCCGCGCAAACGCCTGGCGGGCAATGTGAAGAAGACTCGCCACGTCTACCGCGCCCGCAACCGCCACCGCGCCCGCGCGTTAACAAGCGAGGTGACTATGGTACTTCCCCTCTACATTTTTCCAGCAAAAGCTATAATTCTAGAGGGAGCTCTCTATCCTGTAGTGGACGTTTTATGGGATGTTATGATGATATACATATTAATTACGCCAATAAAGTGGTAAAATAAGATATTGAAACCCTACTTTCAGTCTAGGGGATGCCCTATACGTAAAGTGGGGATGATTTTTTTCCCGTCTACCCCATAGTATGGGCTGTCGTTAGATAGGTCTTTAAAAATTATTGAGTATTTTATGAACGTTTTTTTGATTTATGGATCCGTTGGCGAAATATTATGCTTCTTCTTCTTAATCGTTCCCTCACTCACTACTGAGGATAGTGACTCCGTATGTGAGCTAGGCAACAATACTTATCTCTCCATTTATTTCGGTCGGTCGCTTGATGGAGGGCAGCACTAACGGGTATCTCCAGCTGTTCGGTAATCTGGTCCGTCCACCTCTTAGGGCTTCGTCCTCTGGGTCGTTTTCCCTCAACTTTTCCCGTCACTATTAGTTTTTCCAAATTATTAGCCCTTCTGCGAGCAATTTGGCCAAAGAATCTCACTTTTTTACAATCTTATTTAGCTTAGAAGAGCAAATTTTTATTTAATTCAAGTGTCCCCTCCCCCCTCCCTTTGCGTTTAACGTATCGGAAACGTGAAAAAGTCGGAGTGGTAGTGTATATAATGAATTTAAAAGGACAACTATCACAGCTAAGAAGCCTTGACAGGTTAACGACTAAATTCTGATAATGATAGAAATAGCAATCAGGCGCTGGATCTCGCTGTTCGTCAGGAGGGAAAATATTGCTTTACAATAATATCACTTGACAGCTGGGTGGCGAGCGGGGATGTTCTGTCTGTGTCCCACGTACCATTATGAGCTAGTTTTACTAAATGCATCCCGATAAATAAAAGTACGTCCTACCGGACGTAACAGTGGCGACGACGATGAAATGAAAGCGTGGTGAGTGGAAACCAATTTTTGACAATATTTTCAAATTATCCGCAAAAAATAACTAGAAAAACCTTTGCCATCTCAAGCAATGGAAAAAAAGGAGGATAAGACACATATCTACCCTGAAAAATGTCTCCGTGCACGTATTTGCTAAATTATGCATTGATTAATAAAATTGAACCGTTTGTTTACAAGTGTGCGACCGCCATCCCAAACAATGTTTCTAGTAGGTTTCGACAAAATATACAGAGAATTTAGCTAAGACTCATGTGTGTGGCATTAATTTAGCCCTTGCTGTGCCTAATGTTACCAATTGTAGTTATTTCCTTTTTAATGTCTAGTATCCGCTCGTCGGTGGATACTCTTTAACCATGAACGGGTCTCTGGTGTCGGGTGTTTGTAGCGTAGCGCTGGTTCAGCTTATACTGGTTATGTTTTCACTTGCTTGCTTGGTATTGTGCGCTTATGATAATATGTATGACGAAGCGAATCCTGAAAAAGAATCCTGAGCGTAGCGATATGTTTATATGTATTTATTTGAACACTTATTTCATAAATTTGAATTGCTTTTCTTGCATTAAGTCAACATTTCCTCGCTTAAATTTTGTGCTTCGCTCGGCAGCAAACTTATTTTGCGTCTCGTGCCTTGAATCCGTCGCTACGCTCAGGATTATTTTTCAGGATTCGCTTCGCTAGTGGTTCAATCCTAGAATCCTTCGCTTGCTCAGGTTTCAATTAAAGGCGAGTGCCTTTAATTGAAACCCAAATAATGCCAAATAACGCCAAATCACCGTTTTGCTGCATAACAATAGTTATTTGTTGAGGAGATAAGCGAGTGGTTAGAAAGAAGAATCCTGATTTCAAGAAAAACACACAATTTCACGCCTCACTAGAACGAGGAAAATATTGTAAATAACGTTTTCACCTCCAAAGGTCGGAAACTTTTGTTTTGTCGGTTAAATTCTGCTGCCAAAAGCGATTTTTGGCCCCTAGCGGGCAAAAGGTTTTTGAAATTCAAACGCGATGTCTTATCATTTTGTAGTATGAAACCTCCATGCTGCAGTACTGGCTGCTAGTAAAACCAGCCACGCACTATCGTTTTCAAGATGAGCAAAGAGGGATGCATCACGGATGCATCTATAGGAAACAAATAGTATTTTGAATCCGCGATTTTGAATAGTGTATGCCTGGTGGGTAAGGTACTGGCTGATAATGAAAAGTAAATTTAAAATTCGATTGGCTTTTGTTTTTTTTGTTCTCTTGCCCCTTAGACTATATAATAATATAACGTCTTGCCCAGAATAATGGACCCACCCTTTGACTTTCAAATCAACGCAACACAAAATAGATTCGCCTGCCACTGCCTATCCTCTGTCTCCACATTGAAATCCAATGAAAATGAACCTTGTTTTTCAAATTTATCAAGTAGTTTATAGGTAGTCACAAACATAAGCACAACAGTCCCAAAAATAATAATTGTAGTAATTTCCTTTTTAATGTCTATTCTGTCTTCTTAATCTATACACGGCCACTCGTCCGTGGATGGAAACTCTTTGCGCGAAGCGCTGGTTCAGGATAACCTGAACCAGCGCTTCAGCCAGTATAAACTGGTTATGTTTCCACTTGCTTGCTGCCGTCAGTACCAATATGTACGTTAAAACGTATGAGTAAATAATTAAACACTTATTTCTTATATTTGAATTGCTTTTCTTGCATTATGTTAACATTTCCTCGCTTTAAAGAGGTGAAAATTTTTCGCCACGCTCAGGATTCAATACAATGCACTCGCACCAAATAACAATTTTGCTGCCTTGCATAACAAATAACTGTTTCACCTTAAAGGCCCGGAAAACTATTAGTTAGGGTGCTGTGCTGGCTGCCATTTGGGTATATGATTTGCTCATGATTCATATTAATAGGGATGATAGATAAGCTCAATACGAATCGATTTGGTCCTAACAAGTTTTTCTGTGCGTCGCTGTGTTTTTGAGTGAGAGCAAAAAGAGAATAAGATACTTAATAATGTTTTGTCTGCTTTTGTGGCTGCTGTTTAAAATATTTCTAAAGCTGGAGAAAATCGAAAAGGCAGACATGCAGGGCTCTGCAATATCACGTGACGAAGTAGTGGCTTTTTGCTGTAACTTTACAACGCAGGGCTATTATGGTGGCATACCATTTTTCTGGGGTCCTATACATTGTGTTTAATCGGACAGTCATAGTCTGCCAGGTGTACGTTTCATTGACAAATTTCAAAATAGTTTAAATTTAATTCCTCAAAAACGCAGGGGTGTGGATGTCTGCCAATTTTTTTGTATCTTTTAGAGGATGCCTCTTATCATCAGTCAAAGAGGCAGACATGAGCAAATCATATAGAAATTTTGTCCGTCAGCACCCTTACTGTATACTTTATCTGTTGAAATATGTGTAGTCATTTTTGGCCTTAGCGTGGAAAAGATTTTTGAAATTTTTAACAAGTCTGCGTGCAAAATAAATTTTTGGTCGTTAACATGGAAAAGGTTTATGAAATTTGAACGTGATGATAAAATATGGTATTAGGTACTAGCGCCTCGCTGTAGAGAGTTGAAAAATTGTGTTTTACTCTGCATAAAAGTTGATTCACATCTCGTGCATTGAAACCCTCACTGCGCTCAGGATTCTTCTTTTGAACCATTTGCTTCACTTGTGGCTCAATTCTAGAATCCTTAGCTTACCCACTAGAGTTTCAGTACAAGGCACTCTCATGAAATAACAATTATGCTGCCTTGCATAACAAATAACTATGTACACCCAACAGCACGTCAGTAAAAACACTTTGGACTTTATTGCATGATAATAGAGTTGCAAATGAATCTATTGGCGTGCGGTTGACCGTACCCTAATTCACCATCACGTTCTAATTTCAGAAACTTATTCCATGCTAGCGCCTAAAAATGACTTTTGCACATAGATTTCGACCGATAAAATTTCAAAAACATTTTTGACGCTTGCGGCTAAAAATTACTTTTGCACGCGGATTTCGACCGGTAAAGCTTTCGAAGTCGTAAGGTAAAAAAAATATTTTCTCAAACACGCTTGGAAATTCGATCGTTACTTTGTCAACTTTTTTGAGATAATTCGAAATTGCTGCACTAGAGGCTATGCTGTATTGTGTACATGCGAGCAATATAAATATCCAGTACCTGGGCGATCGAGCTTCGCTCTTTATAGCTTCCTCACTCAACATTAGGATATCATCCCGTGAACAAGCTATGCTACTCGCCAACTGATGGCGTTGTAGGTTTTTGTCTAAACGCGGACATTAAAAATTGCTTAAAAGCACGGGAAAAATGAATTTTCCCAGACATGAGAACCAGGTAGATTGATTTTTCGTGAAATCATTAAGGCCGTTTTCAAGAAATCGATTACAAATATACAAATACTAGCTGTTGCCCGCGGCTTCGCTCGCGTGGATTTCGTATTTATGTTGTTACCGGTTTTCCGAAGCAATGATATATTTTCCCGTCATTTCGGGGTAATTTTAAACTAAGGAAAAACAGGACTAACCCTGCGCAAATCAATGAGTATAATTCAAGATCCAGCTGAATTTTCTATAATACGAGTATACAGACGTTACTCATAAATTACTCAGAACAAAGGAACTTAGCAGCAAATGTAAAGAGAGAGATGAGAGACACCTTTATGTAATATTTCAAAACAGAGCCAATTCGCAGAAGTAATTGAGAAAAGCTAAAACCCTCTCCCTCTCTCTCCCTCTCCACCCTTCCTGTCCCCCTCCCCCTTCCTCTGTCTCTCCCCCTCCCCATCCTCTACCTCTCTACGTCTCTACCTCTCTACGTCTCTACCTCTCTACGTCTCTAACTCTCTACGTCTCTACCTCTCTATAAATCAGCGACCCGATAAACCATACAAACGACACCCATATTGATTTTTAGACATTTCAAACCTATCGCACCCCAACTCCATTCCCAGGGGGATGATGGTATTTCACGTCCGCCACGTTGGATTTCAAAGTTGTTGTACCTTTCGTAATCAGCGACCCGATAAACCATACAAACGACACCCATATTAATTTTTTGACATTTCAAACCTATCGCACCCTAACTGCATCCCCAGGGGGATGATGGTATTTCACGTCCTCCACTTTAGATTTCAAAATTGTTGTAGTTTTCGTAATCAGCGACCCGATAAACCACAGTATTCGGTTCAGTATTCAGTATTCGGAAGGCTGTCCCTTACACTCAGTATATAATACTAGCTGTTGCCCGCGGCTTCGCTCGCGTGGATTTCGTATTTATGTTGTTACCGGTTTTCCGAAGCAATGAGATATTTACCCATCATTTCGGGGTAATTTTAATTTAAGGAAAAACAGGACTAACCCTGCGCAAATCAATGAGTATAATTCAAGATACAGCTGAATTTTATATAATATACAGACGTTACACATAAATTACTCAGAACAGAGGAACTTACCAGCAGTATCCTAACAAATGTAAAGAGAGAGATGAGAGACACCTTTATGTAATATTTCAAAACGAAGTAATGGAGAAAAACTAAAACCCTCTCCCTCCCCTCTCTCTGTCTCTCCCCCTCCCCCTACCCCTCCTTCTCCCTCTACCTGTACCTGTACCTCTTACTCTACCTCTCTGCTTCTCTGCCTCTTTACCTCTCTACGTCTCTACATCTCTACCTCTTCCTATCCCTGCCCCTAACGCCAATTTAACCGCTATCCCTAACATAGAAACGACACCCATATTTATTTTTAGACATTTCAAACCTATCGCACCCCAACCCCATCCCCAGGGGATGATGTTATTTCACGTCCACCACGTTGGATTTCAAAATTGTTGTAGTTTTCATAATCAGCGACCCGATAAACCATACAAACGACACCCATATTTATTTTTAGACATTTCAAACCTATCACACCCCAACTCCATCCCCAGGGGGGTGATAGTATTTCACGTCCACCACGTCGGATTTCAAAATTGTTGTAGTTTTCGTAATCAGCGACCCGATAAACCATACAAACGACACCCATATTCACATTTCAACCCTATCGCACCCCAACCCCATCCCAAGGGAAAGAAGGTATTTTACGTCCACCACGTTGGATTTCAAAATTGTTGTAGTTTTTGTAATCAGCGACCCGATAAACCATACAAACGATACCCATATTGGTTTTTAGACTTTTTCACCCCATTTCCCTTTTTTAGGGGTTGAATTTGGGGTGAAATTTCAATAACAGTGATGAACGTTGCATAGAATTACATCATTAATGCCTAAATAATAAATTATGTGGATTTTACTTTAAAAATAAAGAATTTTCAAATTCATCCCCCTTTTCACCCTTAAGGGTGTCGAATTTTCAAAAACCCTGAGACATGTAAAACTTAATTTTTAGTCGTCAGCTTAAATACAAATTTTGAAGATCCTAACTTCAAAACTGACGGACTTTCATACAAACTTTCATCCCCTATTTTACCCCCTTAGGGGTGGAATTTTGTAAAACCCTTTCTTAGTGCACCCCTAGACCTCATAAGGAACCTACGTGCCAAATTTGGAATCTCTAGACCCAGCGGTTTGGGCTGTACGTTGATATATCAGTCAGTCAGTCAGTCAGTCAGTCACCTTCTTCTTTTATATATATAGATATAGGGTCCTAATGAAATAGTGAACACAATTATAGCACGTTACTTGGACCATTAAACTGAACCACTTTCCCAAAGCTCATAGGTCAAAATACGAAAAGCCAAATTGGACCTCCCATACAAAATGCGCTAATAGCTGATGCAGTTTCTATGGGAGGTCAAAAATTTAATTTAATATTTTGACCTATGTTCCTTGGGGAAAGTTGTTCAGTTTCATGGTCTGAGTAACATACTACAATTATGTTCACTATTTCATTAGTAGGACCTTATATACTAGGTTTTTTTTTTACCTGATTTGCGTATGCCCACGTTATTGCAGAGGTCAAAAGCAACAACTTTTGTTCTACGACTTTTCTAACAACGCACAAAAAATTTTCGACTCCCCATACTAAAGTGGTCACGTGACCGACCCATTTTGTATGGGAAGTTGAAAATTTTTCGTGCGTTGTTGGAAAAGTCGTAGAACAAAAGTTGTTGCTTTTGACCTCTGTAATAACGTAGGCATACGCAAATCAGGTCCAAAAAAAATAACCTTGTATACAAATATTGCTAGTTTAATAGTAGGTATAGGACATATTTCGTGTGTAGCAGCAGCAGCAGCAAACTCAGGCGACTGAAGATGTGGTGACCAGTGGCGTGTAGTTGCCACGCCTGTCATTTATCATCACCAAGGTGGGCCTACCTATACTACGAAGGCTCTGCAAGTTATCCTACGTCATCAAGTACACGAAATACCTAAGCAACATTGTAGCGAGAGTAGTGAGTGGTCTATTAGATCCACAAAACGCTGGTCTGCATAGCGCCAATGCACAACCTGGCAGGTTCGTAACAGTTGGAGAGAAAACTTGTTAAAGTACCTACACGAATGAAATCTGTTCGTAGTTGGTAACATCTAGAAGTTACTTAAATGTGGTCCGATTAGCGAAACAGCCAGAAAGATATAAGGCAGACCTGTTCTTTTTTCTTATTTGCAGGTTTAAATTCAACTTTTGATATAGCAAATGAAAAAAAGTCCATTTAAGTAAAACTGTTAATTTACACAATAGTTAACATGATATGTTGAGTTATTCCTGCGAAGATAATTCCTGGCACTCGCCGGTCGGGTTTATTTTGAAGAGTCTGTTCCTGCGGTCCCTGGCGTACACGGGGTTGGGGCTTGCGCACAGTCCGCGGCGCAAACACGGTGCCCACATGAAGATCACAGCAATGCCCAATGCCATCCAACATATCATCTCATATACACTGCCACTGTTCTAACGAGGCGATACAATCCACAGAACACTAACGCAAGCCACCCACCGCGTGCTTTTACTGGCTTACGCACAATTCCGCCTCTCTATAGCTCTGTTATATTGGATGTGCATCGCAAATCTGTTGCGGTGCAGAATAACAACAACACACATACAATTTTAGGTGTCCGAATAATATTATATTAATATCTTGCCTTCTGTTGGCTTTACGGTTTTATGGAAATCTGTGATTCTGTGATGGTGTCATCAGCATAGTCATCTATCAATAAGACATAACGCTAGTGACTTATATGAAGTCATAGAATAATAATATATCATTGACGTAAGAAAAACGCTGCTGGCGTAGTTTCCAAAATCTTTGTAATACTCGTATATAATAGTAGTTTATGCAACTGTCATATAAAACAGGTTATTAAAACACGAGTTTGGGTTTATCACATGAGGCGTAGCCGAATGTGATAATAGCATCAAACGAGTGTTTTAATACCATATTATATGCAGTTGTGTATACTACTTTATCTTCACTCATGCAATAGGTTTCTTTACTTATAAAAACCGGCCAAGTGCGAGTCGGACTCGCGCACTGAGGGTTCCGTACCACCACATAAACATAATTGTATTAGTTGAAATTTCAGTAAGTTAATGTGCTAGATTTTTTGAGTCCGACACGCGCTTGACCAAATTTTATTATTTGTTGTTATTTCATAGCCTATGCACTATAAACATACCAATTTTCAAGTTTGTAAGTGTTCCCGTTTTTAAATAGAACTAAAACAAAAATCGCCTCAGCAACCATCCAACTTGACCCCTCTCTTATATGAATGTTCTTGAAACGAGAGCTCACCACAATTGGTTACCATTAGTTGTGAGAAAAGTTGTAATATTTAATGATTTCAGACTTTTCCCATTATTTGTACTGTGAGACCTAGCTTCTTGCCAAATTTCATAATTTTAGGTCAACGGGAAGTACCCTGTAGGTTTTTCATTTTTGAATAAATGTATGGAGATGAGGACATAAAATGCCATATCTTTTGATTGCGTCGTTGTAAAAAATTTAAATTTTCAGATCTTGTGTGGTTCATAGATCCTAATATATGGTATTAATTTCAACCTGATACCTTTACCCGTTCGTGAGATAAAGGGTCTTGACAGACAGACAGACAGACAGACAGACAGACAGACAGACAGACAGACAGACAGACAGACAGACGGACAACAAAGTGATCCTATAAGGGTTCCGTTTTTTTCTTTTGAGGTACGGAACCCTAAAAATGATAAAAATTAAACAAAAGTAAGTAAACAACAATGGTAACTTATATTATGTATATTACAGTTCTGATATGAGTCTGAAGAAGTCGCCTCAATATATCCGCTAGGTCTTCTTTGAAATATACAAGCAGAACATTTTCTTAACAAGACATGTTTTTCTTTTCGATTTTCATTCTTTCCAAATTCATTGTAGGTTATGTCATAAAATGTCCTAGACTAATATGGGAGAAGATCATAAGTTATTGAGTATCTTCTGGTGTAACTCCAGTATCCTGACTGCACCACTTTATCTACTTTTTCAATAAACTTACACATTACTTTCACGGGCACAAAAAACTTGAAAAAGGTAAATATTTTAAAATGGCGGCAAATCTAATATCTATTTCCTTCTAATTTCAGGCTGCGCGCGCATATTTTCCACTACAGATAAAATAATTGTAACTATAGTAACTGCTACTGTAACTGCTCCAAAATAATAGGTTGTTTATAAGGCACACTTTGTAAATATGCTGCTAATATTTGACAGCTACTAAGAAAAACTGTTACATTTATAACCGTCTCTCTAAAAGACCTTATATTCAGTCTTCTTTAAAAAGGTTTAGGTTCAAGAAGAATTTTATCCAAGTGTTATGTTATGATTAAAAAGTTAAATTACGTAACACCTTTGCAAAATTTTCATACAAAAATCGTTACGTAATGGTAACTTTTTAATTTTTTATGCATACTCTGCGTAATATTCAGCCTTATGTACCAACTTTTTGAATCATAATTCAAAGATTACGACATGAGTGTAGATAAAGTATATAATATCATTGACGTAAGAAAAACGCTGCGCGTAGTTTCCAAAACCTTTGTATCACGGAATTCCGTGCTTTGTTGGTGCTTTGTATAATATCTTTGTAATAATATCTTAGACTCGGTTGTTTTAAGAAATATCAGGAAGAAAGCATTGACGTAATAAAAACGCTGCGCGTAGTTTCCAAAATCTTTGCTTCACTGCAGCGCCAGCAGGTCTTTTCTTGCTGTTGCTTGCAGCAATACAATAGTCAGCGTCAAATTAATATGAACGTCTATCGTAGTCAAAATGAACTGTAGTAAACAAGTTCAATTTCATATACGCAATTAAAACTGTCAAATAGTTGTAAATACAAAACATTTAATAAGGATTGTTTGTTTGACGTGGTTTGGCGGCAATTCGGGGTAGTTATATATTTTTTCAACACGTTTGCTCATAAAACAGCTCTATTTGCACTGTATTAAGGTCCATAATCCAGCTTATTAAACACGTGTGCTTTTTTCATTATACTTATTACCGAACTAGTGTTTTATTATTGTCTTTTTTGGGTTCCGTACCTCAAAAGAAAAAACGGAACCCTTATAGGATCACTTTGTTGTCCGTCTGTCTGTCTGTCAACGGGTAAAGGTATCAGGTTGAAATTAACACCATATATTAGGATCCATGAACCACACAAGATCTGAAAATTTAAATTTTTTACAATGACGCAATCAAAAGATATGGCATTTTATGTCCTCATCTCCATACATTTATTCAAAAATGCAAAACCTACAGGGTACTTGCCGTTGTCCTAAAATTATGAAATTTGGCAAGAAGCTAGGTCTCACAATACAAATAATGGGAAAAGTCTGAAATCATTAAATATTACAACTTTTCTCACAACTAATGGCAACCAATTGTGGTGAGCTCCCGTTTTAAGAACATTCATATAAGAGAGGGGTCAAGTTGGATGGTCGCGGAGGCGATTTTTGTTTTAGTTCTATTTTAAAAACGGGAACACTTACAAACTCGAAAATTGGTATGTTTATAGTGCATAAGCTATAAAATAACAACAAATAATAAAATTTGGTCAAGCGCGTGTCGGACTCAAAAAATCTAGCACATTAACTTACTGAAATTTCAACTAATACAATTATGATGATGTGGTGGTACGGAACCCTCGGTGCGCGAGTCCGACTCGCACTTGGCCGGTTTTTTTTTTAATCGACAAGGTGCAAGGAGTTTCTATATCTATGACATTCATAATATTGTCATGAATAAATGAACTGTGTTCGATTATATGATAAATAAAGGTCAAAATTAATCAACTAAATAACTAGAAAGAAAGAAGAAAGAAATAATATTTATTTAGCATTCAAAAGAAAAAGAAAAACATAAGTAATGCAGTGAAATAAAGTAAATTAAATTGTAAATGTACTGCAGTTAGATAAAATAGAGTAAGAGTTAACTTACCTTAAACTAATCAAGCAAACAAAGAAATATAACACACAATATTTTAAAAAAATCAGATTGACCACAGTTTTAATGTATAATTTCACTAATATATAACCAACGAAATTAAGTTAAAATTTGATTGTACGATCCGTGATTAAATTTAAGTATATAATATTGTTTAAAGTATTAAAAAAATCATCGATAGGCGTTAAAAATAAGACAAATAAATTTTGAATGAAATCCGCGATGCGTGCGTCAGGTTAAAAGCTCCGTCTATAGTAGATACTATCGCTTGGAAAAGTCTAGTGATAACTTTAAGTGGCCACCTAACTTATTACTAAAGCGTCTAGTTAAAAAGGTCATAGTCGTACCTTCCGCAAAGTATCGCGGATCAATGTTCTAAAAGTTTAAAATTATAGCCAAAGATTCGAATCCAAAAAAACCATGGCGCGTCTGGAGGCGCTTTTAGAATTTGGAAAAATTTAAAACTAATAATATAAATAGTTTAAATATCTGGTATTTGGTTGATTTAGGTTTTGCGCAGTTCGTGGCGTCCTCCCGTGCTGCTAGGAAACCCGCAGTTGAAGAGGTGCTGCGGCAGAGAGCACGGTGCAAGCTGCAGATGTCAAATAGTCTCTCTGGAGACAGGGCTAGGCTGTGCTGCTGGTGCTAGCCGGAACCTACTGCCCGTAATCGGGCAGCTTTAGCTGCACGAATAAAAATGCGGCATAAGAGAGTGGCAACCTCTCAGTAACAAATATTACGTAAAGACAAAAATACTTACAAAATTGTAGACGGAAAGAAAACTGTACTTGACAAACTGTTGCTTGTTGACAAAACTTTAAAAATTATTTTGATTTGATTTGATTTTTATATGGTTTATCTTGGTGTATGATATGATTTTTCAAAATATTTTTATAAATTTGACACCTATATCTTTTGTATCCAAACAAATAATAAGCACCCAGAAAGGAAAATCAAAATTTTGAATCCACTGTCAATGAATACAAACAGCCAGTCAATACATCGAGAAAGAAGCAAAAAGTATCGAACACGAAAAAGGAATATGAGCGATAACGCTACAGCCATCCAACTTCCCCAAAAAAAAAATTAGAAGCTCATTAATTAGAAATATTTTTTACAGTGGGCTCCTAGTCTATAATTATTTTTACAGTGGGCTCCTAGACTATAATTATTTCTAAAAAAAAATTAAGGGCTGTGGGCTCCTAGACTAACAATCCAAAAAACTAAGACTAAAAAAGAAACTAACCAACCAAAAGCAAAAAGACTAATTAAAAGAGGGTCCGACAGGTAACAGCAATCCTATCGAACAAAAGCAGAAGCAAGAAAAAATAACCAAAGAAAATTATAGAACAAATTAAAATAAGAGACTAAGAGGTAAAATTAAATTAAAAACTAACTTATGCTTCTGACCTCACATCGGTGACCGGCAACCGTTAGATAACGTAGCATTGCGTACAGAGCCCTTTACGAACGAGGCTTGTTCGAAAAACCAGCGATCCGGAGCTGACAGTAAACGTTGTGTCTATCAGGACATAAGAAGAAACTACAAACTAGCTAACCTAATCTTACAACCTAGTTAGCCTAACACCATAACCTAGCTAGCCTAACTAATTCAAAAAGCACCCACAAAAAATAAATTAACCTAACTATACAACAACAAGTAGTTGAAACCCAAAGATAAAAGTTGAAAGTACTTTGCAATCAACTTGAAAACTTCAAAAAAAGAAAACGAGATAGGCGAGAGCCGACAAAAGACGAACGATCTCGGAAACCACCGAATATTTCAAAGAACTTTTTCGCGGGCAAACGTGAAAAAAAATGGCAACTGCTCACCATATGATTTATGTCAGCATCAACATTATGACAAAACATCATGACAACATCAAAATGCTATGGTGTTTGACGCTATACGTGATAACACTAGTTGCGTCATACTTGTTTGTTAGAGTACGCAAAAAAAAGGTTTGCGAATGAGAAAGGAGACTTTAATCTAGGGTCTAGAGCGGAACAAAAACTGTGTGAATGGCGAAAACGCGGACGAAAAGTAAAGTAAAGTGTTGACAAAACTTTAAAAATCATATCATACACCAAGATAAACCATATAAAAATCAAATCAAATCAAAATAATTTTTAAAGTTTTGTCAACAAGCAACAGTTTGTCAAGCACAGTTTTCTTTCCGTCTACAATTTTGTAAGTATTTTTGTCTTTCCGTAATATTTGTTACTGAGAGGTTGCCACTCTCTTATGCCGCATTTTTATTCGTGCAGCTAAAGCTCGGTTCGTGCAGCTAAAGTAGGTTCCGGCTAGCACCAGCAGCACAGCCTAGCCCTGTCTCCAGAGAGACTATTTGACATCTGCAGCTTGCACCGTGCTCTCTGCCGCAGCACCTCTTCAACTGCGGGTTTCCTAGCAGCACGGGAGGACGCCACGAACTGCGCAAAACCTACATCAACCAAATACCAGATATTTAAACTATTTATATTATTAGTTTAAAATTTTTCCAAATTCTAAAAGCGCCTCCAGTCGCGCCATGATTTTTTTGGATTCGAATCTTTGGCTATAATTTTAAACTTTTAGAACATTGATCCGCGATACTTTGCGGAAGGTACGACTATGACCTTTTTTAACTAGACGCTTTAGTAATAAGTTAGGTGGCCACTTAAAGTTATCACTAGACTTTTCCAAGCGATAGTATCTAGTAGCTATAGACGGAGCTTTTAACCTGACACACGCATCGCGGATTTCATTCAAAATTTATTTGTCTTATTTTTAACGCCTATCGATGATTTTTTTAATACTTTAAACAATATTATATACTTAAATTTAATCACGGATCGTACAATCAAATTTTAACTTAATTTCGTTGGTCATATATGTTAACAAATGAGAGGGAGTTGAGAAATATGTTAAATAAAACACTCGAAGTCTACTTACGTTTTGTAATAAGTTATTCACTTTACACAGTGTTAAAATGGGTACATTAACACAATACCATACATATGAAGAAGAGTCTTCATAATTTTACACAATACGTGATTACTCCTTTAAAGGTAGAATCTCCCAGTTTGAAGAACAAAATACGACTGCCTGAGCGAGGCTGGCTCGAACGTTCAAGAGACCTGTCCCACCACAATATTACCCTTTCCATAAAACGCTGGGATTGGTCGAAAAGCCGCCGCGCTCTGACAATTCGTACAAAGGAGTCAATACAACAACCATTTATGAACAATATCGTAAAGCTATGAAAAGTTAGTAAACACTGGTGACTTAAATATTATAATATTGGAGATCAGAATATCTGTCATGACAACAGTCGGCCATCCGATTGTGATAGGTACGTCCTCGTACCGTCTCTCAAAAACGAATACATGTACAACACTTTTCTTTATAAGTTATAGAGATCCGAATGTTTGCTATAATATGGCACAATATTATTTAACAGTGCTTTTACATTATGTGAAATTGATCAACACGAGATTTAATTATGATTATGAAGTAATCTGACAGAATTAATAAAGATTGTCAAGAAATATTGACGTTGAATATTACAAGACGTCTCATACAAAATCTAAATAACAAAAAGGTTGGGAACTCGTAGTTCTTTGAAATATAGTTTGTTTACATCAGTTGTTATCACGTAAAGTACGAATTAAGTACAACAGATTCAAAAAGGTTTTAGTTATTACATAGGGCAACAATGCCTATATAACATTACTACTTACAATAAAATTATGATAATATTAAGTCTAATACAAGGCAACATGGCAA
The DNA here is from genome assembly GCA_947532105.1 of Athrips mouffetella. Taxonomy (NCBI): domain Eukaryota; kingdom Metazoa; phylum Arthropoda; class Insecta; order Lepidoptera; family Gelechiidae; genus Athrips; species Athrips mouffetella. The sequence goes on along the minus strand of OX383956.1, from coordinate 30,087,183 downwards.
CAAACAAACAATGATAGTAATAAAAATTATGTAGAACTGTAGATAACAAAACCAAAATTTGGTACTAGGACACGGCTTGGCAACAAGGCCAGGATTTAGCAACAAAGACATGGTTTGGCATCAAGGCCATTATTTCTAATCTGAAATAAAAGATTATTATTTATATGACAATGAGTTGAAATATGAAATAAAAGATTGTTTCATGGTTTGGTTTGGCATCAAGGCCATGGTTCGGCATCAAGGCCATGGTTTGGCATCAAGGCCATGGTTCGGCATCAAGGCCATGGTTTGGCATCAAGACCAGGGTTTGGCATCAAGGCCATGGCTTGGCATCAAGGCCATTATTTCTAATCTGAAATAAAAGATTATTATTTATATGACAATGAGTTGAAATATGAAATAAAAGATTGTTATTTATATGTAAATGAGTTGGGCTATAAGACCATAATATGTCAATGAATTGGGCTACACGGCCGTATATCAATGAGTTCGGCTACAAGGCCGCATAAGTTACGCAACAAGGCAATAGGTAAGTTCAAAGGTTCCAATTTTCATGAAAGCTTTATTTATCGTCACCAAAGGCCTTAAGGTTATGCCCAGTGTAGTAAAAATACTACAAAGTAAAGAGTTTAGGTGTGACTATAAATAATTAGCAAATTATTAATAATAGTCGCATATTTAAGATTTATTCATTCAAAATTTAATCTCAGTGGCCGAAGATAGATGCGAAAAATTTATTGAAACGTAGTATCATTGTTTATACAAAACATGCATACTCATAATATGTGAATAAGGGCCTTTTCCTTAATGAAAGGTGTTATGTGCATAGGTACACCCAACTGCACGTCAGTAGGAACACTCTGGACTTTATGGCATGGTAATAGAGTTTCAAAATTACAATTTGGGAACAGTAGAGGTATTAAAATGTTGATACTTTAACTAAAGTAATATTTAGTTAGCCAAATTTATTAAGCTTCTTTAACTGTATTGTTAGTTAGGGATTTGCACAGTGCTAGGTAACTTGCACATCTATTTTGCAATGTATATCACCTTTAGCCTCAATAATTGACTGGAAGAAGTTCCATTTCGAGGTAAGTCCGCATTTTCATGTGTTGTAATGGATCTTAAGTAATACGTCTCAATAAATTGAAGTGCAATAAAGAGCCACCCTACAAAATCACAAAACCTCTGAAGATAAGACAATAGATGAAGCAAATGTAGCTCTTTACGCCTTAAGGCAATTCTACATAAAGTGCAATACATTTTCCATAAATTCTCAGGGAACTATGAAAAATTTACAAAGGGATTATAATTAGTACTTAGGGATTATAATCAATATTTTCCCGTGTCCAATCGAGTATTAAGAACTCTAGAGGATGTTCACACTCGTTTGAAGTGTCATATTTCTTATGATTCTTTCCTTTCTTTCTTATTAATTAATTACAATAACTACACCATCTTTTTGTTTTATTATTATTTTGATGTAGCATGCAAGCATGAAAGGAGGTAAGCCTCGCTAATGCTTGTTCACTCTAGCTTTGAAAAGATTCAGATAAACATAGGGAAAAGTTTTAGTATTTCCTTTGGAAAATGTGTTTTCTTTACTCTTTCGCTAGATCATCGTAGACGAAGTCGCGGGTAATAGGTAGCTAAAGATATTCTCGCTTTTATTTCTGCTTAATATAACTGATATTTATCGTTCAATGTATGGAATAATCATATGTATTTTAAATACAGTATTTTTCTAAACCAATTTTTTTTTTTTTGGTTTGACTCAAATTAACGCACACATTGTCAAATCAAAATTGGTGACGTGAAATCGTGATACATGTTTATCTATACGCCAATATATATATATATTTATTTATAGTCAAGTTACGTGTAATTTGGGAAAGTTTAACTACATTATAGGTATGGTAATATATAAAAGTATCAGAAAGTTGATCTAATGTAATGAGTTGGGCTTTATCAAGTCTTAACTATTAATTAGTGTGCTATCAACCGAACAATTTTCATTTTCTCTCTTCTGTGTACATCACTTCGGTCGATAAAAGTGATATTATAATTATAATTAATCGATAAAAGTGACCGTCTTCGTTGTTTTGATAAGATTTCAAGAGACGAGCGATTGTATAACGTGATTGGTTAATCAACGAATTTTGAAAAGAAGGTATTTGTCAAAATCATCAAATTTGTTATTTTAAAGTAATTTAAACCTCGCTTGAGTTAGTTAAGTAAGGAATACAATTAGTGTGAATTGTGACTAACAGCAACGAAAAATAGTGAAGTGCAGTGTTCACCGACTAGCCAAAATAAATAAACTTCAATCGTCAGTTTACCACGGTATATACGAGTATCAGCAGTCTCTTTTGTAAGTGCAACAATACTTCGTCGATTATGCTTATGCCGCCGATCATCTCACATACTTTAAGTCGGCCAAAATCACATTCTGACGAATATTGTTTTATTGAAGATTTTAATTAATTATGTTTTACTGGCAGGGCTCACCATATGGGCAGGGCATATCGCAAGACGAACCGATCGCCGAAGAGGCGTAAAGGCACTAGAGTGGCGACTCCCGTACCAGTAGATGAAGCGTAGGCGGGCCTCTCAGAAGGTGGACCGACGGTCCGGTCAAGGTCGCGGGAAGCCGCTGGATGCAAGCAGCGCTGGACCGGGCATCAAGAAGATCTCTAGGGAAGACCTATGTCCAACAGCGGACGTCTTTCGGCTGATATGACGATGTTTTAATTACCGACATAGCGCAGATAATACTAACGATATTTAGTGTTCGTGATTATTCTGCTTAAGGGCTTAAATTAACAATAAATAAAATTGTGATTCTATCGACCAGGCTGTCATTTCGGTCTATTTTCAAAAGTGTCAAGTCTAAACTATTGATATAATTGATCTAAGTATATGTTTTTTTTTTTTTGTAATTCAATAAGCATGTTGAAGAAAGGTTAAAGAGAACTTCCAATATATATATATAATTTTTGTTTTTTTTTTGTTTTACCCAACTACTTATAATGTCATTTTGTCACACCATAAAAAGGGGACTTTGCCATTAAACTACCTAACAAAAGATACCAATAAAACTGAATAAAACACAGATCTATGCGGCATAGAAAAACCACTTAGTTGGTATTATTTTTATGTATATAGAATCGAGTGTAAATTTATTGCGAGCATCCACCCAGAGATACAAGAAAGCACACTTGAATAGAGTGTTTTCGACCACATTTTGAAATGTTCACGGATGGCGCTGCAAATCAGCACGAGGAAAAAAATAATGCCACCGTGTAATCGGTATGAAATTAATTAAAATTTTATATATTTTACTATGATTATAAAGATTAACTACCAACAGATACAGATACCACCTATCGACACCGAAAAAACGCAGTAACAGACGTCAGGCAAAGCTGCTTATTTGATTGATTCGGCAAAACGGTTGGGCGAATGGGGTCTATTCTCAACAAGCCGAATAGAGAAACGACCGGAAATCCACTCGTAAAAATATTTAAAACCAAAGCAAGGAACTATTCGACCGAGTTACAAGCTGTCAAAACTTTCAAACGAATTGAAACTATGTAAAATTCAGCGTAATAACTAAAAAGATTTGAGTGGTTAGAGTGTCCCTCGCTGGAAATAAGATTGTTCACTAATCTACGCTACAATAATATTACAGATAAAATGTCACTGGGTTAATCAATTACTACAGAACAGATTTAACTGTTCATATTTCAAAAAAATACAACACTATCCCTAACATAAGCTACGATTTTTTTTTTATAGAAATTGGTATGTTTTGAGATGAGTAGGTTTTCAGTTTTAAATTGTGACTAGTCTCATATGTGCCTTGAACTAATTTAACGGTATTAGTCACTGTTATATAAACCTTTAAATATTAAATTGTAAAGCTACTGATTAATAAATTCTTCTACCCTATTCTGAAGAGAAGTGCAGCTTAGTTCAGACATTTATTATGAAACTTATTTTACTTGCTTTAGCAGTTCTTTTTTTCTTCGTTTTTAATATTTTTATTTGGACAGTTTGTTTGATTTGGAATAGATATGTAGTTTTATTTCTTTAAGATTTAGTACCTAGTCGACCGAGCTTCGCTCTTAGCCGCCTCAGGTGAGTAAGCTGTGGTACCCGCCAACAGTTGGCTAGGTTTCTGTCTAAAACGCGATGTTTTAAAAAAATGCTTTGAAACACGGGGAAAAACAGACATGAGACCTAGCTAGATCGATTTTGCCCCCGGAAACCCCCGTATGGTAAATTTCATTGAAATCGTTAGAGCCGTTATCGACAAACATTTTACAAATATATTATGGCTCGTTTAATAGTATAGGACTAAATTGGCTTGAAACATTCTAACAAAATAGTACCATGGGTATATTCTTCATGCTATTTTAGGACATTGTTTCCTAGTCCAACAGAAAATTGTTAAAATTTGTTTAAACTTAACGACATCGTTTACAATTTTTATTTTTGTACTGTCGAAATCAGTCACCGCATTGTTATGGGTGTCTGCCGCATCAGGGTCAAGGAAGGTTAACTACAAAGCCTAACTACTGAGACTCTATAAAAAGAACCAAAAACCAAGTCATTGGTGTTACCTCCATATGCCCGGAGTTGACTACTCACTGGGCTGATTGTGCGAGTGGCAGCTGGTTGCACGCACAGCCTGCCGCTTACCAGTCGCCTTGTGTTGTGGCGCTGGCTGCACGGCCTGCTGTTCATCAGGCGCGGATGACCGTGGTGCTGACTGCATGGCCTGTTGTCCACCAGGCGCCGACTGCCAGCTGTTGTTCTGGCTGCATGGGCTGCTGTCCACCAGGTGACGACTGCTGTGGGCTGGCTGCATACCCTGCTGTCCACGAGGCCCTGACTGCTGTGGGCTGGCTGCATGGCCTGCTGTCTACCAGGCTCCGACTGCTGTGGGTTGACTGCATGGCCTGCTGTCCACGAGGCCCCGACTGCTGTGGGCTGGCTGCATGGCCTGCTGTCCACCAGGCACCGACTGCTGTGGGTTGACGGCATGGCCTGCTGTCCACCAAGCACCGACTGCTGTGGTCTGGCTGCATGGCCTGCTGTCCACGAGGCCCCGACTGCTGTGGGCTGGCTGCTTGGCCTGCTGCTCGCCCGGCGCAGTCTGCTGCGCTGCACAGCTAGGCAACGCTCGAATCGAAGCTAGACTCTTGCCACGGTTTCGGATTTTGTCCATTATGACATGCTGAAATGTAAAAATTCCAGCGCGAGTATCTATTGTATAGAAGCGATCAATGTTTGAAACGCTTTTAAGGCTTTAAATTGAATGAAATCTATAAACGTAATAGTGGACACTTTTAAGTAGCTTTTACTCGTAGTTAGATATTACGTGTTTTTTGCAGCAGTAAATTTCAAACAAAATAAAGAACATAATTAATTGAAACAGTGAACTATACATGGGAATACGAACCAATAGACCTTCAGACTATTATTTTGAATACGTACCTACACCAAAAATTATTACAACCATATGTAAAACACAACTAAAAACGAAATGAAAAGCACGAAATGTTGTTTGTTTTAAACTCAGGCTTGATAATAAATGGTTAAAGTGAACTGTGTACACTTATTCCTTACCAACGTCTAACGATTTTGTGCAAAAATGATTTAAAATGTAGGTAGCATGTAGGTAGTATACAATCATAACTATTTACTTTTAATAATCACTTGTCCTTAACACAACGTTAAAAAAAAGGTGAAAAAAAAATACCACATGAGAAAAAAAAACAACTAGTTGATTTTCCAGTTTTTCCACTCATTTCAAACAAGTCAGTTTTTGAGATACAGCAGATGTATTTTTGAACATTATCAGTCCACTTTGTGGGAAGTGAGGGCTCGTATCCCGCTTCTGACATGTTAACAAATGAGAGGGAGTTGAGAAATATGTTAAATAAAACACTCGAAGTCTACTTACGTTTTGTAATAAGTTATTCACTTTACACAGTGTTAAAATGGGTACATTAACACAATACCATACATATGAAGAAGAGTCTTCATAATTTTACACAATACGTGATTACTCCTTTAAAGGTAGAATCTCCCAGTTTGAAGAACAAAATACGACTGCCTGAGCGAGGCTGGCTCGAACGTTCAAGAGACCTGTCCCACCACAATATTACCCTTTCCATAAAACGCTGGGATTGGTCGAAAAGCCGCCGCGCTCTGACAATTCGTACAAAGGAGTCAATACAACAACCATTTATGAACAATATCGTAAAGCTATGAAAAGTTAGTAAACACTGGTGACTTAAATATTATAATATTGGAGATCAGAATATCTGTCATGACAACATATATTAGTGAAATTATACATTAAAACTGTGGTCAATCTGATTTTATTAAAATATTGTGTGTTATATTTCTTTGTTTGCTTGATTAGTTTAAGGTAAGTTCAGATTCAGATTCAGATTCAGATAATTTTATTCAATGTAGATTCTTTACAGAATACTTATTGAATGTCATGCAGAATACAATGCACATAGAGCGAGTCTACGCCGTTTCGGATCGTGCTATGGCAGCGTAAAAGAAACGGCAAGAAACCACTGCAGCACGGCCTACTTTAAGAGTCGGCTTTTTACAATGTGTTTCTTGTGTTTCGCTGGAATATCAGAGCACCATACCTCTTTGTCATTCATATAGTCATCCAATCTATAGTAAGCTTTTTTACATAACGTTTGCTTTACACATTCTTTAAACTTTCTCTCAGGTAATTGCACTATATTGTCAGGTATTTTGTTGTAGTATCGTATACACAGACCAACGAAAGATGTGTTGACTTTAGTTAATCTAGTATATGGTTGATCAATTTTATGCTTATTTCTAGTATTAAAATTATGCCTGTCACAAATTTTAGGTAATTGATGAATGTTCTTTCTAGCATACATTATATTTTCATAGATATACTGGCATGGCACTGTCATAATGTTGATTTCCTTGAACAGTTCTCTCAGGGAATCACGAGTCTTCAGGCAATAAATTGCTCTTATAGCCCTCTTTTGTAAAACGAATATTGAATGTATATCAGCTGCTCGGCCCCAAAGCAGTATGCCATAAGACATAATGCTATGGAAGTAGCTAAAGTAAACCAGCCTTGCAGTAGCTACATCAGTAAGTTGTCTGATTTTTCTAACAGCATATGCAGCCGAGCTCAATCGACCAGAAAGAGCCGTTATATGAGGGCCCCATTGAAGTTTAGAGTCTAGTGTTAACCCTAAGAAAACTGTACTATTTACAAAATCTAATGGTTCATTATTCAATACTATGTTATGTGAAGTAGACCTTACATTTGGTAGTGCAAATTTAATACATTTAGTTTTTTTGGCGTTTAGGACTAGATTGTTAACAGTAAACCATGCATGAATCTGTCGAAGTGCATCATTGACTTCGTTATAATTTTGTGATTTCCTACTTACATTGAATATTAATGAAGTATCATCAGCAAATAACACAATCTTTGACAGATTCTTCACCACAGAAGGAAGGTCATTAATATAAATAAGGAATAAAAATGGCCCCAATATGGACCCTTGAGGTACGCCAATTTTGACAACAGATCCCAGTGATTTCGTCCTGTTTACTTGTACCTTTTGAATCCTGTTTTCCAAATATGACCTAAGTAGTTTAAGTGAATTATTCTTAACACCGTAATGTTCAAGTTTTAGCAACAATGTGCTATGATCTACGCAATCAAATGCTTTGGATAGATCACAGAAGATACCAATAGCATCTTCAGATTTTTCCCACGCGCAAAAGATGTATTTTAAAAGTGCAGTCCCGGCATCCGTTGTACTGCGCCCTTTCGTGAAACCAAATTGATGGTCATGTAGTAAGTTATTTCTATTGAAGTGTGAAAGCATTTGATTGAGTATGACCTTCTCAAAAATTTTACTAAGTACAGGTAAGACTGATATTGGTCTAAAATTACTGGGATCCTTTTTGTCACCAGCTTTGAATAATGGAACTACTTTACTTTTTTTCATTAAGTCAGGAAATGTACCATGATCGACACAATCATTGAATATAACAGCTAAATATGGAGATATAGTATCAATGATCGCACTACAGACTTTTACTGACATTCCCCATAGGTCCTCAGTGGTTTTCATTTTAATACTTTTAAAGGCTTTAACAATTTCGTTAGGGGTGACATGATTAAACCCAAATTCAGTTTCACAGGCGTCCACATTCTTTTGAAGTAAATCGCTAGCAAGTGAAGATGATGAATTGAGTGACTCTGTTGTTTTCAAAGGAATATTAGTAAAAAAGGTTTCGAATTCTTGAGCCACTTCTACGTTTGAACTAATAGTTCCGCGATTTGTATGAAGTGTGATTTGATTGTCACGCGGTTTCACTTTTCCAGTTTCACTGTTTATAACATTCCATACAGCCTTAATTTTGTTATCAGCAGACTGTATTTTTTTCCGTAGAAAAAATGATTTTGCTTTTAAACAAACTAATTTAAACAATTTTGAATAATTTTTGACATATTCAATGAAATTGTCGTCATTTGAATAATTTCTAAGCTCATATAATTCAAAAAGTCTCTCTCTACTTTTGCGAATACCAGCGGTAGCCCAGTCACTGAATTTGAATTTTACAATAATTTGCTTTTTTCTAATAGTGAAAATTTTACTGAATTCAGTATTAATCAATGTGAATAAATCTTCATATGAGTTATTAGGGTTGTTAGTATTATAATTGTGACAGGGCAGTTTTTCTAGCAACGTGTTTTTGTACTTTTCTAACCTACCGCTCGTTAGGCTCCTGGTTTCTATATCTATATTCTGGGTTACTCGAGAATAATTAAAAGTAACACTTTGACCAGAGTGGTCAGACTGAAGCGAGTTTATGATACTTTTCTCAAAATAATCGCAATTACAAAAGACGTTATCAATACAGGTAGCCGAGGATGACGTCACCCTTGTAGGTTCAAAAAATACATGCTCTAAATTAAAACATTTGAAAAGACTTATAAGTTTGTTACTATAGGTATTATTTTCTAAGATATTGACGTTAAAGTCACCACACACTATCACAAACTTATTTTCTTTTGTCACTATTTTTAAAACATCTTCCATTACTAACTCGAACATTGAAAAATTTTGAAAAGCAGTTAACTCTTACTCTATTTTATCTAACTGCAGTACATTTACAATTTAATTTACTTTATTTCACTGCATTTTATGGCGCCCGAACAGGGACAAATATTACGTAAAGACAAAAATACTTACAAAATTGTAGACGGAAAGAAAACTGTGCTTGACAAACTGTTGCTTGTTGACAAAACTTTAAAAATTATTTTGATTTGATTTGATTTTTATATGGTTTATCTTGGTGTATGATATGATTTTTCAAAATATTTTTATAAATTTGACACCTATATCTTTTGTATCCAAACAAATAATAAGCACCCAGAAAGGAAAATCAAAATTTTGAATCCACTGTCAATGAATACAAACAGACAGTCAATACATCGAGAAAGAAGCAAAAAGTATCGATCACGAAAAAGGAATATGAGCGATAACGCTACAGTAAGTAACACATTAAAAAAAACAGCTAAATTGGCCTCCAGCTCAGCACATGCCAAAGCCGGCTAAGGCGCTGATTTTCAGCTGGAACCATTTTTAGAGTTCAGATGATCAAAAACATATGGATTGCTACATAATATTTTGTAAACACAAAACGAAATTAGACTTAATAATAAAATAAAAAACAAAAGACAATTACATAATAACTAGAACTAATCAAATGTGTAATTTGCAAAGTAACTGTGTTAGCAAGGAATTTGGAATTTGTTGTTGTGTGTCAGTAAATAAAAATTTAAAACGCTAAAAAAGAGGATCAAAATATATAGGTGGAAATTGTATGTATACAAAACTAGTTGGGTGAAGAGTAGAGGATGGCAGAACCGCTGATTTGTAAATTTAGAACATATTGTTTAAAATTACTGAACGAACGAACTGATTTTAAATTTCGTAAAGGAGGTGGAATATCCTTTCGGATTTTAGCGGCGGTATATTTAAAACTACCCTTGAATGTAACAGTTTAAATAAGATGTACGTTAAGTAGTAAATAATTCGTTATAATTTCTTACCATTGCCAAATTACAAATTAGAACAATCATCTTAGATATTCAGCAAATGTTACTTAAAAAAATACAATGTAGATACAACAGCAAATCTTTAAAATTACAATGTTGCTTATTCATGAAAAGATAAAAATTATATTGCAGATCCTTCTCTACCAAATATTTCTGAGGATTTAAAACTAAAGGCAGAAGGAACTTAATTTTTTTTACATACAGAAATAAGTCTACAATGTCTAAATCACTACGTAATAGATAAAACTATGTTTACTGATCAGATAATACGTAATGTCAGAGGAGCCTTTCTTCAGTCGTCCGGATCAAATGCAGTTAGCGCCTTGTTCCGATATCTGAAAGAAAAATTATGTGGTTTAGGTAAGCATAAAAGTATAAGCTATTGTCTAGTAGTGGATGCTATGGTGACTTTAGGATGCTTTACAATTGAAGCGAGTATTATTCGATAATAAGAAAAACACTAAAGACTCATGTCAGATATATCCACATTTTTAACTCTATCTGTTTCTCTTTCTATATTTTTTAGTTTGATTGATCTAATATTGCATACCATTTCAAAAGTCCTTCATATATTATTTATTCGTTTATTTTTATTGCTCTAGATAAAGGGCTTGTCAAAATTCCCAGCATTTTCTAGCTAGTTCAATCATTATAGACTTTGACCCGTGAATAATCAGCTCTTGGTTTTTTGTTTTCACAACTGCTATAATTTTTCACATTTCCAATAGTCACCGTTTAGCTGGAAGGAGGACACTTGACTCCAACAAAAAATTGTGCTTTCTTAGCCTATGTCGCATGTTGTCAGCTTATTCTCGTTTTGTAAAAAAAGGGAGATGTTATGATTGGTCTGTCTGTAGCCCTAGCCACGAAACATGTGAAACTAAAAACGTGTCTGAAATAATTCAAATATAATGTGAATTACTATGTGTCTTATTTAGAAGTGCCTCTGCTCAGTCCATCAAGAACCATTCAAATAGAAACCTTCATTTTTGGACAGCTCTTGAAGCCTACTTTCTAATAGTACCATATTTGTGGATGTACCTTGTCTGAGGTAGGCGCTACAAGCCTCTAAATATGTCAAGCGTAAGAAGTTAAATGTGTGTCCTTTGAAAATTATATTTCTATTTTTTTTATTGTTTTGTACATTTTCTGAAAGCTTTTGATAAATTCTTTCTAATGCTGCCAGTTTCAAGACTGAAGGTGGTCTGTGGTAGGAACTCCAAAACACTGACCATTGACATCACGTTAGCGGATTTTAGATAGGCGAGTATGCTTGTGTGGTAGGCTTTTGTGGCGATCTGACTATAACCAGCTGGATGAAACCTATATTTTTTGGATAGCTATTGAAGCCTTTTTTCTAATGGTACCAAACTTATGGATGTACCTGGTCTGTGGTAGGCGCTACAAGCCACTGAACATTGACATCACGTTAGCGGATTTTAGGTGAGCGAGTATGTTTGTGTGTTAGGCTCTTGCGGAAATCTGACCATATCCAGTTGGTTGAAACCTATTTTTTTAGATTGCTATTGAAGTCTTATTTCTAATGGTTCCAGATTTGTGGATGTACCTGGTCTGTGGTAGAAACTCCAAGCTACTGAACATTGACATCACGTTAGCGGATTTTAGATGGGCGAGTTTGCTTGCATGGTTAGCTTTTGCGGCAATTTGACTACATCCAGTTGGTTGAAACCTATATTTTTAGACGGCTATTGAAGCCTACTTTCTAATGGTATCAGATTTGTGGATGTACCTGGTCTGTGGTAGGCGCCACAAGCCACTGAACATTGACATCACGTTAGCGGATTTTAGATGGATGAGTATGCTTGTGTGGTAGACTTTTGCGGCAATCTGACGATATACAGTTGGGTAAAACCTATATTTTTGGACGACTATTGAAACCTTCTTTCTAATGGTATAAGATTTGTGGATGTACCTGGTCTGTGGTAGGCGCCACAAGCCACTGAACATTGACATCACGTTAGCGGATTTTAGAAGGACGAGTATGCTTGTGTGGTAGGCTCTTGCGGCAACCTGACCATAACCAGCTCGTTGAAACCTATACATCATTCTACATTTTTAGAAAGCTATTGAAGCCTCCTTTATAATGGTACCAGATTTATGGATGTACCTGGTCTGTGGTAGTCGCTACAAGCCTCTGAAAAACTGTATATTTTTGAATGAAATAAAACACTTTTACATGGTTTTCATGCTCATTTATTTCCGGTTTTCTGTATATAGCAAGTTTATTTAGCATGTGTAAAAGTGGGTTTTGTGTTATTTTACTAAATTTATACTCAATTCGACTTAGAAAGTCATATTTAGCCCGCCTTAGAACCGCCTTAGTTTTTACGAGTTTTAGTGTTTGTGGGCTCTCGTACTAGCTGGAAAAGCAATTTTCTTTTAGTTTTATTCGGTTTTTGATCATTTTCCACCCGTTTTGGGGCTTTCTAACCATTTTCCAAAAATGACCTCAATTTGGTCGGGTTATCAAATTCAGCTAACTTTTCTGCTAACTTCACACCGCTGAATCGGTCACTTTCTCCTCTCGATGAACAATGTACTATTTCTTTTTTGCTGTCAGAAAACTGGCCGAGATTTATTGCGTTAAATAATACATTTTCAACAGCCATTTGATTTTTCGATAGTTGATCAAATTACTAGGAAATTTATGAACTACCGATTATTATCATTTTCCGGTTTCATATAAAAGTTCAAACACCACGCGAACGAATTCTTGGGCACGGCTAGTCTCTAATATAGCACGGCTAGTCTCTAATATACCTAGTCAGCGAGGTTCAAATCTCTTCTACTCTCTTTGAGTACTTTGATCTGTCACCAGTCGCTGGGTCGTGCCCGTACAATCAAACGTACAATGCGCAATTTTGAATATGCGTAAATTGCCCGTAGTCCTACGTAGGGGTGGCTCTGCCTTTGGGCTTTACTTGGCACCATTACCTGGGTCACGAATCTGCTCTAATGTGGCCAAGGCTAGACTTAGAAGAATTGGTGTTGTCTAGTGACAACACCAATTCTTCCAAGTCTAGCCTTTTCATCCTAAGTAAGTTTTAATAAAACAATTTTTTTTACTTATAACGTTATATTTTTCATCTAACCCAAAGATACAAAGCACCCATTTCCCATTCACAGGTTGCAGTATTTTCAAAAAGGAATGTTTTATTGTATATTCTTGATAATAATAACATTTAACTTTAATCGCTATAAAGAGTTACTTTTGGAACCCCGATCAAATTCTAATACGTCACTCATAACCATGTCGAAAAACAAAAAAACTAATTTTGGTCGTCGTATACAAGTTCGAGTATTGCCAGCTCACCAGCGCTTAGGGCGAATTCCCCGAATTCCCACCAGAGATGTGCAAGGGAGCTAAGCTGCGAGCTGAACAATTCCAACCAATACGACTGCTCCATTTGACAAGCTAGGAAAATGGTGCAATTCTATTATTTGAAATTTTCCCAGCTCACAGATAAGCTCCCTCACACAGCAGCCTTGGTCTGTGTTGAAGAGACAAAAAAGAAATCTAGCTTTTAGACCCTGGATTTTTTTGAACTTTTGTCAGTTTTATTATTTTCTAAATAAAATAATAATTTTGCTAGGGGACCAAAAATACCCCAAAACTACCATAGAAGTACTTGTACAATATAAACGTAGACTTCTATTATCCACAGAATACTTAAATCAAGGAATTCTTAGCTTATGTATCAAAAAATAACTTTGTACCCTGACTTCGGCATAAAATCTATTATTATTAAAAAACTTACATTTCCAGAGTATAACGATTCAAAAATCTTATCAAAGAGGAACTTACGTAAAATTATTACCAAAGTTAAAAACTTTAACAAATATTCAACACGAACGCTTATCATTATTGTACTCTAGTAGGAATCTTTTTCGGAATGTATTAAACAATAAAGTAATGCAGATGATGTACAGGGTAAAACTCCTTGGAGGCGTACTTGGTAGATTTCATAGGAATTTTTTTATATCGCTTTGTAGAACATCGAATTTTTTGACGCATTCATCCACCTGGGACAAACAGTCTAATTGGGTAAATTGAACTTAGAGAAATATAAGATAAAGATAAAAAGATATCTATTTTTCCATATAAAAAGTACAAAAGAAAACATGAAACTCTTTAAAAAGCGGTTACTTATAGTATTTGAGTATCATATTTTAACAAAGTCACCGCAATCGCCGTAAGAGTTGTGAAGCTCAAATAGAATCGGGCGGGGTACATCGTTCAAAAAATGGATGGTTGTTTAGGGCAATGTGTATAAAGTGGCCACGAACTGAAATAAGCAGCGTGTGTAATCCTTTTCCTGACAAGGTAGACCGACAATCTGGGTGTCTACTCTCAACGTCCGATATATCGAAACGATACTACTCGAAACATGCAAAAGTAAAACTTCGTCTCTTGACAATAGAGTAGAATATTGGTTGGATGCAGTTTGAAAATTCATCCAACCAATATTCTACTCTATTGTCAAGGGACGTAGTCTTGCATTTGCATGTTTCGAGTAGTATCGTTTCGATATATCGGACTTTGAGAGTAGACACCCTGGTTGCACGATCGGTAATTCTGGAGATCTTTAGGCAAGGCCTTTATCAAGCAATGGTATGAATGACCATGAAACTCTTTAAATTCCGTAATACGCTCCAGATAAGTTTGACCCTTTAATACTTAAGTCCCCTCAAAGTACAATAGTTAGGTTTCAACAGTGCCATGTTAGTTGGTGTAAGTGGAAGCTGACACGTTGCCGCCGTGACCGGTCCAGTTTGTGTGCACGAAGTCACCCGGCTTGCTTAACAACTCGTAAGTGTGGGCTCCAAAATAGTCGCGCTGGGCCTGCAATACACAAAAAATTACCTTTCAAATAAAAATAAATAAGACCCTCTAGAAGCAAAACTTACGCGGCAGTGTGTTCAAGGCCAAGTCAAGAGTAACCTAAACCGTCTATCGTGTATGAAAGAGAAGCAAGGGAAGTATGTCAAAATCGCAGGAGGTGGGTTACATCCTTCAGGCAGCACAGATGTCAAATATACTCAGGGAATATGAAATCCTTCCACCTGCTACGATCTTGACATACTTCCCATGCTTCATCTTTCATATACGCTCATGGTTTAGGTGACGGCAAAGAGACGTTATCAAAATGTAAGTATGTAAATAAAGACGCGTAAATTAAGGAAAATAGTTTGTCATCATTTGTGAGTGGTTGACCAAAAAGGGACCTCAGGGAAAATAATTTGATTTCGAGTAAATTGTGTTTGAAGTTTCATGTACAGGCAGTTTTGCTGCCAAAGGCAAACTGCCTCGGCTCACAAAAAAAATCATAAAAAAACTACGGCACCTAAAAATATTCTGGTTAGACCAAAACAAAGCTAAAATATTTAATAAAACCGTTTCCAATCCCTCCAGGTCCCTTTTTGGTCACATTTTAAAGTTTGCTAGACTCAATAAAACGGACCAACCTTAAAACCGAATAAGAATGAAATTTGTCATTGAGAATAAAATATCACGTACCTACATAAGTGGGATACAATTTCTTATTTTAGTTACATTATCGTTGCCACTATCGTCAACTAGCTGGAGTATTGGAAGATACTGACGCAATGGAAAATTACCTAAAATGTTCTAACCGCGAAATCATTTACGTGTCACTTTTCTTCGTAGCAAATTACACACAAGGTAATCTGATCCCGCTACCAAAACAAGAAAATATACAGGGTGTAAGGCACAGGTTGGCAAAAACTGAAAGAGCAACATCAGTCGACGAAACTGAACTGCTTTTACCAAGAAACATATCACCAGAAACGTAAAAAAATCAGCCTCTCAACAATATATTATTGACAATAAAAACAACATATTTATACAAATTGACCCGATTCCCTTGTCAAACTCTTTCAATCTTGTAAATAGTACAAGGGAAATACATTTAATACTTTACTTTCTCGGAAAGTACCTCAGTCCTGTTTTAAAAACTAAGGAGAAGATACGTCATTTCTATGGTATAAATATGCGGGGGGAAAAGTTATATGGAAATCCATTGTTAACGTGTTTTAGCGGGATGGAATTTTGTATGAAAATCCATTGATAACGTGTTTTCTGTTTTCTTAAATTTAGATCAAAATCTGTCGAAAACCTATTTTAATATCATAATGCCAAAAAAAGAAAAAGTTTTTATCTCTTAGTCAACGAAATGATGCTGGACTTTTCTGAAAAAGCCATTAAGAGGCTATGGGAAAAGATAGATATTTGACAGTGCGCGCAGTCTTTTCGCTTGAAAGAAAGGGATAAAGTGCGCAATCCGCAACGCATTCGATTGCGACAGATATACTGTGCGTGTTACCAAAACTAAATGACGTAAGCGCCTGATATAAAATATCGACTTTTTGTACAAACTAAGTAATAAAATAAAATTTTAGGTTGGGCAAACTTACAATACTACTTAAAATACCTCCGATTCCACAAAAAGAGGAATAAATGAAAATTGAAGAGGCAACTTTAGATTTTTATTTTGTCGAGTCGATTTTCACTAATCATGTTTTGGTCTTGGTGATGCCCTCACTTTAATGGTCAATAAATACATACCTGAAAATCACGGCAAGATATTGGGTAAATATAAAGATATTTCTCTTTAGAATACCCAAAAAAACTTACATATCGCCTTAATTTGAAAAAAGAACGAAACCAAAATGCGGAACGAAAGCGCGCGAGCGAATTAGGTACCTATTCTTGAAAATGACCGTGTGATAAAATCTTACTCAATAAAATCAAAATTTCTGTTTTTTTCTTATCAACAGGGAAAAATTATAATGCATAAATGTAAATTAGTGTTTCATTGTTAAATTTTATTAAGTATCACTAACGTTTTAACACTATCAGGGTAAAATTAAAAAGTTTAAACCTCCAAGCGATATTTTATCACCCAGTAATTTTCAAAAATTGGACCACTGTTTTCTTTACAAAGTTGTTGGAAGTTTTAATTGTAGTTTTGTTGGTGCGTGCTTTTTACAAAAAATGTCTTCGAATAGTGACAGTGATGAAGAGTTTTTGACGCCGCTAGAACTACAAGAAAGAACGCAAGCGGTTATTGATTGCATGAAAAATCTCGATGTAGGTATGTGATAGATTTATACGTTGGAAAAGCGAGAAAAAAGCGCATTGATTTTCGGAAACTGTTTTGCTTGCTTATTATAGTGAAAAAGCGTATAATTATAAGCCAAGTCTTTGTATTCCATGTTGAAAAGTACCATATTGGCAAGACATGATATCAATATAATGGAATACAAAAAACTTACATCATATCTGAAAAGGAAATCTGAAATATTTTCCTCGTAGATGAAGTATAAAGCACTATGTATCACTCGAAAGAAAGTGCGATTCCCAACTCGGGTGTATTGAGCCCTTCGGCTTCGCCTCAGGGCTCAAACGACACCCTTGTTGGGAATCGGTCACTTTCTCCTCTCGATGAACAATGTACTATTGAAACATCAACCCGAGACATGGGATACACCGTACGATATACCAAATACTTTGTATATAAAACATGGAAAACTGGCTTTATAAGTATCAAGGCCTTTTTTATAATGATATATAGATACACAAGAATATATTTTTCACCTCACTAGCACGGAAAACTATTCTTTGTCGGTCGAAATGTGCAAGCCGCTAGATTGGAAAAGCTTGTTAAAAAAAACGAAAATTCTTAAATGTTATTTTGTTCGTTGATATTTTCCCTGCTGTAGTGAGGTAAAAATTGAGTGTTTTGCTCGGAAGCAAAGTTATTTTGTCTCTCGTGCCTTGAAACCCTCAAGGAGTCAATTTTTGAATATCACCGGGTGATAAAATATCACTCAAAAAATTCAAAACCACAGGTTTTTCTTCCCAAAAGTAAAGATTGATAATCGTAAAATATAAAGCACTCCTTGAATGTTAATTTTCATGTATTCTGATTTACCTTTTTTGTATCCTGATTTAGTTTATCAGGGCAATTGTGAATTTTTAAAGTCTCAAAAGTGATATTTTATCACCTCGTGATTTTCAAGAATTGAGTCCCAGGATTATTTTATTGAACCTCTCGCTTCGCTCGTGGAAGTTTCAATTCAAGCCACTCGCGCCAAATAACAATGTTGCAGCCTTGAATAACATATAACTATTATTTATTCATTTTCCCACTGGGTGCCACTTTGTTTTGTTGGTTTCTTTATCAAGTCATTATAGTGGTACCAAAATATCCTAATTTGAATAAATAACATGTTCCTGTGTGGTGCCGGCAAGGAATAGTAACAACCAACCTCTACCTGCAAGTGTCGTAAGAGGCGACTAATGTATTGTGACCGGAGGATGGGCAGCAGCGTCCTTCTGTGATTTTACTATCTTACATACTGTGGTCACCAACAACCGCAGTCTCTGGTGCCAGCAGTAACGCTAAAAAGCGTAGTGACAATAGTACTTCCCCTCCAAATTTTTGCTAGAATTCTAGAGGCAGCTCCCTGTCCTGCAGTGGACGTTTCATGGGATGTTATGATGATGATGTATATACAACGTGTTAAAGGAATAAGCCAAATTGAGAAAATATATTGTTCAGAATCGAGAGTATGTATATACGCGCGCTAGCGGCGCAGGAAATGGGCGTGGCGTGCGCGGTGTGCGTGGACTAGAACGATGGAACTAAAACAATGATGAAACTTCAAAATAACAATATCTAGATTAAAAAAACCTTTTTTTGAGATTTTTTTTAAGGGTAGTATTTATTTTACTAAATATCAAATGGGGTGTATGAGGGTTTCGCTTATTCCATTAACACGTATGTATACAAATATTGTTCGTTTAATATTAACCTGAAGAAGATTGGCTGGCAGCACGCTGCTGCGGTACCCGTCGTAGAAAGCGAGAGCCGCGCCGAACGCCGGCGCGGGCACTCCAACGAGAGCCGACTGCGAGACCACCTGCCGCAACGACGCCTGCGCACGGCTGATGCGCTCGCAGAAGTACGGGTCTAGCAACAGGTTCGACAACTGAGGGTTCTTCGTGAATGCGTCCTGAAAAACAAACAAACACAACAATAAGGGCCCATTTCACCGCTTTCCTATTAACTTCCAGGTATGTCTGTTAGATAGTGAAAATATTTGTTTCACAAGTGTCGGATTGCTCTAAGAGGATATGTGAAAAGATAATTATATGACTAAGTCTTTTCGCTATAAATAAAGGGATAAAGTGCGCAATCCGCAACGCATTAGATTGCGACAGATATACTGTGCGTGTTACCAAAACTAAGTGACGTAAGCGCCTGATATTAAATATCGACTTTTTGTAAAAACTACGTAATAAAATAAAATTTTAGGTTGGGCAAACCCTAGCAACTACAATTACCTTTCTATATACCTAATTTCACTACTTAAAACACCCCAGATTCCACAAAAGAGGAAATAATTAAAATTGAAGAGGCAACTTAGGATTTTTATTTTGTCGAGCCGATTTTCACAAATCGTGTTTTGGTCTTGGTGAATATATCACTTGAATGGTCACAAAACACATACCTGAAAATCACGGCAAGATACTGAGTAAATAAAAAGATAAACCCAAAAAAAATTAGATACATAACTTAAGCAGCAAACAAGCTATGTGCAGCTGCTTATTTTTAAAAAGTTTTGTAAAAATATTGCAAAAAGGCATTACGATTTCTAAACGCTCGTGGCCAAGTGGCATTTACTAACAAAGACCGTCGTCCGAACAGGATGCTAGTTGCAAAAGTGACATAAAAACCAACAGAGATTGATGAGGCATCTGATCTTGTGCTTGTTACTTGTGTCTTTATGTGTACTCATTGTTGGAAGAACTTTTAAAATAAAATGACAACAAGGTTAGTTAGGTTAGCCACTGGCATAACTATTACAAAATAGTAGCTAGTAAATTCAATTTCCCATAGACTACATAGCGCATTTTGTACGGGTGTTGTCTTGTGTTGATGGGCGAATTAGCGTCCTGTAGTATTGTTTATGACCTTTTTAATATAAGTTGATGCTTCTTTGTTGCTGATTGATTTGATTATCGACAACTACTGATTTATCGGTTGAGGCGCAGTTCTGTTATTAAAGGAAGAAGATATAGAAAGATAGCTGATTAAAATACCAAGAACTACGATGAAGCAACAAATATACCCACCTGCAAGTCATGTTCTCTTTCATTTTAGAACAATCGGTGAAACTATACAATTTCTGTAGGAGTTCTTAGACCGAAGGTGATGCATGATGCCGTTACACACCCACAAGGATATCATGTTGGATTATTAAATTATTAAGAATTATGTCATAGTGAGCACATTGGCAAGTATTGACCGCACCGGTGTTTGTGGTGAATCGAATTGAAGTCATACACTGAACTGAGTACCTACATACAATCGAAACATTAAATTTAGACCTACTGTCCACGTAAATCGCACGTCATACATACGCATTCATCATTTTGCGGTTACTTGCATCCTGCTTAAACAAACGAAACCGTGTCCGCAGGGCGATGCGAAAATGCGACTTTGCCACCCCGTGCACACTGTCTCCTTTATTTCTAAGGTGCAAGCAAACCAAAGACGAAAAATAAAATGACGACGAGCGGTTTACGCGGGCAGTAGGCCTCGTTTCCACTACTTCAACCGACAAGTCCAATCGAACTGTATAGAGTAGGAAATAAATTATAATTACATTTTCTCAGAACTAAAACGGGACCATTTTTGACAACAAAGGTTTTTTATATTAACTTTTTGTGAAACCCCATCTTGGCAGACTCATCAGCAGGTCAAGAAATGTTTTGTGTGCTCATTTTCCATCTAAATGCAGTACATTAATAGAACATTTTTAATGGCCTCGTTTGTTAGACTCATATAATTTAGTAATTTATCTATGACACAACAGTGAAACAAGGCCTGTGATATGATACTGTTTGTGAGTCAGCATAAAACTGGACATTACGTTATCGTACTGTAGTGTCAAGCGCAAATGAAGGTCAAGTGCTTACATAACTACATTGATACACACGTCATCGATACGTAAACACATTTCGACAAAAGACCTTTTTATCACACCTGCTCTGAAAATACACTCTAATTATTCTAATTAGAGAGCCGGAACGCCTTTATCCCTCCCTTCAAATCCTTCGATCCCAAGGGATGGAAGTTTGTATGGAATTCTTTCCATCCCAAGGGTGGGAAAAAGGTATGAAAATCCATTACTGACCCGATTTTTTAAAATTCTTCAGCAGTCATACAGCAAAGAGATTTTAACTATCTAAAAATCAAATTTTAACTAAATTGTTACTGGCCACATACATTTTTATTTTTTTATCGGTCATCAATCTCCTTAGTGCATGCAGAAATTTAAAAACAAAATGAAAATGAGAACTGTGGTCTCTGCCTACCCCATCGGGAACAAGGCGTGATGTTATGTATTATGTATGATTCATGGAAGAAGTGGCTGCATGACCTTAGCCTACTCCAGAAACGAGCGGTTGAAAATAAAAAGCCTGCGCATTTTCGCAAAAATTTCGATTGTTTTAGCATTTTGTCTTTGTGTTTCTTCTAGTTATAGTGATGATGCTATCCCTAACACAACGCCAGAACTAGAGGCGGCCTGTTGCCGGAAAAATCTAAATACAGATACAACAATACTTATGAAAATTTCATACGTTGGCAAAAGGAAAAGAAAAAGTCATATTCTGAAAATGTAAAACTCTCACATTTTAGTAAGAAAGCAAAAAAATATAAGCCAAGCACGATATGGGCTTTCCGCTGACCGCTTTCCGCATTTATATCTATTATTTTCCTCGAAGGTGTAACAAAAAGCGATGATGTATAGTATCATTCGGGATAAAGTACAGTTGCATATCTCGAATGGTTTGCGCCGCTTTCAAGCTTGTGGCGCAAATGCCCTGATCTCGGTATGGAACTGTCACTTTCTTCCCTCTTGAGCAAGTACTATTTTTCTCGTTTACCTTAATATTGCCAAGGAATGCACTCCTGATAATGCAGCCTCCTCGCCACATCAACGCAATGCTTCCATAGTTTAGGTTCCATTGATTGACCTGTCGTCAGATAATGTCTATAATTAGGTATTACGTAAAATAAAAAACAATCTGCACGTATATTTAACCATCTGTCACGAAGCTAGCACGGACTACGTAACCGGCGGTGTGTGATAATGATAAGGTGAACTATCCACTTAAATTACAATATCGAATGAATTTTGTAGTACAAAACTATATTTTTGTTGCTGCCTGTAAGGTATTATTTAATATATTATTGTGTAAGCCGACCTACCTTGGCCGCCTCTCTTAGCAGCATGAACCCTTGTGCGTAAGAAATTACTTTGCTGGCAAACAATGCCTTTTGCAAGTGTTCAAGAAATTCTTTCTTGTTGCCGGTAAATTTGATCGACGAACCCGGCAGTACTGTGCTGGCTTTCACACGTTCATCTGCAAGATTTTATAATTGGTTAATTGCGAGGCATGTAATATTTTGTTCGTAGTTTATTCGTTATAGTGTCACCCTATACGAATTCAGCCATGGAACACTCCACCGTTAATAAAAAACCAGACAAGTGCAGGCCTGACCACATAATTTTTGATACACGAAATTTTAGAAGTCGGC
The DNA here is from genome assembly GCA_947532105.1 of Athrips mouffetella. Lineage (NCBI taxonomy): Eukaryota > Metazoa > Arthropoda > Insecta > Lepidoptera > Gelechiidae > Athrips > Athrips mouffetella. The sequence continues at coordinate 30,064,371 of OX383956.1, read as the reverse complement.
CTAGAGGAACATGACACGACTTGGATGCTTTGATGTCAGATTGGCAGACAGAAACTCAAGATCGTGTTAACTGGCGTAAAAAAGGGGAGGCCTTTGTCCAGTAGTGGGACACATTAGGGGCTAAATTATCGTCATCGCTTAGCCTTATTCCGTTTTTGACCAATGGTTTTTTACAGAATCGACTACCTGACCTAGGGGATTTGACGAGGTTTTTACACAGAGCGACTGCCATCTGCAACCTAGAGGGAAACCAGACCCAATCCTAGATAAGGATTTGCCAGGTTAGTGGCCAACCTGGCTGTCAGAGTTTTCAAGCCGCCAAATGGCCTCTGACTTGGCTTACCGACTACTAAGGGCTTAACGTGCCTTCCGAAGCACGGAAACGCTCTAGTTGTTGTACCCCCAGTGGTCACCCATCCGGGTTCTGGACCATGGCCAACGTTGCTTAACTTTCGTGATCGGAAAGAAAGAGCAACTACCACTCGGCCACGAGCGCTTCTCATTAGAGGCTACATAATAATCAATAATAATAATTTATGCACTACAATAAAAGACAAGACAGAACGGACAGACAGACAGACGAGCCGTTGGCCACTTTTGCTTTCGGAACCCTAAATATGTAATCAAAATTGTAAACAGATGTTACGCCCACCTATCCGACATGACACCGCCATGTGCATCTTTTGGTTTCGTTTCGTACCCATCCAGCATTACAGCGTCGCCTTCGGAGCGACACTTAGAGCGAACGGACCATACGACAAAGGTGTAGCCTAAAGGCAACAGGACCATCTGTGTGTAAGGATCAAAATGAATTTTAGCAATGATAACTAATGTCACCGGCTTTCGCAACCTTCGCCCCAGCTGCGTAACAAATGTGAAGTATTATTGTGAAGTAGATAGCGGCTGACCTTTAAGAGCGGATAGGCATCGCGCAAATACGGCCTCGCCGATCAGCGTGACCGGAACGCCGTACTCGAGAGCTGCAATACCGGTCCACTTGCCCGTGCCCTTCTGACCAGCCGTGTCGCGAATTTTCTCCAACAAGTACTGACCTATAATAAGTGATATACTCAGCAAAATTACTTTCTTAAAACATTGATATCAGGATCGCAAGCGAAATAAACACAAAGAGCGGCTTACCATCAGCATCCTTGAATTTCAAGATATCTCGAGTAATTTCAATGAGGAAGGAATCTAGTTCACCCTTGTTCCACTCATCAAATGTTTGTGCCATTTCGCCTTGTTCCATTCCTGAAAGATGATGAGTTATTTAATTTGAAGGATTTCGACGCGCCTCATATGAAAATTTTATTATAAAAACGATTTCTTACCTAAGACATCTTTCATGAGATGGTAAGCTTCACAGATTAGTTGCATGTCCCCGTACTCGATGCCGTTGTGAACCATCTTAACGAAGTGTCCTGCGCCGTCCTCACCTACCCAGTCGCAGCAAGGCTCGTTGTTGGCTTTAGCGCAAATAGCCTGAGTAGGACGTTTGAAGTTAACATCTCCAACGTAAAAATGTACGTAAAGAAGTTGAGGAAAACAATATTTTACGTTAATAGAAAATATTTGAAAGGTCATACCTGAAATATGGGCTTAACATGTGGCCAAGCGGCAGGGTGTCCACCGGGCATCAGTGATGGCCCATACCTCGCACCATCCTCACCACCGCTTACCTGTTAAATTGTAACTCTTTACAAACACTGCTTCAAAATAAAATAATAGAAACAAGAAAAGAAAGTCTAAACAGAAACATTTTTACCCCCATTCCAATATAGTAAATGCCTGTGGATGCCAGTTCCTTGCACCATCGTTGAGTGTCAGTGTATTGTGAATTGCCGCCGTCAATAATAATGTCGCCTTTTTCCAATATTGGCACTAATTTCTTCACAAATTCATCTACTGCAAAACCAGCTGCAAAAATCAAATAGTGTTGTGACCTTCCAAAAGAAAAAGATTAAAAATAACAGAACAGTTAGAAAATATGCATGACTAAATATTTGTTATTTATGTCACAAAAATAAAAAGGAATCTAATAATACAAAAAAAGAGACAAATATGTATATCTAGTTATGAGCTTTTTCTGACCTACCTTTCACAAGCAGCATGACTTTTCTAGGTTTTTTAAGTTTTGCTACCATGTCTTCCAATGATGTTGCTCCAATTATTTTTGTGCCTTTAGCTTCATTATTGAGGAATTCAGTAACCTGAAAGTAGAATGAGTACTTAATGTGTGTATTTACAAATGTTTTTGTCTACTTTTATCACAATAGTTTCAGTTCTTACCTTTGACACAGTTCTGTTATAAGCACAGACAACAAAGCCATGGTCATTCATGTTGAGGATCAAATTCTGCCCCATGACGGCCAGCCCAATAAGGGCAATGTCTGCTTTACCTCTGCGGCAAGATTGTATCATTAGAGAAAATCAATAAGATAATCCTATACAATTAAACGAGCCATATTTGTGTATATATCACTACATAGTATAAGACAAAGTCGTCCGATGTGTCTGTCTGTCCCTATGTATGCTTAGGTCTTTAAAACTACATAACGGATTTTGATGCGGTTTTTTAGTAAAAGAGTGATTCAAGAGGAAAGTTTTATACGAGTATGTAATAAATGCATAACATAGTAGTAGACAGGTCCAAGTTTTGAAATAATAAATTTCTAGCGGCAAATAGAACATCTCTTATTTTTAAGGTGTTTTCAGACCAATACGACCCTGCGGAATTAATACATGCTTGTTACATAAATAACATACAAACAGTTTTCAAGATGGCGACCAAAAACTGAAAATCGACTTTTTTTGGCCTGAGGTGACTTTTTAACGAAATTTAAAAATGAGGTAATATGTCTTTGAAGGCACAAAATACACACCGATACAAAAAAATAACAATTGTCTATGCCATCCGTCTGTACGCCTGTCTGACTGTCCTGCCTTAAAATGGCTGTATCTTTTGATCTCTAATACTCGTAGATAGGTGATAGAAATTTTCGTAAAATATGTATTACTATAGTGGATACTAACCAATAATAAAAAATAATAAAAAGTAAAAAAGAAGCGTAAACCATTAAAAAAACCGGCCAAGTGCGAGTCGGACTCGCGCCCTAAGGGTTCCGTACCTATCTACCATATGATATACTAAAAGCTTTTGCTCTTTGATTTAAAAACTCCGCGACCATCCAACTTGACCCCTCTTTTATAGAAAAGTTCTTGAAACGGGAGCTCACCTTAATTGGTTACTATTAACTAATAGTAACCAAATTTGTCTCACAACTGTGAGAAAAATTTTAATATTTAATGATTTCAGACTTTTCCCTTTATTTGTACTGTGAGACATAGCTTCTTGCCAAATTTCATAATTTTAGGTCAACGGGAAGTACCCCGTAGGTTTTGCTTCTTTGTATAAATGTATGGAGATGAGGACATAAAAAGCCATATCTTTTGATTGCGTCGTTGTAAAAAATTGAAATTTGCAGATCTTGTGTGGTCCACGGACCTTAACATTCGTTATCAATTTCAACCTGATACCTCTACCCGTTCGTGAGAAAAAGGGTCTTGACAGACAGACAGACGGACAACAAAGTGATCCTATAAGGGATCCGTTTTTTTTTTGAGGTACGGAACCCTATAAACGGGTTTATTTTGTTTTGCTCTATCGCAAAAACGGAGATACGAGTACGTGCAAGCGTCTGACTTGGTGAGTTCATAGTGCATAATCTTACGTAACAAAACATAAAATAAAAATTGGTCAAGTGTAAGTCGGAATCATGTTATGTGGTCCTTAAATGCGTAGGAACGTACGTACGTGCATGTACTGGTAGGTATTTAAAATTCGTCATCAAACTAGTATAGTAAAGAGGTAAGTCCTGATTGATTGATTGAATGACTGATTGATTGATTGATTGACTGACACGTTAACGCACAGCCGAAACTCCTGAAGCTAGAAGCACAAAATTAGGAGAGTATGCGTCCCATGTTACGAAAATTTGACATTAGATATAATTTTGAGAAATTCATCCCCTAAGGTGAAATGGGAAAAATGTTTTGTATGAAAATTATTTGTTTATGAAGTAAGATCTTTACAAATTAGTGTATGAGGCATAGATTTATATGGTCAAGATAGGGTCTTGGGAACAAGCGGTTCAAAATTTCCCCATACAAGAAAAAATAGCGCCATCTGTGAAAAATCGCGCAACTACGTTGTGTAGTACTTCGGTCGGTGCTAAATACACGAAACGGAAATAAAATGGCGGGAAAAAACAAAACAAAATTTTTAGTTTTTACTGTTTATATGTGATTTAGGCCTGGTTTTTCAGTTTCATTAATTGGATTATAGTAAAAAAACAATGTAAACAATAATAAGAAATTATAATAATAAGAGTAAGAAGAGTTCTTCAACTAAGAACATTCCATTTTGTTGGTAAGTTTATTTGCATCCAATGTTGATATTGACCTCATTTTAAAATTTCGTTAAAAAGTAACCTGAGGCCAAAAAAAAGTCGATTTTCAGTTTTTGGCCGCCATCTTGAAAACTGTTAGTATGTTATTTATGTAACAAGCATGTATGAATTCAGCAGGGTCGTATTGGTCTAAAGACACCTTAAAAATAAGATATGTTCGATTTGCGTCTAGACGAAAAACGGAAGCCTTTTTCTCAAAAATTTCCTTCACTATAGAGAAACATTGATAATTTTAGAGGTTTCTTATGTGATGTCATAAATAAACACATTTTTTTGCGTTTACATTGCAAACGCTGGCTGAACCCTACGAGATAGTTCAAAATAATGTACCCCAGTATTGTATACCTTAAAAAGGTCTACAAAAAAAACCGCGATTGTGCTCGTATATGTCTATCTCTTAAGCCCAAGTCACACTGAGGCGGTAGCGGAAGCGTTCCGGTGCCGGTATTTTTTGTAAAGTATGAGTTCTTATGCACCCTGTCACACTGAAAGCGGTCGCGGCGCGGGTGCGGCCGGGCCGCTGGTACAACCCCGCGGACCGGCCGCGGCGCGGGGCCGAATTTTCGGCGGGAGCGGGCGCTGTATTCCATTGCGTTCAATGCAACCCGTCACACAGAGCGGCAGCGGCGCGGCGCGGCGCGGTGCGGTGCGGTCCGGGCGCGAACTTTGTCGTATTTTTTTACAAGAATTTTGCGGCTTAGCGCAGACTTTTTTTTAGGTTATCAGTTTGGTTTTTTATTTAGAGCAAAGGATTTACGTCTTTTGAATAATCACTGATAAATAATGTCACACCGACCACTACCGCCCCGCTGTCCCGCCGCGGTTTCCGCGCGGTACCTCTGTGTGACCGGTCCCGGAACGCTTTCGCTTCCCGCAGGTCCGCCCTCGGACCGCTTTACCGCTTGTACCGCTCTGTGTGACGTGGGCTTTAGGGATAACCCACAATAACCATTTTTAGGGTTCCGTACCTCAAAAGAAAAAAACGGAACCCTTATAGGATCACTTTGTTGTCCGTCTGTCTGTCTGTCTGTCTGTCAGTCTGTCTGTCAAGACCCTTTATCTCGGTTGAAACTAATACCATATATTAGGATCCATGAACCACACAAGATCTGAAAATTTTAATTTTTTACAACGACGCAATCAAAAGATATGGCATTTTATGTCCTCATCTCCATACATTTATTCAAAAATGCAAAACCTACAGGGTACTTCCCGTTGACCTAAAATTATGAAATTTGGCAAGAAGCTAGGTCTCACAGTACAAATAATGGGAAAAGTCTGAAATCATTAAATATTTCAACTTTTCTCCCAACTAATGATAACCAATTGTGGTGAGCTCCCGTTTCAAGAACTTTCATATAAGAGAGGGGTCAAGTTGGATGGTCGCTGAGGCGATTTTTGTTTTAGTTCTATTTTAAAAACGGGAACACTTACAAACTTGAAAATTGGTATGTTTATAGTGAATAAGCCATAAAATAACAACAAATAATAAAATTTGGTCAAGCGCGTGTCAGACTCAAAAAATCTAGCACATTAACTTACTGAAATTTCAACTAATACAATTATGATTATGTGGTGGTACGGAACCCTTGGTGCGCGAGTCCGACTCGCACTTGGCCGGTTTTTTATCCTAGTGGAGGCGCTGAAGTCGCGATAACAGCAACTGCTCTGATATTTTTAATTGCAAAGAAATTGTTTTACTACGAACTAAAGTTTAAAAAGTGCAAATACCAGTGTATAATCACACAATTCAACTGTGTAAACGTTTGTGATACATACAAAATACTGTGGACTAGTTAAATTAACAGTGAAATACGTGACGCATAACCGTCAGATATAAGTGACATTATTTAAACAATCAGTGCAAAACAGCAAGTTAAGACTTTATAATCACTTTTTCGAACAATTCTATAGAAGAAAAACTGAAACATATAAGTGGAAAATACAATTATTCGTGCATCCAGGTTAAATTATTCTCATATCGGACGGTCATCAACATTCTACTACCCACTTCATAATAAATATTAATGATTGGATTCATAAATAATACGAAAGGAGACAAAGTGAGTGCTTTTTTGGAACTGGGCATGGTCTATTTTTCGATAATACATATTTAACTATTAGATGTATTTATTCTGAGATATTTTCTAAAGCAAATATCCTAAGAGAAATGCACTAACGCCATCTACACGACTCCTGCATAACTAACGTCAAGATTCTCTCCAGCGATCAACGTACCTCTGCGTAGGTCAGGAAAGAACAATTAGAGGCCGCTAATTAGTATAGTTTTTGCTAATTGTAAAAAGAGGGCGCTTTTTAAAAATTCCTGCGATTTGAAGACCAGAAATTAAAAAAACATCTTATGATGGAAGAAATGACTGCTATGCTGCGTAGTATCCAAAAAAGTACAGAAGACCAGAAAAAAGAGTTAAAAGAAATGGAAGAAAATATAACGAGAAAAATTAACGACAACATAAATACAAAATTCAACTTTGTAGAAACAAAAATAAGCGAATTAGAAGAACAGTTGAAGGACCAAGACAAGAGATTAGAAACTATGGAAAAGGAACTAAGAAAAAAGAATATCATTATCTTTGGCCTAGAAGAAGACGAACAAAACTACTCAGATTTGGAAGAAAACGTATTTGTGCTTTTTAACTCTATTATGAAAGTTAAATGCGACAAAAACGACATAGATTGTTTTGCGAAGACTCGGAAAAAAGAGCGATAAAATAAGACCAATCCTAATAACACTAACAACATTAAGAAAAAAGATTGAGATATTACGCAACAAAAGCTTCCTAAAGGATACTTCATACTACATAAAAGAAGATTTAACAAAAAAAGTTCAAGAAAATAGAAAGAAGTTGCAACCAGAATTACAAAAACTCAGAGAACAAGGAAAAAAAGTAATATTTAGACAGGACAATATAGTGATTCTGAATAAAAATGAAAAACCTGACGCTAAAAAGAGAACTCTATCTCTGTCTCCAGAAGCAAACCTGTCAAACAACGCCACAAAAAACGTCAACCCAGCTGCGAAAAAAACTAAAGCAAACATTACTGATTTCCTTGTAAACAAAAACGTTACAACTCAAGCTTCGTCTGCTTCCAAAGCAAATATTGATAACTGCCAGTAGCAAACAGCGACCCCTCCAGCAAACCTACCACCCCCACAACGGCCCGTAGTCACCGCGGGGGTGGACGACTACAACCCTCCAACCACTCAAAACTGTCATCCAATCCATCCAGTGTCCCCCAATATTTATTTATAAAACTTAATATATGCACCTACAACGTGAGGTCTCTGTTGTCAAATGAAAGAATGCTAGAGCTCAAAGCAGCTTTATCTGATATAAAATATGACATTATAGGACTAGCTGAAGTCAGAAGACTTGGTCAAGAAATCATAGAAGATGAGGAACATATTTTCTGTTACATTGGCGAAACACAAGGTCTGTATGGAGTCGGTTTTCTGATTAAGAAAAAATATAGACAAAATATTGAAAGTTTTATCGGGATCTCCGAAAGAATCTGTATTCTGAAACTCAAATTCGACAAGATATGCTTCTCTCTCATACAAGTATATGCCCCTACAGAGAGAGCTGACAATGAGGAAATCGAAACTTTCTACGTCTCGCTTGCCGAAGCTCAACAAAATGCCGGAAGACACATCATTCTAATGGGAGATTTTAATGCAAAAATAGGCGTATCAAAACTATCAGAACATCGCATTATGGGAAAATTTGGTTACGGCCAACGAAACACTAGAGGAGAGAGACTTGTCCAGCACATCCAAGAACACAACCTATTTATTATAAATTCAATGTTCAAGAAGAATAACAAGCAGAGGTGGACGTGGAAGTCACCAGATGGAAAAACGAAGAATGAAATTGATTATATTAGTTATATCAAATATGCCAAAACTATTTCAAAACATAGATTTCATAACTTCAACCTTTTCTACTGACCATAAACTACTAAGAGCCACAATAGTTCTGAAAGCCATGAAAAATCAAAAAAATCTTTTGGTACCGTTACAAACCTTAGCCTGAAGTCTAAAGAAGAACAAGAAATGTTCCTGAAAAGAATGGACAAAGAGATGTCCGATTTCATTGTCCACACGGATGAAAAAGCAGATCCTTACTATGAAAAACTAAAAAACTAAAAAACAAAAAAACTAAAAGACAGACAGCATCTTGAATACAAAATCACACAAACCTCAACACAGAAAACAAATCATCACCGAAAACACAAAAGATCTCATTCGAAAACGGCATCAACTGCAAAACAGCAAACCTTTAAACAAAATACAAAAAAAGCAGTTAACAGCACTGTACAAAGAGACAAAAAAGAGCATTAGAAAAGATTATTGCGAACATAGATAAATCACAAACTAGACAAGAAGTAGTAGACTCTGCCACGGAATTCTATAGAGCCTTATACAGTAAACAGAACCTACCTGACTTACCCTACAGTGAGGGCAATCAACTTCAGGCGCTTAACACAACAATAACAGAGTTCAGTACGACAGAGATATATAAACAAGTGCAAAAACTAAAAGATGACAAGAGCCCAGGTCCGGACGGAATATCAAATGAAGTTCTAAAAACAGCGCTGCCATTCCTACTTGAACCTACTCGTATTACATGTTTGTTTCATAAAATATTAAAAGAACAGAAAGTTCCTGAAAACTGGTGCGAATCTGACATCATCTTAATGTACAAAAAAGGAAATCCAGCTGATGTAGGAAACTACCGCCCGATTAGTTTAATGCCCTGCATATACAAGCTGTTTGCATCCTGCATAGAAGCCCGAATAAGCCCAACAATAGATAAACATCAACCTCCTGAACAAGCAGGCTTTAGAAAAAACCACAGCACCATCGATCACATCCATGTCTTAGACCAAGTTATGGAAAAATACCAGGAATTTAATAAACCACTCTACCTAGCCTTCGTCGACTATATGAAAGCTTTTGACTCCATCTCACATGAAAGTATATGGAAAACACTAACAGCTCAAGATATTCCAGAACCATACATAAATATTCTGAAAGACATATACTCAAAAAGCACAAGTAGAGTCAAACTTGATAGAACTGGTCCTCCGATAAGGATTTGTAGAGGCGTTAGACAAGGCGATCCACTTTCGCCAACAATATTCATAGCAGTCCTACAAAATATAATGGAAAGCTTACCGTGGTCTAAAAAAGGTATACAATTAAAAGAAGACCATTTGAATCATCTTCGATTCGCTGATGACATAGTTCTTTTCTCTGAATCAGCCGCTGAACTTCAAACAATGATAACAGAACTAAACACAATAAGCTCAAAAATTGGCCTTGAAATGAACCCTACAAAAACCAAATTAATGACAAACAGCTTGAGAGCCACGATAAATATAAATGGAAAGGTAGTGCAGTATGTCGATGAATATATTTATTTAGGAAAACTGGTTTCATTTAAGAAAGACAGACACATAGAAGAATTGAACAGACGAATAACAATGACTTGGAACAAATACTGGAGTCACAAAGAGATTTTTAAATCAAACTTACCCGTTCACTTGAAAAAGAAAGTGGTAGATTCATGCCTTTTGCCATGCCTAACCTACGCTTGTCAAACCTAGATTTTCAATAACAAAACCAGAAATAAAACACATGTCTGTCAAAGACGAATAGAAAAAAGCCTACTTAACTTAAAATTAAAAGACAAAGTCAGAAACACTACTATTCGTGAGAAAACGAAAATTAAAGACGCGGTCCAACATGCCCTTAAACTAAAATGGAAATGGGTGGGACATGTGGCTCGTATGAATAACACGAAATGGACAAAAAAGATAACTTTCTGGAAGGGCCCAATTGGCAAGCGAAGAGTGGGAAGACCAGCAGAGCGATGGGTGGATGAAATCGAAAAAAACGCAGGAAAAAATTGGAGTACTACAGCACAAAACAGGGAACATTGGAACAGGTTGGGGGAGGCCTTCACCCGACGAGGGGTCCTTAATTAAAGAATTCATTTATATGATATTAAATAATAAATAGTGAAATTGTATATAATATCAAAAATCAATTTAAATTAAATATTACTTAAAAAAATAATTATGAATTGTTTGCATGATAATTAGGGATTAATTTTTTTTTTTTATTTCATTATTTTTATTTATTATCCTTCGAGAAATACTGGCTTATTTACAAAGCGATTTTAAGCAATACAGCATTAATCCTTATCCAATTAAGTACGAGTACCTTAAATACATTGTGCATTTAATATAGATCGATACCCTTCACAGCATGTATTTTAAATGAATACCTACTTTCGAAAATATTACAGATTTAAAATGCAGGGTCATAGCGGTTGCGGTTGTTAATTTAAACGCCTACAATTTTCGGTAAAGATATCTTTTGATAAATCGCAGGGTCAAACTTTCAAACTTTTTCGATTTGAGCGTTGAGTGTTTTCACATGACCAATCTTCTTCTTTTTCTTTGCGTGTCGATGGCATCGTCATTTTAATTTTATATTTGTTTAGCCCAAAATTCGGCAACATGAACTGCATTTTGTGTGGCGTCCATTAACTCTTGCTGTGTGGAAGGGGACGCAGAACACGATGATAGGTGGGCCATAGTTTGTATCGCACCACACGTGCAGATCAGATTAGGATCCTTTGAGAAACCCCACCTGGACATGTTGTCTTTACTGCAGCCAACCTGAGTCCGAAGTCTATTTAGAGACTTCCAGGTCAGCCATGGCAAATTCTGTCCAGGCGAAAGACTCTCTGAAGGTGGAACAAAAGGGGAAGGAAGTGAAACTCTTTCACGCCACAGTCTGCAGCGAGCCTGACCAATTATATGTAGCTATTTCAAGAGTAACCACTAAAGAAAACGTGTTTGTATAGTCTAATGACAAAGGAGCTGTGAACGTTGCAAATAAAGACATTCTGTGGTATATTTAGTATCAGCATTGCACCTTACAGCGCCATCTATTGTTGAGTAGCATAGCTTGCTCACGCGATGATATTTTAATAATACAGAGCATAGCTAGGTATTAAATTCTAATACCCGGAATGAGGATGAACAAGAAAAAGATATTACCGATCTCAGGAATTGTTATCGATAAATAAAACTTTGATTTCACTTGGAACTTGGTTTTAATCACAATACTACTGTTTTTCACACAAACATACGGACTCCCGCCATTAAAGACAATATGACATTACTAGTGTTGTCAGTTAATCGTTTTATCGGTACGCTAGTGATGTGACAGTAAATATTTCTGTAATAACAAAAATCACTCCCTTCTCGATGGAGCAGGTAAATGATAAAAATAAAAAAAGATAAAAAAACCCAATAGAAAATAAGAATTTTTAACTTACTCTCGACAAACCCAACAGTTTTCATGTTTTTTAACCGACGAAAAAAAAACGGAGGAGGTTCTCAAGTCGACGCGTATATTTTTTTATTTTATTTTTTTATGTTTGACTATGCATAACTTTTTACAGAGTAGTCCGATTTTGATAATTCTTTTTTTATTGGAAAGGGTATACCCCGATGTTGGTCCCATATAAATTTGAAAAAAAAAATCCAACCCTAAGGGTAGGAAAACGGGGGATGATTGATTGTTCACTGAACTTCACTGACTGATTGTAATGTATGACCACGCATAACTTTTTACAGAGTAGTCCGATTACGCTAAGGGTGGGAAAATAAAATATATAGTTACAAAAAATTTTAAAATAAAATCTTTTTAACAAAAAATTGAACAGCCGAAAAACTGAAAAGCAAGAAATAATTAAACTTTTTTATTTAACCTTAATAACAAAGTTCTTAAACTAATGTAAGAATACCCGAGTGATTTTGAGGCGGCGCCAAGCAAGCAAATTAATTAATTACGTAAAGCGTGATGCACGGCGGCGGCGCCGACTCAAAAATACTCGGGTATTCTTACATTAGTTTAAGAACTTTGTTATTAAGGTTAAATAAAAAAGTTTAATCATTTCTTGCTTTTCAGTTCTTTCGGCGGTTCAATTTTTTGTTAAAAAGTTAGATATATAATGTGTAATTAATACCTAAAGTACCTGGGCGGCCGAGCTTCGCTCTATAATAGAATAGCCGCCTCAACATTAAAATATATTATGCGTTATTAATATATTTTTTGAACGTATATAGTATACTAGCTGTTACCCGCGACTTCGTCCGCGTGGGATTCTATCTATCTGACCGTCCATCCATCCACCCTTCCGTCTATCTGTCGTCCGTCCGTCCGTCCAACCATCTGTCCAACCGTCCGTCACACCATCCCTATCCCTGCCCCTCTCCTCCCCCTCACCCTCCCTCTCCATTTCCCCCTCCCTCTCCTTCCTCCTCCCCCTCCCTCTCCCTGTCCCTCTCCCTATCCCTACCCCTAACGCCATCTTAACCGCTATCCCTATCCTTATATAATCATAGAAACAACACCCATATTGATTTTTAGACCCTACCCAACTGAACTCCATTCCCCGGGGATGATGGTATTTCACGTTCACCACGTTGGATTTCAAAATTGTTGTAGTTATCGTAATCAGCAACCCAATAAACCATACAAACGATACCCATATTGGTTTTTAGACTTTTTTACCCTTTTCCCTTTTTTAGGGGTTGAATTTGGGGTGGAATTTCAATAACAACCACGTTGCATAGAATTACAACCCTTATGCCTAAATAATAAACTATGTGGATTTTACTTTAAAAATAAAGGATTTTCAACTTCATCCCCCTTTTCACCCTTTAGGTTGTCGAATTACACGTGAATATTAATTTTTAGTCGTTAGCCTAAATACAAAATTTGAAGATCCTAAATACAAAACTGACGGACTTTCATACAAACTTTCATCCCCTATTTTTCCCCTTAGGGATGGAATTTTGTAAAACCCTTTCTTAGTGCACCCTAGATCTCACAAAAACCTACATGCCAAATTTGATATTTCTAGACCCAGCGGTTTGGGTTGTGCGTTGATATGTCAGTCAGTGAGTCAGTCACCTTCTTCATAAACATTAAATGAGTTTTCCCGTGGGAATGAAGTATTTTCCCGCGGTAAAAAGTAGCCTATGTGTTATTCCAGGACCTAACCTATATGTGTGCCAAGTTTCATTAAAATCCATCCTTCTTCATGAACATTCAATGCGTTTTCCCGTGGGAATGAAGTCGGTAAAAAGTAGCCTATGTGTTATTCCAGGACCTAACCTATATGTGTGCCAAGTTTCATTAAAATCCATCCTTCTTCATTAACATTAAATGCGTTTTCCCGTGGGAATGAAGTATTTTCCCGCGGTAAAAAGTAGCCTATGTGTTATTCCAGGACCTAACCTATATCTGTGCCAAGTTTCATTAAAATCCATTCAGTAGTTTTTACGTGAAAGAGGAACAAACATCCATACATACAAACTTTCGCGTTTATAATATTATTATATAATATATTCTATATAAAATAAATAAAATATACATATATATATATATATATATAAGTAGGACGAATATATATTATTATTTATTTATTTTTAGTATATAAATATATATATATTCATAAATGCACATTATTGTACCCGCTGTAATGACTTGCTTTCACACCAGATAGGTTGGCTGGAAGAGATCTCTTATAGAGATCAGCTCACCTTTGTAAACACCTTTGTATATCAAGTTTTTGTAAATATTTGTGCAATAAAGAATATATATATCATTGAGTGAGCAAGCTTTGCTACCCGCCAACAGATGGCTCTTTAGGTTTCTGTGTAAATGCTTAAAAACACAGCGAAAACTAAACTTCCCAGACATTAGACCTGACTAAATTGATTTTTCGTCCCCGAAAACCCCCGTATGGTAAATTTCATCAAAATGGTTAGAGCCGTTTTCGAGAAACTGATTACAAGTATATATACAAATATTGCTCCTTTAATAATAGGTCTTTAGTATGAAATGTCGAAATTTTCTTACAGGTTAGTGATGAGATCATAATTCTTATAATTTTAAAGCTATTTTTGTCATTTGTCTTATATATTTGAAAGTTGACTTTAAAGTTATCAATTTAGGCATAAAATAAAGTTTTTACTTTTAGTTTGATATATGAAATTAAAGGTTCGAAAATTGTTCGTCTTAAATGTTGTCCGATTTCATCATTAGATTTGTTATATTTTTTTACAGATGTTTTTCGAAAAATTTAATTTAAGCTTCTATAAGCTTAATAAATGTCTTCCCAATCATGCTTGAAAAAAATTAAAAATTTGGATTTCCAATTTATAAAAAAATTTAAAAATGTTAGTAGTACCGAATATCGAGTTTACATAAAATTTGCCATACAAAGACCCAATAGTATGTAATGACAAGTAAGAAGTAAAAAAATTGTAGCTGGATGAGCTATCATAAAATAATTAATTTGAGTATTGGAATATAAAATGTATACGCGGCGGTTCCTTCACAGTTCACTCTGTGCGTTTGTGGAACGCCCTTCCTCACTCTATTCGCGCTAGTCCATCACTGGAGATTTTTAAGCGAGATCTAAAAGAGCATTTTCTTTCTATGTAGGTTTATTTTTCATTTTTTTAGTAAATATGTACTTATTTATTAATATTAGTCGTGTGTATATATATATATTATATATGTATGTATTATAAATGTATGTATCATATATATCAATATAGTATATTTAACATATATATTTGTGTATTCTGTATTTATCTGTAGTTAAGTATGTTAGTTTTAAGGATATCATTTTAGGTTAAGTAATCACTTGTGTTGTGCACTTTTGCCCACTGCTGTATTATATACTAGATTTTTCTATTTTTTGGTTAGCTGGTAAAAAACTCAGTTTTGAGTTAAGCTCGCCTTTGTTATATGTTTTCACTTGTGTTTGTCTTGTAAATGTTTTCGTGTACAATAAAGAAACTAATTAAGAATTTTATTTTTCCTTGTAGGAGGAATTCATAATCTTTTTCCTAGTTTTCGTAGCTGTTATGCGCCTAATTGTTTGGTCACAGTGCTGCATGCATAATCATTAATCATGAACTTACTGAATATTTATGAGTAGGTATTGTATGTAAGCATGCTTACAACATCACACTTCTGAACATATTGGTACAGAAAAGAATTTTTTTGACAATTATTTATAGACCAGATTAAATGCAACTATACAGCTTGAAATTACAATACACATAGAAAAATGCCGAAAAAAATCAGGCATTTTTCTTTCATTTTTATATATAAATAGCTGTTGCCCGCGACTTCGTCCGCGAATGATTCTATCTATCTATCTGACCATCCATTCATCCGCCCTTCCGTGTTCGTAATCAGTGACCCGATAAACCATACAAACAATACCCATATTGGTTTTTAGGCTTTTTTACCCCATTTGCCACTTTTAGGGGTTGAATTTGGGGTGGAATTTCAACGACAGTAATGAATGTTGCAAAGCATAGTTTTCAAAAACCCTGAGACATGTAAAAATTAATTTTTAGTCTCCAGCCTAAATACAAAATTTGAATATCAAAACTAGGGGTGGAATTTTGTAAAACCCTTTCTTAGTGCACCCCTGGACCTTATAAGGAACCTACGTGCCAAATTTGGAATCTCTAGACCAAGCGATTTGGGTTGTGCATTGATATGTCAGTCAGTGAGTCAGTCACTTTCATCTTTTATATATGTATATATATATAATTTCAAAGAATTTTTTATAGCATTTGTATTTAGAATATTAAATAAATTTTAGAGAAAACCTAATTTATAACAAAAATGTATATCATTGCCACAACTTCTTTCCTAATGTATTATGAACAGTCACCTTCAAATAACCTTGCAGTCCAATAGTAATTTTACATTCGATTAGTAGGGTACATGAACAATTATGAAGATATAATATATGTTTAAAACATTTGTGTAGCCAAAATTTGACTCATAATCATAAAATTAAATTTAATATTTCATTCACTCCAGACTGTTCATGGATTGTTTTTGTACCGAGGCCAGATTACTAGTTGTTCAATATCAGCAAGTTTCTTTAAATTAACAAATTATCTTGCAAGGGCTTAAAAAAAAAATAGGAAGTTGGTATAGAAAAACTATGCGCCTTCTTCTATGTGGTAAATTACAATTGGAATGTGTAAATGATTACTTACTCTGCCATTACTTTTTCAGATTTGCAGTAAGCACTTGCGCTTTTTAATTAGGTATAGGTTATTCCTTCGCAGACTGGATCGTACGAATCGTCAAGTCACGAAATCAAACAACTCGAAAAAATTATGTAATTTAGTTGTTCTTATCTAGGACAAGAACTCCGTAACCGACCGTACGAAGGTAAAACAATAAAGAAAGTTTCGAAAGGTTAGAACCAACCAACCGATAACAGAACTAGACTAGTACTCTTCACAGATTAGTATATATGTAGAGGGCTGTACTCTTCACTCTGAACTGAACAACTGAACTTGTGAACTGGGAGGGAACTGAACTGAACCAGCCCAACTACAGTAAAAAAAAAACAAGTAAAGTCACGAACACTGACGTGTCGTGATCCGAGGTCGTGATAGGAAGAGTGTTGCCCTGTACATTTTTTTTTTTTTGGGTTTATTCTTCCTTTCGGAAAGGCAAAGAGTACAAAGCCCATACAGCCATGTCTGATGTCTTTAATTTGTCTTTCTTTTTGCTCCCCTCGTAAAGCGATAGTGAACTTTACGAAGGAAAATGTTCGTGACTTTTTAGGACAACACAAACGGGGCTTAAACACGAGATCACTTGAAATCTTCATCAGCTGCGCACTCCGTAGTAAATTTACTGCATAACACACTATCTTTATTATCCACTAAATCACTAAATGCACAAAAAACCAAAATTTCAATTAAGCAGGCAAACGCCCATGTCGAGTTCCCGCCAAAAAGCCCCTGTACATTAACTTACTAATCTGGGGCGTTGCCCTGCCCGAACTCGAACGAAGCTGTTGCATTACCCTGACAGCAGGATAGATTTACATGACATCCACTGACCTCTATATATACAAGTGATGACATCCAAATGTGTGGTCGAGACGAGACATACTGGCAGATTACCCCTTTAACAAATATATGGTTTTATGAAATAAACTATTTTTAAGGATCGTATTTAATATATTTTAGCGAAATAATATTTTACAAACGTTGTTTACTTGACTGCAGACAAATATGAATGAAAGACAACTGACAAGTAACAAAACATTCGTTGCTGGGTGACGCATAGACTAGGCATATTCTATGCTTCGTCCAAAGAGATCATACTCTTAACACTCACTCTCCTTCTTAAAACAAGCCAATTTGTTTTATTAGTTTGTTCAGCCGTGGTCCGAAGAGTGGCTTTGTTAGGAAATCAGCCAACTGATCTTTCGTTTCTATCTTCTCAACAATCAATTCCTTTGCTAGGACGCACTCACGGACGAAGAAGTGTCTGAGCTGAATGTGTTTTGTCCGATTATGTCGTTCATAGGGAGGATCATACGAGAGTCTTATGGCTGCTTCGTTATCTAAAAACAGTTTGGGTGTGTTCTGTTTTCGGTGTCCTTCCATGAAAACAACTATTCTGTTTAGCCACAATATTTCTCTTGCAGCTTCACTGGCAGCTACAATTTCTGCCTCAGTTGACGATAATGCTACAGTTAACTGTCTCTTGCTTTGCCATGCAATAGCACTTCCAGCATTTTTGCATATCATGCCACTTGTCGACCTTCCAGTAGATTCATCACCTCCATGGTCGGCGTGTCGCTGTAGCAAATCAATCCTTCACTGTTGTGAGAGCCTTTATAAATGATTCCAAAATCTGCAGTGCCCTTTACGTAGCGCAAGATACGTTTCACTTGTATGACATCATGTGAAGTTGGGTTGTCCAATTTTCGTGACACCACTCCAACGGCATAGGCAATATCGGGTCGTGTCCCAACCATCAAGTAAGACAGTGCGCCAACTGCTTGCTGGTAAGGAAAGCTTCCAGTGGAATCCTTCTTAGATTGCGCTTCGGTGTAACTATCTTTAACAATTGGAGTAACAGCTGCTTTGCAGTCCAGCATTCCGAATCGTTCCAATAGTCTCTTCGCATAACCTTTCTGGTTAATCAGAATCGAACCATCTGGCTTCCTTTCGATTTCTATACCAAGAAAGTATGAACCACTTTTGGTAGTAATCTTAAAACGTTCTCTTATTTCGTTTAAGAACTTTTCAGCCTCTTTGCTGTCGGCGGCTGCTAGAAGTCCATCATCGACATATAACGCTAGCAACAGCTTGCTCTTCCCCTCGCCTCTTTTAAACAAACAGGGATCACTATCACATTGTTTAAATCCAATCCTTAGGATGTACTCTGTGATCGTAGAGTTCCAGCAACGGGGTGCTTGTTTCAATCCGTATAAACTTCGTTTAAGTCGGCAAACTTTACCATTACTGGGATATCCTTCAGGTGGTTTCATGTAAATCTCTTCTTTCAAGGTCCCGTACAAGAATGCAGTTGAAACATCGAATTGAGAAAGTACGAGGTTTTCCCGAGTAGCAATACTGAGTAAAGCTCTGATGGTGCTTAACTTTGCAACAGGGCTGAAAGTTTCATAAAAGTCTATTCCTTCTTTCTGCGAATAGTCCTTGATCACAAGACGTGCTTTATACTTATCTATTGATCCGTCAGCATTCGTCTTGATTTTGAAAATCCATTTGCAGGGAATGGCTTTTCTTCCTTTGGGTAGGTCTACCATCTCCCAAGTCTCATTATCTTTGAGTGAATTAATCTCGCTGTCCATTGCTTCGCGCCATTTATCAGAGTCTTTGGCATTCATAGCTTGTTTGAAAGTTGTAGGCTCTGTGAGATGTTCACCTGTGGCCGAAATCACACTGTAGCAGACGTTGCATACGAAGTCTTTGTATCGAGCGGGAGGCCTCAGATTCGATCGATCTCGAAGTGTCCTGTGGCCTTCAGCTTCAATTTCAGCTTTTGATATGTAAGAGCCAGAGATATCTGCTTCTAGTTCCGCTGTAACAGCCTCAGAACTCGATGTATCAATTCTGTTCTAATGTTCATCTGTATCTGGTGCTTCAACCTGATTTTCTATGTCATTGTAAGGCTCCTCAATAATATATTCCACAGGAGGTGTATAAACTGTCTCTTCAATCTGGCTAGACGATGGTTCGACTGCTTGTTCAGTAAATGACGTGTCACTCGATTGATCAGTCTGGCTAGTTGATGGTGAATGGTTTTCCCTGGATTTGCTTGGTTCAATGTCAGGTAATCTGAGATTAAATGGGCTTTGAGGCTTCATCTGATCATCATTGCTTACGGGAGCAGGATTGTCACTAATCTCTGCAAAGTGACCTGATAGGGGAGTTTCATCGAAGGTTACGTCTCTCGATCGTGTCAATTTAAAATTGTGCGTGTTCCAAACACGGTAACCATCATCAGAGTCGTAGCCGATAAGTATTCCCTTATTCGCCTTCTTATCCAGTTTCTTCCTTCGCTGTTTCGGAACATGAGGATAGCAAGTGGAACCGATTATTCTAAAATGGTGAATCCTTGGCTTCTTGTTATGCCAAAGTTCGTACGGCGATTTTCCTTCGACAGTTGTAGGTCCTGTTCTATTAAGGATATACACCGAGGTATTAACCATTTCCGCCCATAAAGCAGCAGGTATATTGGCATGTGCATGCATCAATGATCTCGCCATTTCCACAACGGTACGATTGTCGCGTTCAGTGGGGTTTTGCTGTAGAGTATAGGGCATGGTCAGACGTTGCTTAATGCCTTCCTTGCTGAGAATGGCACGTACTTTGCCATTGTCGAATTCGCCGCCATTATCGCTTAGTAACTGTTCAATTTTGATTCCAGCAACCTTCACTTCAGCAAGCATCATTGACAATTTTGTGCATACTTCTGCCTTTTCTCGCAAAAAATAAACAAATCTGTATCGGGTGTAATCATCTTTGAAGAGAACAAAGTATCTAAGCTTCGTGATCGAGTAAGGAAATGGTCCACAGACGTCAGCGTAAAACAAATAAATAGTAAAACGAAAAAACTCGAAGTACTTCTAAAAAACGAACTCTCTTGTGATATGTTAATTATTACAGAACATTGGTTACGCAGTTATGAATTAGAGTCTGTAACATTTTTAAACTTTGACCTAATTTCTCACAGCTGTAGGACGCAGGTAGCTCACGGAAGTAGCTGCATCTTCGTTCGTTCAGGCCTAAAGGTAGAGTGTAGAAAAGACTATTGTGACCTAACACAAGAACAAATATTTGACGTGTGCGCAGTACAGTCGCACGATTATGATCTACTTATCGTAGGTATTTATCACTCAAACCAAACTAGTCATGCTGACTACTTGATCTTATTCGAAAAATTACTTTCAAAAATTGATAACGAATCAATAGATACCATATTGATGGGAGACATTAATATTAATTACCTCGAAAACTCCACAATAAAAAAGCAACTCTCAGATATCCTTTCAATGCATGGTTTCGTTCAGTTAGTGGACTTTATTACCAGACCCGAGAGCGGTACATCGCTCGACCACGCTTACACTAATATTCCTTTGGAGCGCGTGCAAGCGGTCACTAAGGTCGATACTCACCTAAGCGATCACAACGCACAGCGCGTGAGTCTGTTGCGTGACTCGCCGGTACCTACCGCACCCGCTACCGTAGCAGCCCGTACCTTCTCGTCTGCCAATAGGGCTAACTTCGAAGCCGCTTTAGCATCTATTGACTGGACTGAGACTGTATTAAAATGCAATAATTACTGTAACTTGCTTTGCAACGCGATTACAAACATAATAATAAATAAATTTGACATATGTTTTCCATTTAAAATAAAATTAGCTTCGAGACAATTGATGAACTGGGTTGACGAGGAAATTATTAATTTTAAGTTTCTACTCTTTGACATTTTTAAATTAAAATCTGAATCACCAGATGACATTCAACTAGCCGCCATTGCAAACGATTTGGCAATAAAATATAATAAAAAATTGCGTAAGAAACGAACGGATTTCTTCTCCGACTTTATTAATAAAGCACCAAGTAAGGATAGGGGGAAATGTATGTGGCAAATAGTAAACGTTGAGCTCGGCCGCGGTAACCGCGAACGCTTAGATTATACCGACCAGGTGCGCGACTGTGACGGCAATCCGTACACCACCAAACGGGACCTTGTTGACGCAATGAACCTGGAGTTCGTGTCGGCGGCAGACAGGTGCGGTGCTCCTCAAGCAGACACCCCGCGCGCCCTTGCAGCGCTGCGTGCCAGCGTGCCGCATGCGACGCTCGCTCTACGTTTATCAATGTTTACGCCCGGCGAGGTAGTAGCGATACTCCACATATCTATAGCATCGAAAAAGAGCCCAGATATTTACGGACTATCGCCAAATATAATAAAGTCAGCCGTTCGCCCCGTAGCGGACGTGCTTTAATCTATGCATTAGAGCAGGTACATACCCAGTGGCGCTGAAAAGAGTCAAAATATCACCCCTCTATTAAGGCAAAGGGAAAAAAACTGATATTAAGTCATATAGACCTATCTGATTGGTACCTATTATCAGTAAAATATTCGAGGTAGGCCTCAATAAGAGATTACTCGCATTTCTAAATTACAGGGAAATAATGTCTGACAGGCAGTATGCATACCGCGAGGGACGCTCCACGACTGACCTGGTCCGCGAGGTGGTGTGGCGCGTGGTTGGCGCGCGCGAGGCCGGCCGGCATGTCGCACTTATATGCTGCGACCTCTCACGCGCGTTCGACACCGCGTCTCATCGCCTCGTCACCCAAAAGCTAAGTCACTATGGAATACAAGGGCCTCCCCTGCAGCTCCTCGTGTCATTCTTAAAAGATAGAACTCAGGCAGTAGTAGGAAACAGAGGGCGCATAACATCCTCCGAAGTCCAAAATACAATAGGAGTCCCCCAAGGGTCTTGCCTCTCAAATACTCTGTTTAGCCTACTGTTAAACGACTTACCACACATGGTCGAAGACTCTGAAGTGTATATGTACGCGGATGATGTCGCAGCAGTGATCTCTGCAACCACGCATTCTGAGCTCGAGACCAAGCTCAATAGATCCCTCCAGCACCTCGACCAATGGTTTCGGATGAATGGTTTGGCTCTAAACAGAGATAAAACATCATTCATGTGCTTCAATTTAAATGGCAAGGAGCCAAAGCCCATGAAAGTATGTATAGGTGGTTCGCAACTTTTGTAGGTACGCTCAACAAAACTGTTGGGGTTTTGTATTGACAGCGCCCTCGTGTGGGAGACGCATATCGATCAGCTCTGCACCAAACTCGGTCGCGCATGTTTCGCTCTGCGACGCCTTAGAGCCACCGCTTCTAGGGAAGCGGTAAGGACATGTTACTTCGCGACTGTCCATTCCACCTTGACCTATGGTCTGGAACTTTGGGGCAGAGCTGCAGATATCGAGAGAGCGTTTATCTCGCAGAAACGCGCGATACGCGCTATGGTAGGCGTGCAAGACGACGTATCTGGCAGACCTTATTTCAGGGACATGGGAATGTTGCCGATGCCGTGCGAGTACATCCACCAACTTGCCCTGTTCGTACACACTAATATAGATTCATTCAAGCGCAAGGGAGAAATATCGACTCACAACTTACGCAGCAACGCCAACGGGCATGAGCTCGCCACCCCGTTTCATAAATTGAAAAGGTCGGAACAATCAGTGTATATATCGGGACCTGCTGTCTACAATAGGCTACCGGACGAAGTACGAAATGCAGCCTCTACCCGCTTATTCAAAATTAAAATTAAAATTTTTTAGCATCCATGCAGTTTTATAGTCTGTCGGAGTTTTTAGAACAAAAAAATAATTAATATTTTATATTTTTTGTATGAAATGTTTTTCAGAATTGATTGTGTTTTTACATTCTTTAAATGTAATATAATTTATCTTTGACTTGTAATTTGGTATTATCAATAAACGTATTGTATTGTATTGTATTGTATTGTATTGTATTGTATTGTATTGTATTGTATTGTATTGTATTGTATTGTATTGTATTGTATTGTATTGTATTGTATTGTATTGTAACAGTTCTCCCGGTCTAGTTGCTTTTTCTCTGGTTCCAAATTTCAATCGATGAGATTTACCATAGATACAACCTTCACAAAGTTATTTGTTTGCTTCTGTCTTGATGTTAAATTCTCTCTCAATCAGTTTCTTTACATGAGTTTTATTTTGATGCCCGAACCTTCCATGATACAGCTGTAACAAATTTGGTTTCGTTGACAGCTGGTTTACCAGGGCAAGCTTGATGCATCTTAGTTTGAGCTTGTATAGTCCTCCAGATTTTTCCCGATTTCCGATAAGTTTGATCTTTCCATCCATTTTCAGGACGCATTTTAGTGCAGTAGATTCGAAAATACTATTGTCTGATAGATCATGGGTAGCAAGGACTGAGAATAGGTTTCTACTGATCGATGGAACAAACCAGACATCTTTGAGCAGAATCTTTTCCGTTCTTCCATTAATAACAGCTTCGGCGAGTATGTTGCCGATCTCTATAGCTTCAATGCACTGTCCGTTGGCTCCGGTGACCGTGTGTCTGCTGTTGAAATAGGTGAAGCTTTGGAAAATATCCCCACGATTGGTGATGTGAGACGTTGCTCCGTTGTCCACATACCAATTTTCATGGTCGGTTCCGCCAAACCCTTCAGCGATGTTCACAGTCATTGCTGTAATGTTAATGTCTGCTGAGGTAGATTCCATTTGAGGTCTTCCGTCTGCAAACCATTTTCTACAGTCAACTGTTTGGTGGCCTTGTTTCTTACAGTAAGAGCATTTGAGATCCTTGCGTTTTTTATTCTTTTTCAAATTAATTCCCTTTTCTTTTCAAATTTTGCGTATAATACTTCCGCTTGTGAAGAACCATCTTCTGGGACTCGTTCATTGTTCCGCAGAATTTGTTCGTGGGCGCATAGCTGGCTTGTGAGATTTTCTACGGTGCGCATGCTCTTAGAAATCATTAACCAACTTGACTTGAAGTTCATAAATTCCGAAGGTAATGTGTCCAAAATTTTACAAATGAGCAGAATCTCAGGGAGTTTCGCTTCTGATTGTAGCTCTTGGCACAACTCGCTCCAAATGTTCTTCAGAATGGAGATGTGGGTAACGATGTCGTGACCGGACTCCTTTTTATATCCGAAAAACTTCAGGCAAAGATCGTACGTCTTATCAACGCAACTTCCTCCGAAAAAACGTTCAAGTTCATCCCACATAAGTTTGGCATCTTCAAATCGTAGTACTTTTTGCAAAATTTCGTCAGACATATTCGTAGTAAACAACAATAGCATAGCAGCATTTAAATTATTGAAGTCTTGTAAATCCTTCTCATATTTCGCCTTCGCGGTGACATCTGTCGAAGTTGGCTGGATTGGTGCGGTCTTTTTGCCGTTTAAAACATCCATACAACCTGGCATTGTCCTCAGGGCGATTAGGATTTTAAATCTCCATACCTTATAATTTTTGCTGTCTCCAACAATCAATCAATCAAGCAATTCAACTTGGACTTTGGCCGCATTGACAACCATTTGATCCATGTTAAATTTTGTGAAAAAATATATATTTCGCGAACCACGCTCTGCTATCACTTTAACAAATATATCGTTTTATGAAATAAACTATTTTTAAGGATCGAATATGTGTTTTAATATATTTTAGCGAAATAATATTTTACAAACGTTGTTTACTTGACTGCAGATAAATATGAAAGACAACTGACATTTTTTTTTTTTGGTTTCATTCTTCCTTTCGGAAAGGCAAAGAGTACAAAGCCCATACAGCCATGTCTGATGTGTTTAATCTTTCTTTTTGCTCCCCTCGTAAAGCGATAGTGAACTTTACGAAGGAAAATGTTCGTGACTTTTTGGGACAACACAAACGGGGCTTAAACACGAGATCACTTGAAATCTTCATCAGCTGCGCACTCCGTAGTAAATTTACTGCATAACACACTATCTTTATTATCCACTAAATCACTAAATGCACAAAAAAACAAAATTTCAATTAAGCAAGCAAACGCCCATGTCGAGTTCCCGCCAAAAAGTCCTTTTATTTTCTTTAACAAAGCCTAAGCTAATCCCTGAAAAATGTGCGCCAAATCCACTCTCATTTCCATTAGAGACAAATTCATTAAAATCAAAACTTGAGAAACATCAGCTGGCTGCAAATATGTGGGAAATCGATTTTGACATTAGCGCTTTCAATGCTCCGCCTATTTGACTAAAGCACTGATAGCAGAAACGATGACGTCATCAATGACGTAAGGCGGTGAACGAGCGAGTGCTTTAGAGCACGCTTTTGGTCAATTTGGACCGACTTAGGCTGTGTTCCAAATTGTACAAACGCTGCTAAAAGCGTATACAGTACTCACGGACGGTCCAAATTGATTTAGCACGCTCACAAAGCTATCACTGCTTTAATGGCTCTAGTCAATTTGGAATGGATTTAAGCGCGCTCACGTGTTCATCTGTCAAAATGTCAGTTTTGTTTTTATTTTCTTTAACAAAGCTTAATAATAAAAAAAAAAAAAAAAAAAAAAAAAAAAAAAAAGCCTAAGCTAATCCCTGAAAAATGTGCGCCAAATCCACTCTCATTTCCATTAGAGACAAACTCATTAAAATCAAAACTTGAGAAACATCAGCTGGCTGCAAACGTGTGGGATTTTATATGTGTCAAATCGATTTTGACATTAGAGCTTTCACTGCTCCACCTATTTGACTAAAGCACTGATAGCAGAAACGATGACGTCATCAATGACGTAAGGCGGTGAAAGAGCGAGTGCTTTAGAGCACGCTTTAGGTCAATTTGGACCGACTTAAGCGCGCTCACAGTGCTCTAAAGCAGTCTGTTAGTGCATATTGGAACGCACAGTTGAGCGCGCTCACAGTGCTCTAAAGCAGTCTGTTAGGCCAAATTGGAACGCACAGAGTGTTTACTTGCGTGTGACGTCACACGGGTCACGTGACCTGCGCCATCACAGAAACATCGTTTTTGGCGCGGTTTTGAAAAATGTAACTTTAAAATTGATTTTAAATAAAAATACAGTAGATCTCGTGGAAATATCAAGGTATAGTGCTTATTAAGTAATAAATAATCATTCAAAACGATTTCCAAAATTAGTCAAATAGCCTATTGTCTTCGCCTCTCTCGGCTTGAAGGCAATGCATTGTATTCGTCGTACCGTCGAACTCAATCGTAATCGGCATGAAGCCGATAGCGGTTCAAACCGTCTAGAATCACCAAAGAGCATAGTAACTGCACCCGTTGAGTGAATGATTTCCAAAGAGATTTGAACCTCGCTACACTCGTAGCGAGGTTCAAATCTCTTTGATGATTTTAGTACTATTTGACGTTTGAACACCGTAATTGGTACCACCGAAATCTATAAAAAAAACCGGTCAAGTGCGAGTCGGACTCGCGCGCCGAGGGTTCCGATATACCTATAGTATTTTTGGAAGCAATAAAGTCCATTTTCAGGACCGCAAAACTAAATTTGTTTTTAAAGGTTTTTTGCAGATTTCTGAAAAACTGTGCAACTTAGAAAGATCGTTTTATTTTTGCTGCAAAGTTTACATGAACCCCTGTCAACTGTAATTAATTCAGATTTTTCCTTACTCAAACTTCGGAGATAAGGGGGGGGGGAATGGTATTTTTTTTTGACATTTTTCATCTTAACTTGAAAACTAAGAAACTTAAAAAAATACAAAAATATATTTTGAAATGTACAAGTAAAGCCCTTTCATATGATACCCCACTCGACCTAGTAGCGACAATTTGAAATTTGGCTCCCCCTATTTTGGCCCCCTTTACATTAATAATCATACTTTTTTCAAAAATTTTTCATATGCAGTTAAGTTGGGCAACTATATTCTAAAACCATTCCAAATTTCAGGTCGATAGCATAAGTGGTTGCTGAGATATAGAGGTGTGACAGACAGACGGACAGACAGACAGACAGACAGACAGAGCGGCACCATAAGGGTTCCTTTTTTTTACCATTTTGGTATCGGAACCCTAAAAACGAACACAATTCATTGATTTCGATTTCGATTGCTAAATGTCAAATGAAAGTGGAACCTCGCCGCTTCCCGTATTCATTTTTTCTATACGATTTCGGAGTAATTTGTGTTAGCGGAGTTTCGGTCTCATCATCTAAGTAGTCTGTGGTTTCGGTGTTTTTGAGTCGTGAATGTCGTGATGGCGCGTTATCTGTTGCTGGCTGCTGCAGAACAAGAGCGGTTAACGAAAAAAGAAATCTAGGAGCGGAGGATACTGCGAGAGTCTAGCAGACCGTTGTTGTTACCGGGCCACACGTTTGTGGATAATTTTCGCCTCTCCAAGGCCAATTTTACCACTCTGCGAGGATGTTTTTTCGCTATTGCCACAGGACCAAAGGGCCAGCACTGTGCGTCCGGATAAGGTATGTTATCTACATATTTTAATAGCCAATGTACAATGGGATTGGTTAGATTAGGTTAGGTTCTTTTTCGACCACAATGCCATGACATATTAATATGTATTGTTTTCATAACAATAATTTCAAAATAATTGTGGATTCTAATGAGTACCTAGTCAGCCAGTAATTTTTTTACTTAATAATTTTTCAAAAATCCGGTCGGAAACTACATATTTATCGAAGAACCCATTTACCATGTAAAATATATCGAACTGTAGTTATAGATATGAAAGTTTGTTAAGATAGATGACAAATGTTTAAAACCAAGTTATGAACTTTGTCGAAGGTACACTATTGTTATCTATTTCGCAGGTTGCAGTGGCCTTTGGAAACTAAAAGCCTACTGCCTTTACCCTCAACATATTACACCAACATTATCTAAATTAACAACATCCCAAAAAATCTTTTTTAAATGTAAAACACTTTGTGTGTATATAACCACAGTGACATATATTTAGCTTCTAAATAAACTACGGTGATCTAACATCAATCTGTTTGACCGGATTTTTGATAAATTTTTACTCTACAAGTAATATTTATAGTTCAAGGTTGTGATTTAAATAAAATAATTACAAAAAAATTTATAATCTTTTTGTATTAATATTATAAAGTCTTAAAATTTGTAATGTAATTGAATTTCATTTAATTTTAATAGTAACTCTGATTGCAATTTTAATTATTTTTAATTTAAATGTGATATCGATATGTACTGACAATATGGGGTCCTTTGTCTGAAAGAAATGGATTTTATTTTATTTATAAGAAATGGAGGAAGAAACCACTGCAGCACGGCCTACTTTTAAGAGTCGGCATTTTACATTATTGCTTAATTTTAAAAGCTTTGATTTAGTTTCACCTGTCGCGGTGTCCGTCTGTCTAACCTAATCTTGTAAGTTAAATTTTAACAAGCTTTAAATACATGTAGAAAAGTACTAAAACGTTACCACAGTCTCAGGTTTTCAAATAAAGCGTGTTACTTTATAAAACAGCAAGAGAGAAATGTAAAAGAGGACGTAAACTCTTTTATTTGAAAACGTGAGACTGGTAACATTTTAGTTATTTTTTACACGTCACAATCGTCGTTGATGAGGTTGTGAAGCACAATACACGCGTTCACAATCTTAGCGGCTTTGACAGGACCCTGTGGGCTAGTAGGCATCTGCAACGCTCCACTATACATTGCATGCGCTACAATGTTTGGACGTGTAGTGTTCTTCTGGTGTCCCGGATTCAGCTCCTACGATTGGGGTCATGATCCATGGGCGTTGTGCATAGCCAGAATCACCTGAAATATAAAATTTTGTTACTTGCAATTTACTTTTTTAATGATGTAACTAAAATATCAAGTAAGTAAATACTTTTTGTGCTCTTATGAGTTAGCTTTAAACCCTTATAATGATTAACAATTATGCCGCATCACCTGTCACTAGCCACCTATTACCATTTATCATCATCATCATAACATCCCATCAAATATCCACTACAGGACAGGGAGCTCCCTCCAGAATTCTAGCTTTTGCTGGCAAAATGTGGATTACGGTAAGTAAGTTGGTACGATACACAGGAGGATGCTGCTGCCCATCCTCCAGTTTATAACCCTTAGTCACCTCTTACGACACCCTCGGGTATGTATGGGATGGTACTATTCTTTGCCGGCACCACACGGGACCACTAGGCAACTATTACCTATTGCTTGCCATCTGTCACCTATCACTTACCATCTGTCCCCTGTCACTAGCCATTAATCATCTAACTCTTAAATTGTCATCCATCAGCCATCCATTAATTACCACTACAGAACACAGCTGGAACAATGTGGAGAGGAAAAACCATTTTCACCACGCTTGTTAGCATTATGGCTGGTTGTTGGTGACCATAGAATGTATGATACAATACACAGAAGGATGCTTAGTCACCTCTTATGACAACCACGGGTAGAGATGGGTTAGTACTATTCTTTTCCGGCACCACCCGGGCGCCGTGGACTTTTTAAGGACCTACCTCTGTCAAATAGCTTCACGTACATGTTGCATCTGTGGGAAATGAATTTATTTCTGCAAAATATCTGGAACATTGAGGGCATTGGTGACATCCGCAGACAATCAGACGTTGTTGTCTGGCACATGCTTATAAGCCTTTGGTTGCCAACATTTCGTTGGTATGACCCACTGCCATAAAATTGCAATGCAGCCAGAATCTGAAAGTCAAATAGACATATTATTAATTAATGGGCAGAACTCAAAATGAATATAAGAGAAGTGCAGTGTCAGCGTCGAACTTATTTGCCCATACTTGTATTTGGATATATTGTAACTAACGAGTTTACTTTCCAAGAGAAATATTAATGTTTAGTTTTTTTTTAAAGTATTTATTCAAGTCACATACATCGTATCTTATCTATGACAATCGCATCCACTGAAACCTAGCAAGGTTTATGCGTGGTGCGCATATTATCGCTCGCATGCAGCATATACATATATATTTATAGTCAATACGAGAAAATTTTAAAACATGCTGTTCAGATTTCAAAAAGAAATCAAAATATTAACAAACTAAAGAAATCAAAAAACTTAATGAAAACTGCTTGGCAAATAATAAAAGAACGGACAAATAAAATTTCAAGAAACCCAAGAAACAACATTTCTTTACAATATCAAAATATTTTGATTGAAACTCCTAACGAAGTTGCTAATACATTCAATAAATACTTTGCAAGTATAGGGGAAACACATAATCCAGGAAAAAATAAAAGTAATAGTGTGATTAACCCATGTCAAAACTCTATGTTCTTAAAACCTGTTGACACACTAGAAATAGTTAATATAATAAATAAACTAAAAAATAAAAAGAGTTTTGGTTTTGACGAATTGCCACCTTTCTTAATAAAATATTGTGTAACTGAATTAGCCGAGCCATTAACATTGCTTATTAATCAGTCCTATTCAGAAGGTGTTTTCCCTGATATTTTAAAAATTACGATAATTAAACCCATCCCAAAAAAAGGCGATGCAACAGACATGAATCAATACCGACCGATATCACTGCTATCTTCGTTTTCAAAAGTTCTTGAAACTGCCATGGCGAACCGCGTAAATTCATTTTGTGAAAAATATAACATCCTAGATGATTCACAAAACGGATTTAGGAAACAGCGCTCTACTACTCTCACAGTATACTCGGTTATTCAACAAATCCTCGGCATTATAAATCTTAAGAAATACGCTGTAGGAGTGCTGCTAGATTTAAGTAAGGCATATGATAGGGTTTCTCATTCAATACTGCTTGATAAATTGTACGGTGTAGGAATAAGAGGCATAGCGCATCAATGGTTTCAATCTTACCTTAACAATCGCGAGCAGTTTGTTGAAGTAGAGCATTGTAACGCGGTTACCGGTTCTATAAATAAAGTCAGATCTGATGCAATATTAATAAAAAGCTCTATCCCTCAAGGTAGCGTGTTAGGTTGCTTGTTATTTCTAATATACGTGAACGACCTGCCCAAAATAAATTTCAGTAACAATATTACATGCACCTTGTACGCGGATGACATTTCAATCATTCTGCCTTGCAGTACTTCATCTGAAATCAATAGTACCTTGCCTTACAACTTACAACTAATAGAGAATTGGCTTGAAGATCACAATTTGAAATTAAATTTACAGAAAACTAAAATTATACAGTTCAGACCCCACCAAAAAATACCGTTAGATATAAACTTTACACATAAAAACTCACAAATCGAACAAGTAAGCAGTTGCACTCTATTAGGAATCGAAATTGATTCTAACGTTAATTGGAAAGCCCATATTGAAAAAACTTCCGTAAAATTATCGAGGTTTACTTACGTTCTTTATGAATTAAAGCGCAGTACAAACTTACAAACTGCAACTAGCGCTTATTATGCCTATGCCCACGCATGGTTGCAGTATGGTATAATCTTGTGGGGCAACAGTACCGACGTTAATGATTTGTTTGTACTGCAGAAAAAATGCATAAGAACACTTGTAAATATAAAGCAAACAGATAGCTGTAGACCGCATTTTAAAAACTTAAAAATCCTAACGATGACTTGTATGTACATATTGGAAATTAGTAAATTTGTAAGGAGTAATAAACATCTTTTTATACAGTCAAAAGACCAACATTCACGACCACTTAACCTACGCCATCAAAATAAGCTAGCTCTACCAACCATAAGACTGCAAATGTTTCATGCTAGTCCTTATGTAATGGCCATCAAAATTTATAATAAAATCATAGATGATATTGCCAAAGAAGAAAATAATTCAGTGTTTATTAATAGGCTTAAAAACTTTTTGTCTGAGAACTGCTTTTACAACCTTAATGAGTATTTTAATTTTAAGTGTAAATAAACATTGTTAACTTAGAATATATAATTAGCTTAATAATAATAATAAAAAAATAACTTACTTAGTAAATAAACATTGTTAACTTAGAATATTGATTAGCTTATTAATAATTTTAATGACTTACTTAGTAAATAGTGTTAACTTAGAATATTGATAAGTTTAATAATAAATTTAATAACTTATTAGGTACAGGTAATGTAAAGTACTTATGTGCAGTGCCCTAACAGGGTTTCATGTGTGATATGATAAAAAATGTAACACCTTTTATTACCATATGAAAGCAATAAACGTTATGATTATGATTATTATTTTCTTTACTATCTAGGTATTGCTCGGATCACACCGCATACTCAAATAATATTGAAAAAGCAGTTTTTTGCATTGTTTAGAATTACTGCCTTAAATGCGTTCTAGCAACTCGGTTGGAAGATCGTTTAGTATTTTCGGTAACATATATTCCCACGTCCGCGCGCCATATACGTTAACATAAATAAATAAATTTTATTCTATCATTTACCGGATATTCGAACTATATGTTCCCTTTAAGAACGATAAGTTAGGTAATAATCGTTACGTGTATCCTAAGTGGTATACTCCTGAAATAATAAAAGACATAAAACTAAAATATCTAAAATATTACAATTTGATAAAATACAGGGCTGAAGGAAAACCATTTAATAAGGAATTGTTTAAATATTATCGCGAACTTGTCAAGTATCTTATTAATGAGGCCCATGGGAACTATACAAGACAGCTTCAAAGGGATATGGTGGAAGATCCAAAAAAATTTTGGCAATACGTCAAGGAACGCAAAGAAAACAGAAATAAAACTGTAGATTTTACTTATGATAACAAGACAGTTTATGGTCAAGAAGCAGCAAATGCTTTCGCTGAGTTTTTCAGTTCTGTTTTCCTTAAACATCCGCCGGTACTGAATGCGACAGATGCTGAAAAGAATGTCCATGAGTTAAACCCTTGTATCTCCATAGATTGTGTGACTCGTTTCGATCTTCAATATGCTGTACGGAAACTCAAAAGTCGTTCTGCTGCTGGTCCTGATCTTGTTACGCCATTCATAGTTAGGGATTGTATATCAGTTTTCGAAGCACCACTGTTGTATTTGTACAATCTGGCATTACAAACTTCGGTCTACCCTGACGCCTGGAAGATTTCAAGGGTAGTGCCAATACCCAAGCAAACTACTAACGTAGATATTACGTCTCACAGGCCGATTGCAATTTTGTCTGTGTTCGGGAAGGTGTTCGAAGCCATTATTGACAAAGCCTTAAAAAGACAAATAGAACCAATGATTAGTGATTGTCAACACGGTTTTCGTGCTTCTAGGTCTACTAACACAAATCACAACAATTTTGCTGATCACGTTTTACGGGAAATGGACGCTAAACATCAAGTAGATACAGTATATTTCGACTTTAAAAAAGCATTCGATTTAGTTGACAATGATATATTACTTTCAAAATTTGCTCAATTTGGTTTCAATCTTAAACTTTTAAGTTTTTTTTCTAGTTACCTATGCGATAGAAGGCAGTATGTTCAGCATGCTGGCTATCATTCTCAATTTTTTTATACCAGATCAGGAGTCAGTCAGGGCAGTACCCTGGGCCCTACACAGTTCTTAATTATGATTAACGATCTACCAAAAGTTATTAAGAACTCCAAGTGTTTTATGTTTGCGGACGACGTAAAGCTTTGTGTAGCAGTGAAGGGGTTAGATGACTCGGCAGCTCTGCAAAACGATATAACAGTTGTAGTAGAGTGGGCTCTTGCAAATAATCTTCAACTGAACGAAACAAAGTGTAAAGTCATCACATTTGCAAGAATAGTTCCTCACAACTTTACTTACTATCTTGGTCTAACACCTATTGATCGTGTAACAGAGATAAGAGACTTGGGTTTGACTTTGGACTCTAAATTTCACTTATAAAGAACACATAAAATCTACTTGTAAGAAAGCGAACCAGACTCTTGGCTTTGTTATCAGAACACTATATCCCTTTAGTGATATTAGAGTGGCACTTGTCCTTTATAACGCATACGTACGAAGTCGTTTGGAGTTTGGCGCTATTGTATGGGATCCTCGGGAAACAAAATATGTTAACATGATTGAAAAAATCCAAAAAAAGTTTGCGAGATTTGTTTATATTCGTTTATCCATATCTTTTTCCATCCATGTACGACCAATCTATCGTCAAAGTTGATAACATAAAGGATTTAGGGGTTATACATGATACCAAGCTATTGTTTGACAAACATATAGACGGAATAGTGGGTAAAGCAAACAAAGCAATAGGTTTCATTATGCGTGCTTCTAGTGACTTTCGTAAAATTAAATAAAATAAATAAATAAATAAATAATTTTTTATTCAGTAAAATTCACATTTTGCTTAACTGCGATAACCACACTAGGCAAAGCCTGTATCGTGATTATCGCTACATTATATCATTCACAGCAGGACACAAACTGATTCTTAATAGTAGGTAGCAATTATTCTAACTTGTACATGTGGCATAGTAGCGTAAGATTAGAGCTTAAATTATGAATAGAATTAATAATTATATTAGCGAAGAATAAAACATTAAAAATAAATCTAATTTACATGCAGAGTGAGCGAGATTATTCGTAAATGTGTGTGTGTGAGTGCGTGCGTGTGTGTGTGTATGTGTAAGTGCAATATACCCATCAGTGAACTGAAGCTAGTTATAATTTATCTTTGTGCTTTGAGAATAGACTCAGTATCGTCGTAGGTCCACTTCAGAATCTCATTGGTTACTTTGTGCTTAGCTTCACGCAAGGAGAGTTTTTTTATTTCTATCGTCCTAACAACCTTATTATATATGTAAGGAAATGCAAATGGCGAAAAACGTCTACCGAAAGCAGTATTTGTGGTCCTAAAAGGTGCCTTGTAAGTTCTCTGGTTTAGCATATTTGCATAATTCGGAGAGCACAATATTTCCTTATGAGTGATAAGCGTTGCTTTTAAAATATATAAGCGTCTGATGCTAAGCAGCTGGGCATCTTCATATAATTGGGATGTCGGATATCTATAAGGCTTACGCATCATCACCTTTAAAAGAGCTCGCTGTGCCCTCTCTGCCAGAATAAGGTTTGAAGCGGTTGCACCGCCCCACGCCTGGATGCCATAAGTTATAATTGATTGACCCAAGGAGATGTAAACAGATTTTAAGAGATTCCAGTCAGCCACATCTCTAAGTGCTCTAAATACGTGTATCAGGCGTCGAATTCTAGCAGATAGAGATTGAATGTGTTCTCTGAAGGAGAGTTTATCGTCAATAATTACGCCAAGGTATCTAATGGAGCGTGATCTTGTAATTTCGATACATGCGCAATCATCACTTCTCTTCAGACAAGAATGCACGACAATCTGAGAAGTATTTATTCCGGGGGCCGAAGCAGCAGTTTTATGAAAACATAGAAACTTTGTTTTACTGCTGTTCAGTGATAGGAGATTTTGTCTGAGCCATTCAGCGATTTTCGACATGCCCTGTTTGGTTGTCGTGAGACAGTTTGTCCAGGTGTTTTCCTTAAAAATGACTGCAGTATCATCGGCATAACATATTATATCGGCATTCCTCAGTGGTAACAGTGCAAGTTCGTTTAGGTATATTAAGAAGAGAGTTGGACCGAGTACGCTACCCTGAGGAACGCCATAAGACAGTTCAGCAAATTCACTGGTTACAGTATCAATTTTAGTACATTGTCTCCTTCCTTTCAGGTAACTGACGAACCAATCCAAAGCTATTCCCCTTATTCCAATCCGGTCCAATTTGCCTATCAATATCGGAATCGATACTGTGTCGAATGCTTTTGCAAGATCCAAAAATACACCGACACAGCATCGACCACAATCCAGATAGTTAGACACCTTTTCCGTCAATAAATTTATAGCATCTTCTGCAGATCTCCCTCTTCGAAACCCGAATTGATTGCAAACTAATATATCTTGTTGTTCTAAGAATTTTACTAGCCGTTTGTTTACTAATTTCTCTATTATCTTTGAAAATGCAGGAAGCAAAGATATGGGACGGAAGTTTGTAGGTTTATCTGTCTCTCCTCCTTTATGTATAGGGGTGATCGATGCAATCTTCCATGCCTCGGGCATAATGCCAGTTGAAAAACTCATGTTGATAATGGCGGTAAGGGGTTCCACGATATAGTTTTTTATAGACTTTAAGAGACGATTTGAGATTCCATCAATCCCTGGAGAACTATCCTGTTTTAGGTTTAGGATCAATGACTCGACCTCACCCACATCCGTTGGTTCCATAAAGAATGATCCCGCGGGGGAAGAGACTGTCCGGACGTTTGCTGCTAGAAGATCTTCGGTTAAATTTAGTTCATCAAGAGTTTTTCTAGCTAGATCATATCCAACCGTTGCAAAAAATGTATTGCAGAAGTCAGCAGATTCTTGTGGAGAGTGCTTTAATTTTAGCAATTCGGTGTGACTCCCAAATGCTGGTTTCATTCTATCTGTAACTGTATTTATTGTTTGCCAAAGTTTCTTAGGATTGTTACGGTGCATTTGAAGCAAACCAGACTCATATTTATTTTTAAGTTTACGCAAAAGGCTGATATAAAAATTTCTATACCTAGTATAGACAAACCGTTTGAAGTGGTCTGTAGGAGACTTTCTTGATTCTAAGTGCAGGTTATCACGTACATACGAGCATCGCAGAAGACCCATATTCATCCAGGGTTTAAAGATAACCTTATTACGGCTAACATAGATGGTTATGGAATGTGATTGAACGATGTTGTTAATAATGGACACAAATTTATTTGCTTGATCTGAGATGTTTTGTAAATTTGACAAAATTGACCAGTCTACGTTAAAAAGGTCTGCTTCAATGGACTCTAGATTTAGACGCAACTTGCGCCTCGGAGGTTTTAAGCGTACTTTTGAGTCAATGGTAAAGCCAGCAATAACCATGTCGTGATCAGTAACCGCCGAGAGGCACACAACTGTTTCAACTTCCATCTTTCCTCTGCAGAATATATGGTCCAGACAAGATTTGCCCCGTGTAGGTTTGTCTACAGCAGAAGCTAAACCTAGCTCCGCTAGTAAACAGAGATATTTGGATGCATTTTGTGTCAAATCTGTGACCACATCGTCGTTGGAACTAAGAATATCTATATTTATGTCGCCGGCCAGGACTACGCAGGAGTTTTGTTTAAGAGTGTTAATAACATTGTGCAGAGAGTTTAAGAAAGCGTCTAAATTTCGGAAAGAAGGGGATCTATACACGCTAATCACCGTAATTACTTCAGGAATTTGGACAACTAAACAATTTGCCTCTTCAAAAGCGGGTTCAAGTATACGCACAGACCACTTGTCCCTAACATACACGACCACTCCTCCCGCTTTGTTAATGAGTGTAGAGGTATAACTCGAAGAATATCCGGGAATCTGACAGATAATTGGATTGCTGTCCAGCCAACACTCGGTCAGAATTACCATGTCAAAGTCAAGTTTTAATCGTTTAAGTGCTACCATAAAACTATCGAAATTACAGCGAAGACTTCTAATATTGTAACTTAATATTTTAAAATTGTACTTATTTAAAATATCATAACAGGCTTCAGCTTTATCTACAAGGTGGCATTTTATATTCTCTTCCATGTCAATTACTTCAATAAGATCGTGTGTTGCCATTTAAATTAAGTTTGAAAAGATTTACAAATTTATTCATTTTGTGTTTTTTAAAATGCCACCTTTGATGTATAAAGTGTGTGAGTGAAAGTTGTGTGAAGTGAGACGAATAATTGGAGTGAATAGGTACAATAATTACAATTTGAGTACATTTACGGCTAAGCGGGACCACTGGTGACCTATGGATTGACACCCACATGCTTATCCAGGTCATCATAAGATTGTATAAGGATTGCAGGACAACGACCAGACTCCCCGCTTTCAGCCTTCCGAACAAATATAGATCCATTACGAATCCAACAAAAACGAAAACCGTGGAGTAGTGCTCGTGCTCTGGCCTCACGAAACAACTGTCTGCATTCTCTTGTCAGTCGATCATTTATGTAGACTTTCGACGGTGTAGCATTTACTATTCCATCGGATGTCATATTTTTCCTTGTCTTAGCAGCACGCAACAGCTCATCCTTCTTTCCTTTACGAAGTAGTCTAAGAACAATAGGTCGGGCTTTTGGGATTTGAGAATCATTTTTCACTCTAGGACCTACTCTTGCGACCTCATCGATATCGTTTTCAAGTAATTCTACGTTTAACTTCTGGGATACTGTAAGTGATACATGTGTGAGATTTTCATTGCTGAGCTCAGGTATACCCCATATTTCGACCTCATTTTTTATGGCGTTTTGTTGTAGCATCTCGGAAGATTTCTGTAAGAGAATTATAGTCTCTTTGAGCTGAATAATCTCCGTGTTTTTAGCTTTCAGTTCCTCTTTAGCGTTCTGTAAATCAACAATCGTAGACGAAAAAGAGGCAAATTGAGATTTAAGATCTTTTAGGTCTTGAGCGAACTGTATAATGTCTAATCGTTGTGACTTCATGTCTTGAATCTCACCTCTCAAATCACGAAGTTCTTGAAGTATTTGAGCGTAGCCATGGGTCTTGGATTCCTGATCCTCAGTAGTAGTTGTGGTAGGTACTCGTGAGCCGCGCACTGTGTTGACATTTTCTCGAGAAGGAGTTAGGATACCAGACTGATTACGGAGCGGAGTGCTAGTGTTACCACTTTTCGGTTGCTTGCTTACACAAATTGGACACAGCCAGCTTTCCTCAAAATCGCTTTTTTGGGCATCAAACGCTTCCTTTGTTATTTGTAAACACTGCAGATCGTACCGCTTCCTACATTCAATGCATTCCATAAAATACGGGGTTTTGATCATATTTGTACAGGCGTTACATATCATAGACATTTTGGATCGTCTTAGCCCGTATTCACAGAAAAATATCACACCGCAGAGAGTAACAAATAGTAGTCAACTAGCGTGTGCAGCCGGTGACCCGGCGACTCGATGACTCACAGTACTGCAGAGCTCTCGGTACGTGTTATCGTAGGTAGTGATTAACTGATGGATGATTTAAAAACTCACAGCTGTTTTTGCTTAAATCTTCAGAATCCGTTGATGTATATTGATGCAACTTTCACTTTAATGTAGCTGACACTTTCTTCTACAAAAATCTATATAAATCTAGATAAGAATTGTAAATTTTGCACGGTTTTTGGAGCGAATTTTACGGAGCTAAATAAAACAGGTGTGCCTGCGTCAAGTATCGGACGGTCAAGTGTTAAATCTATAAAAGTATTATATTGCGCATTTGTACGGAGTCACCTCGAGTACGCATCGCAGGTGTGGAATCCTCAATATGAAATTTATAAAACTCGTATTGAAAACATTCAAAAGCGGTTTTTGCGTTATCTCGACTATAAGGCACGAATTAAATCTCGGGATTATTTAGAGCGATGCAAGAGATATCATTTCTTACCATTAGAATTGAGACGAAAGGTTGGGGATATATCATTACTTATGAATTTAGCCAATGGTTCCGTTGACTGCTCTGAACTATCGTCAATGATATATCTACGAACTAACACTCTCGGCTTAAGGCAGCGGTCTGTGATAAGTGCGTCGTATGCGAAAACGAACTACAGGCGTAATACATACATCATAAGAGCTATAGAAAGTTTTAACAGTTTACCATCTGAGTTTGATGTAGACTTATTTTGCTCTAGTGTAACATCATTGCGTCTAAAAATGTCGACTTGCTTTTTTAATGACACAATTGGCTAAAATTTGTTAAAATTTGCTTTTAGTTTATATTTTAAGTCATATTTGTTTAGATTTTTACAACTATTTAATTTGGTTAGAATGGTTTCGTTTTGCTGTTTTCTCAAATCTCATTTTTATATCTATCATATAAATACTTATGGTTATGGATAATTTAGTTGTATTTAGGTGGAGACTTTTAATTAGCTTTTAGCTACTTATTATGTTATTGTTAGTAGGTTTTTAGCCGTAAGTCTCCCTCAAAATAAATAAAATAAAAAAAATAAATAAAATAAATGTTCATATATGGAATGGTCGGTCTTGACAGCTTGCTGTTAAGGCGCAAGTTGCTTTTAATAATGCACTACCATGCTACTCTCACTGGGCAGGTGGACAACAAATCAGTGGCGTCCCAAATGGTTCGGTTCGTTCCTGGCACCTACTACCGCAGCGGCGGGCGTTCGGACCAGCAGATACGCGTGTGGCCGGTGTTCGCTCCGCACCACACGCGCACCTGCAGCGCCGAACATGCTCCTACCGCTCGTGCTATTACGCTGTTAAATCAGATGCTCACACTACAGTCGCATGCCGACATATTTGCTGACAGTACTACTGTATTTCATAAATTCGCTGTTTTGTTCCTTAATTCTACATTAAAGATAGAAAGCAGTATCATAATATAGACTAAGATATAAGTGTATTGGCGTATGCTGTAAGCTTATATTGTAAAATTGAATAAATTGATATTGAAAATTTCAAGTGATCTCGTGTTTAAGCCGCGTTTGTGTTGTCCCAGAAAGTCACGAACATTTGCCTTCGTAAAGTTCACTATCGCTTTACGAGGGGAGCAAAAAGAAAGACAGATTAAAGACATCAGACATGGCTGTATGGGCTTTGTACTCTTTGCCTTTCCGAAAGGAAGAATGAAACCAAAAAAAAAAAACTAAGTAATAATCTGACGGTCACAGCTCGGCAATAATGTGCGTCACGAGAATGTGCAACATTTAATACGCATCAAATAATGTGCAGCTGATAATTGGCGTCACGTGACGCCGATTATCTGCTGCATATTATTTGCTGCGTACTACTGTGCTGCACATTATTCAAGCGCTTAATAATCGACGTCATGTTATTGAACCTCGAAGCATCGACCTTCACTAGAGATGTTTTCTCTTATTTTAATTATAACGATACGAAAGTATTTTTGAGAAATTATTGGTTCCAGTTGAGAAAATTTCAGCTTAGCTACCAAGACTTTAAAGACAATAGTATCGTTTAAATATGATTTCCATAGGTCCGTTAGGTAAAGTAAACACAACCTCACCGATCCCGTGGGATCGGTTAGGTTGTATTAGGTACTCTTGCGACCACAACGCAAGAGCCGAGCGAGCGAAGCGAGTGTGCCGCGGCAGCGGCCGTTGAGTGCCAGAAGTGAACTTGAGGCATAAAATACTTTACCTACATAAAACTCCAAAAAAATATAGAATACAGTTTTATCGACTTAAATAGGCCAAGGTGCTACACAGCTCTATAAAGAGCTTGACCTTTTTCAAACGTGACGTGAACTATCAGGTGCGCATTATTCAAGCGCGCAATAACCAGTGACACATACTACGCAGCAAATAATGTGCGACTGGATAGTTGACGTCACGACGCCAAATATCAGCTGCACATTATCAAGGTGCGTACTATCTGCTGCACATTATATGTTGCACATTGTATGCCACCTTTTATGCAGTTTACTACGGAGTGCGCAGCTGATGAAGATTTCAAGTGATCTCGTGTTTAAGCCCCGTTTGTGTTGTCCCAAAAAGTCACGAACATTTTCCTTCGTAAAGTTCACTATCGCTTTACGAGGGGAGCAAAAAGAAAGATTAAAGACATCAGATATGGCTGTATGGGCTTTGTACTCTTTGCCTTTCCGAAAGGAAGAATGAAACCAAAAAAAAAAAAAAGTATGCCACCATTTGTGACTGTCTGTCACAAGGAGGTTTTAGTAGCAGCTCTTGCTGCTAAGGAGGGAGCTATAAGCGTAGCACTTTCTTGCGAGGGACCTCCATACTAAAATGTATGGAATTTTTTTCAAATCCTAAAAACATAACATTTTTATCTTTTTCTCTGAGAAATACGTGACATGGGACTAATAAATGCTACTAACACAGTTTTTCTGGTGAAAACACTTTCCATTCAGGAAAAAAACGGTGTTAAAGATCACGCATAAAATGGCTATTACGGAATATTTACGCTTCCATTCTTAGTATTAATGATCAATTCACAAGTAAAAAACGATATATTTTCACTTTCGTAAACAAAGTTTATACTAAAACATTAGACTTTTACAGATATCTTGATTTTTGTAAAACTTAACTTAGTTTTTTGACCGACTAGCATGGGCGACAATGAGACGCTTCATGCTTCACTAGCGCATACAGAATATGCATATGGCGGACTCTATAGGTTTTTACTCTGAGGTCTGTCAGTTCAGTTTAGTCTCGTGCACATGATGGATTTTAGAATGTAGTGTTTGTTAAATTTTATGTTAGGTATTTCGGAAGACGTGGTTGTTGCTGTTGATTGAGGGCCTGTTATTTGGATTTAGTCAATAATAATGCTCATCTGTTGGTTAGGAAGAAATTGTGTAAAGTAGGTAATGTGATGATATTTTTCGTAACCTGGTGGCGGTTATCTACATATAACAGGATTTAGCGGTAAGTGTAATGTATATTAGTGGCGTAATTCGTACAACTATGATTTTAAATCATTGTAGAAAATATTATGGAATTATATCACTTGTAAAATTTGCAATTCTTTGTTGTCAGTTCATGAGTACAAATAATGAACAAAATGGCCGCCAGCCGCCATTACCGAATCGCCCGCCCCTACCCTCGGACCCTCGGGCCGGCAACGTGTCTGATCATCAGAGAGCTATTTGCCGAAAATATGTTTGGGGTACATGTACAAAAGGGCCTCATTGTAAATTTCGTCATGATTTAGACATAGAGGAAATGAAAAAAATTTTGAAATTCTGTCACGATTTTCAAAATAAACAGGGTTGTGGAAGAGTAGATTGCACATATTTGCATGCGTCAAAAGAAGAAGAAACTGTATTTCGTGATAATAATCAAATTCCACGTGTGCTACTGGAGCGTTACGCCGCATTAGCGGAGGCTACAAACAGCATGCAAAATTTTGAGGGTGTACCCCAGATGATGATGTTCGTAACGGCGCCACCCCCGCCGCCGCCCCCTGCGCCGATGGTAGCCGCTGCCGCCGCGCCCCCGCCGCCGCCGCCCCTTCAGGCTGCCCCATTTCCATCAATCCAGCAACCACCACCGCCGCCACCACCGCCGACTCTGCCGTCTACTTCAGTCGTTCAGACTTCGCCTGCTTTTGCTGGTAATAATATTTTACAATTGATTCATATTGGTCACAGTGTTGTACAACAAATACCTTTTAAACTTTTTTTTTCTAGGACCACCAACTGCACCTGTGATATTTTTAAACCAACCACCACCACCACTACCTCCAACGTAAGTTTTTATTTTAGTTAAAATGCTACTACAACTCTTAATTTTTGGTCACTAAAGGAGATACTGCCGCATAGTGAAAGTCTCAATCTTGACATGTGCTCTTGAGTGTATGTCCCTTCCTGTCCTTATAGATCTCATGAGTCCTCAGGGTACAAAAAAGTGATATTTTAAAGTTTTTAAAAAGTAGAGCA
The DNA here is from genome assembly GCA_947532105.1 of Athrips mouffetella. Lineage (NCBI taxonomy): Eukaryota > Metazoa > Arthropoda > Insecta > Lepidoptera > Gelechiidae > Athrips > Athrips mouffetella. The sequence goes on along the minus strand of OX383956.1, from coordinate 30,020,531 downwards.
AAGATATCTCATTCTCAGGGCCTCTAAATCATGGCTGTATGTACCTTCCTGTCCCTATAGATCTCATGAGTCCTCGGGGTACAAAAAAGTGATATTTTAAAGTTTTTAAAAAGTAGGGCAAAGATATCTCATTCTCAGGGCCTCTAAATTGGACAGGGTATGATTTTGATAGAGTGGCCATTATTTAAAAAAAATATATCAATACTTATATTACGGACAAAGCAAAGAACCTAGGGATTATTATAGACCATGACCTGTCATGGTCAGCGCAAGTTAGTGAAGTGAGTAGGCGCATGCACTACTCTTTTCACTCCCTTAAGCGACTCCAGTACTTCCTTCCCTTTCAGACTAAAATCTTGCTTGCACAGGCTCTACTCCTTCCTATTCTTGACTATGCTGATGTATGCTACTTGGATGTGACTGAAGAATTGCTGAACAAACTTGAGCGCCTACAAAATCTGGCTATTCGTTTCATCTTTGGTCTTCGCAAATATGATCATATCTCCGAATTTCGCGCTCAATTAAAATGGCTAACTATCGGACTTCGTCGTAATGTGCACATCCTTTCTACCTTATATAAGATCCTGAATGACCCTGCCACCCCTGACTACCTTCGCTCCCGCTTCCAACTTTTACCTCCTTGACCTGGCTCTAGGCGCGACTGCATCACTGCGATGTTAGAGTGTCCTAGAGCGAACCCCAAATTCTTTTTCAACTCCTTCTCTTCCCAAGCTGTGCGACTATGGAACAAACTTCCCAAGGCTATACAAAGCAGTCCTTCAATAACATCGTTTAAGACGCAAGTAAAAGAGCACTACTTATCGCAACCATTATAATATTATTTTTAGTTTATGTAAATATTTATGTATGTATGTATTTTAAAAGTATGTTTATCCTTATTTATATATGCCTTATTGTTTATATTGTAATTTTAAGTATATTAGTGTGTAGTATAAGTAGGTATTTTTTTTTTCTCTTCATATTTTATGCTAGTTTGCTATTTATTAAAAACATATGTATTTTTTTTTATTCTCATTTCACACTTCTAAATGCACATTCCTGTGCCCCTTTTCATGTCATTCTTTCACACCAGCTAGGTTGGCTGGAAGAGATCTCTTATAGAGACAAGCTCACCTTTGTAAACAAATTTTATGTTGACTACAATTTTATGTAATTTGTGCACAATAAAGAATATATATATATATTTTGTAGGTTTGATGCTAGTGTACCACCACCACCACTCGCTCAAGCTCAGAATGGTGCAGTCAAATACAGGACGGAATGTGAAGGTAAGCTTATGACTTACATTTCTTTTTGCACTAAATTAACAAAGTAAAATCGCATATAAGGCCAGTTCTGTCTACACAATTGTTATCTCTGCTTTTATTAACTCTCATCAAATCATAATCTTTGCTCAGCGATATAAAAAATACCATCCTAAAGTCCTTTCAAAATAATTTGACAATACCAATTAGCATTCCCTAATTTTAGCTATTGCGAATATTAGAGATAAAATGTGTTAGACAAAGCATTTGAACACATCAAATACTTGAAAATAATTTTTGACCAAATGCAAGTATCAAATTATAGTAATAAATTTTGCTTGGTAATAAATTTGTTTCATATATCTCCATTGTTTTAAAATGAATTTATGTATCTGGCTATTAAGTTGTTTTAAGTTATAATAATATTATTTACATTGTTGTATTACAAGCGCATTTTTTATATTAAAATTATGCTCTAACTTGCCATCTTCTAGTTAGTTAATATTTGTGGTATATATGTATTCACATCTATCCAGATACTGTATAATGTAATCACTTTCAAATATCATATTTATAGATACCATGATACTGTTGTTGATGGAAGTGATAAGTTAGATCATGATGTTAAATTCAATTTCTGTGATTTCCATATTTGAAAAATAAATAAAACTATGATTTACTTCAAACATTGTATATTATACTGTAAAGCACAAGGTATATAACTTTAGTGTATAAAAATTATTGTGCATTACTCAAGAGGGAAGAAAGTGACAGTTCCATACCGAGATCATGGCATTTGAGCCAGGAGCTTGCGAGGGGTGCAAACCATTCGAGGTATGGAACTGTACTTTATCCCGAATGATGTATTGTGCTTTTTATTACACCTACAAGGACAATAATAGATATAAATGCGGAATGCGGTCAATTTCGAATACTCCTTTATGTTGATGTTTTTTTTTAAATTGTGCTTAACATAGAGTGCATAGCCCATATCGTGCTTGGCTTATATTGTTTTGCTTTCTCACTAGAATATGAGAGTATTACATTTTCAGAAAACGAAGACGTTTTCTTTACCTTTTGCCAACATATGAAATTTTCATTAGTATTGTTGTATCTGTATTTAGATTTTTCTGGCAACAGGCCTCCTCTAATAGTTCTGGTGGTGTGTTAGGGATAGCATCATCATTCATCACTATCACTAATAAGTATCCATATTTAAAAAAAACAAAGACAAATGCTAAACCAATCCTAATTTTTGCGAAAATGCGCGGGCTTTTTTTTTATTCGCTCATTTCTGGAGTAGGCTAAGATCATAGGTCATGAGCCACTTCTTCCGTGAATCCGCGCGTTTTATACAAAAATCATTTTGTTTTTAATTTTCTGCATGCACCGAAGAGATTGATGACTGATAAAAAAGTAAAAATGGATGTGGCCAATAACAATTTAATTAAAATTTGATTTTCAAACAGTTAAAACCTCTTTGCTGTATGACTGCTGAAGAATGTAAAAAAAATTAAATTGGGTCAGTAATGGATTTTCTTACCTTTTTCCCACCTTTGGGAACGAAGGATTTCCATACAAACTATCCATCCCTTGGGATCGAAGGATTTGAAGGGCGGGACAAGCGCGTTCCCTCTCTCTAATCGGAATAATTAGAGTGTATTTTCAGATCAAGTGTGATAAAAAGTGTATACTAGTAAGGATACTCCGACTTTCATAGTTAGGAGAGAAAATTGGTCATTTCATTAATTACCATAATGTATCTCATCATCTTGCTGGTATATTGTTATTTTTATAAACTGCAGAAAACCTAGTGTTAATCAAAATTGAATGGCTAAGCCCTACTTACATACCTTCACCTAAAAATAAACTTCATATAGTAATTAAATCAGAGCAGGCTCATTGCCTACAATATTATCCTAGCCTTTGTTAATCAGGAATAGTTATAGCTTTCCATTATTAAATAATAATATAGTACCTGGTCGACCGAGCTTCGCTCTATAATAGCCGCCTCAACATTAAAATATCATCGGGTGAGCAGGCTATGCTACTCGCTAACAGATGGCGCTGTAGGTTTCTGTCTAAAACGCGGTATTTTTTTAAAATGCCTAACAACACGGGCAAAACGATTTATCACAGACATGAGACCTAGCTAGATCGATTTTTCGTCCCCAAAAACCCGCAGATGCTAAATTTCATCAAAATCGTTAGAGCCGTTTTCGAGAAACCAATTACAAATATTGCTCGTTTAATGGTATAGGATTTAAATGAATGAATAACTCTTTATTGCACACATAAAGGAGTAAAAATTACAAACTACCATTTTACAATTAGTGGGCAAAAGGCGGCCCTATCACTAAAAGTGATTTCTTCCAGACAACCCTTTGAAGTTATCAGCATATATATTATATTTATTTTAATAAATAAAATAAATGAAATATTTTTATCAATCGGTTTTGTTACAAACTAACATAACAAACTATGTAACTTAAATCGGGTGGTGAGGGCAGTTTTCAAGAAACAAAAAAGGATGCATTTTGCCGCGTCATCACCTCCATTAAGGTATTATAATGTAAGGTAAAATATTTATTAAGGCCGCATTTTTCAAATAACTGCGATGCTGATTACCCAATTAAATTTGCTATCGCGTATTAAAGAATGTACAAAATCAAAAATAAAAAGATGAAAGAAAGATGAGAGATTAAAGATTTAAATACCCCTTACTAATATTAATATATGCAAACAAATTTTGTTGTTATCCTAGGGTACATAAGGCCTTCATGAGCTGTCTCCATTTCCCTCTGTTTTGTGTTGTTACTTTTGTGTCCTTCCACGTAAGTCCAGCGTCGGTCCATCGCCAGGTGTGTACCACTCGACGCGACGCGGCGTTAACTTTGCTAGGACGGAGAGTGTGATGAACAAATTTTACCTCTTTGTAACAATTAAGAGTTTTTAAAGTTCCGACCTAAACTGGTAAATACGGAACCCTTATGGTGCGACTTGTTCTGTCTGTCACACCTGTTTATCTTAGCAATCACTCACGCTATTGACTGGAAATTTGGAAAAGTTTTAAAACACGCTTGCCCAACTTTATTGCAAATGAAAGTATAAATAAATATTTACTATCGTAAATGGGGCTGAATCGGGAGAGAAAAATTTCAAATGGTCGTTACTAGGTATAATAATATCTTATGAAAGGGCTTTATTTGCATATTCCAAAATAGATTTTGTATTTTTTAAGATTCTTAGTTTTCAAGTTATGATGAAATTTTACTCATATAAAAATGACACTTCCCCCTCGGATGAGTTTATCGTACAAATAAATCGTACTTATATTATTAAGTGTGTCTAATAGAACCAAGAAAATGTTTTAGTAGACATTGGGAATAAGTAAAAAGGCAAACATTTGTAACTAAGATAAAAAAATCTCTTTCAGAAATGCAGAAAGAAAGCTTGCACTGAGTCATAACGGGGCATCTCAAGAAAGCAATCTTTTTTAGATTTTTGCCTTTTGTTTCCAATATCCAAGCTTCGTGCGCCCTAAATTTGACCAGATGTTTCTGCATGCAACGGAAACAGTGGAAAAAAAACAGAAAAAAACAAAGCTTGTATAACAGCGATAAATGTTGTTTTTGACTAAAAGATATAAAAGAATTAATGGATGCTTTCATTTGGGAAAAATGTTACACGTTGTATTTCTTACTAGCTCGAAGAGAAAAATAGCGAAATTTAACTATATTTACGATGCGTGTGGTATTTAAGTGTTTTTTGAAAGTTTTGTTTAGTTAGTGCATTACAATGTGTACCCATAGTACCTAAGTGTTTTAGAAATCCCTTGAGTGAGTGTGTGCGATGCGTTGTGGTTTTTTTTTTGTTTACGTCAGAGTGTGTACGAGTAGTCAACGCCAAGTTACCGCAAAAAATGTCGTAGCGTTGGTCCATATTATATCGACTCTCTAGGTACGCCCCCTGAAAACTGAAGCAATGCTATCACAGATGAATGATGATGTATTTTTCTTGTGTGCAATAAACAATAATAATAATAATAATGAATGAGCCCAGGTCCCGACGTTTGGTGAGATCTTTCTAATTACATATATGTATGCATTTAGCAGCGATAAAAAATAATTAGTCAGTGTCTCTGAAGTGAGTCAGTTTGTAGTCAACACCAAGTTGCCGCGAATTTACTATAGAATTGGACATGGAAGCGTCGTATCGTTTGTTCATAAGCTATATCGAATAAATAGGTCCTGAAAAATGCGGACATATTTACGAGTATCATGGATGAAAATGACGAGGCGCCGACGTTTGGTGAGATCTTTCTGATTACATTATATGCATGCAAGTAGCAGCAGATTCAGGTACTACCCACGACCACGTACTTCTACATCATCGTTTACAGAAATAACACTGTTTATGCACGATGCAAACAGGGAGTTCGAAACTCTAAAGCCCTTGCCCGCTATATAGAGAAAACAAAAATGGAATGGCCGACTGTTCGTTTTATTTATAAAATGGTTATTGTACCAACCATTACGTATGGTCTGAAAGCCGCAGCACTAACGAAAGCTAATCGATCAAAATTAAGATATGAGCGTCTCATATTTCTAGACATGGTTAGCCACTCGCGAAATCCTCCGGTGAATAAACGGGTATACGATCTTCTTAAAGGCGAAACTATTACAAAACAAATAAAATTCCTGCGGCGGTTTTTTAAAATTCCTTAGGAGACAACAACCACATCTTCTACACGCAGCGTTAAAATACCAAGGCAGAAGACGGAAGGTTGGCAGACCCATTTTTACCTGGAACCACTCGATTAAACAGGACATGCAGTACTTCGACAGGAACCTCGAGGAGTGGCAGCAACTTGCTCTTGACAGGAACGATACGAGAGCGGCAGCACAGGACATTTTTAAGTTGGAAGAAACTGACAGCGAGGAAGAAGAACCCGATCAAGATATCTAATCAGCTAAGGCACTGAAAGCCCGACCATCACCACCATCAACGCTCAATCCTACTACGATTAACCCGTCTCTCCTATTTTCCTATACTGGCTACAGGCTGAACAGTCGGTCGGTTGAGGCCTCTGGTTGCGATCAGCTGGTCATCCCCTCCACTCCCAGAGCGTGTCTTTCCTAAAAAAAAATTCGTTCCCTCTGGTGTTACCCGGCTTGCCGGGGACAGGTCTGCCTGGCTGGATGTGGTGTTCTATCTATCTATAAAAATGACACTTCCCCCTCGCCCCTTATCTACGAAGTTTAAAAGAAAAATCTGAATTATAGTCTTAAAGTTTATGTAACTATTACAGTAAAAATATAACGGTCTCTCTGAAAAGCACAGTTTAATAGAAATCTTGCAAAAAAACCTTTATAAACTAAGTTTTGCGGTTTAAAAATGGACTTTATAACTTCTAAAAATACTAAAGGTATATCGGAACCCTCATTGCGAATAATATTAATAGAACGTACACTGAAATATATAACACAAGTAAATAAAATTTGTTACAGCGAACATAAAGGATGACATTAAGAGTTACACATACTTCATTAGCATAATATAAATTATTTGCTACTGTGTTGAATTTCTTATTACAAATACGTTCTATTTATTACCAATGTATATTTTAACCTTGCGCTTTATAATAACACTATGACACAAATGCAAGATTTTGCTATTAGGTATATAATACATTTTAGAGACACTTGGAAATCATAGGAAAATGATTGTACCCATTTTAACTGTGTACCTTTATAATGGCTAATATGTGTTTGGCTTGGCGCTGATTGGTTTTGTTCTCAGCTGGTCCCAGCAAAATAAGGAAAGTTGAGGGGCCCAGAGTTGCAGAGAACCCCTGCGGAAACTGTGTCCAGCGAGAATTAAGGTTTGCAATATCGCAATTTGTCCTTACATTGTCTGCATGGTAAAAAAATAAGAACATTTAAAAGAAAATAGGCTGCTGTTGACGCCTACATAGTATTTTTTTTACTATAACTATATAATTTGAGTGGATGAAAATCTGCGAGTGTTCTCATGCAAAGCTCGACATGGGAACTTATAAAATATAATTGCGAATTTTTAGTAACCAGTAATTTTTAAAACACGTTCTTTGCTTACGCTATTATTTAGTTAAGTCTTGTACTGTTATAAGTGATCATTGTAAGAAAATACTAATAATTGATTAAATAATCGGACTAAAATGAGACGCTGTGCGAAAAGTACAAAATTTACGTTCAACAAAATATTTCGAATTTAGCAATCCAATGTTTAGTTAATTGTAAAAGCTCGAAATGCTGACTCTATAGTAGACAGATTGGAGAATAAAGAATTTATAGAAATGAAAAGCGCTGCTGGTTGGTAGGTATTGCGCGGCGACTTATATCGGCGGCCATTTTGAGCACGCGGCGGTGGCCACGCGGCCTTGTTGCGACGTACCAGCCCTGTTGCGACATTCTCTCCCGCCCGCGCCCGCTAAATATATTTCAAAAGCATTTTCCACACTACTAACGTTCAAATAAAACGGAATACTGATTTTTCCGATTTTTTTTTGAGGAAAGACGATTTCCCTGAGTAATACCTGCATGTCTTTGATTAAATCAACAATTCATTGTAAGACCTGGGTCCTGTTTTAATTGAAACGGTCGATCAACAGTAAATAGGTTTGAATGTTAGCATTTTTAGGGTTCCGTACCTAATTCAAAAGAAAAAAGAAGGAATCCTTATAGGATCACTTTGTTGTCTGCCTGTCTGTCAAAACCCTTTTTCTCACGAACGGGTATCAACTTGAAATTAATATATAACATATAAAGGTCCATGGACCCTTGAAGATGTGAAAATTTCAAGCTTTTACGACAACACAATCATAAGATACGGCTAGCTATGTCCCCATTTCCATACATTTATGAAGCTATACTTTCCGTTGACCTGGAAATGAATCATGAAATTTGGCAGGATGCTAGGTTTCACAGCAAAAGTGAAGAGAAAAGTCTGAAATAATTATTACAGCTTTATTCAAAAATGAATTAGGGAAAGCTCCCGTTTGAAGTACATTCATATTAAACGGGGGTCAACTTTGGTGGTGGCGGAGTTATTAAAATCAATGCGAAAAAGCTTGTATTATATGGTTGATAGGTACGGAACCGTCATTGCGCGAGTACGACTCGCACTTGGCCGGTTTTTAAATGTTTTAACTTGTTTTTTTATCTGTTGATGTTCTAGTAAAATATACTTTTTTTTAGATAAATCAATATTTTCCGTTTATTTTGGGCTTTAATTTCGTCTCCATATAATTATATTAGAGCTTCATTATTTGTAAGAAATAGTTATTCAAACAAAAATATTTTTTAGGATCTACGTGTACAAACAGGAGATGGACAAACTTCATTGTGAATTGAAACTACAAAATTTGGTGTACCAGAAGAAGCTAAAGGAGTTTCAAAACGGAAAAGAAATACTGCGGGCCCTAGTGGGTTCTGAATTGTATCGTAAATTGCTTGATGATTACATTGAGGTATTTATTTTTCATTTACTTACGTACCTATTAATTTTTTCTTATAATATGTGGTGATAGCTGATTTGCTCTTAAATCACAGGGAGGACCACCCCAGGTGCAAGATATCTTAGCCCAGCTGAGCTCGAATCCATGGATTTCGGTATGTTTACATTTTATATATATATTCTTTATTGTGCACAATAAAACAAAACAGTAGTGATATAAGAGGTTCACAATGGCGAGCTTATCTCTATGAAGAGATCTCTTCCAGCCAACCAGAGTTCAGTGTGAAAATTTATATAACGGGGACAAGAAAAAGTACACATCAAATAATAATAAGTATAAGTACATATATAATATTATAATAGTACATAGAAATAACTCAATATACCTACTAAACACACTACACTACATGTATTAATATATAATAATACATATATTATCAAGATAAGTTCGATAAGAAGTGCTCTTTCAGCCTTTTCTTGAAAGAAGTGACGGATGGGCTGTCTTGAATATATTTGGAAAGCTTGTTCCACTTGTTGTATTACTTATTTAAGTACTTATTATACAAGGTAATTTTTTTGGAACTGATTTGCGACTTTTCTAACTACGCACGAAAAATTTTCAACTTCCCATACAAAATGGGTCGGTCACGTGACCACTTTAGTATGGGGAGTCGAAATTTTTTTGTGCGTAAGAAAAGTCGTAGAACAAAAGTTGTTGCTTTTGACCTCTGTAATAACGCGGGTATACGCAAATCAGGTCCAAAAAAATAACCTAGTACATACATGGTGTTAGGAAGATGGGATGGGAGCAAAGCTTTAGGGCGAATCTATAACAGATAATCAAGAAGCATTGAGCCATGGTTGGTCCGTTTTTAATTTTTTCATGAATATCTCGAAAACTAAGACACGTGTCCCAAGCATTAAATATTCTATAAAAAATGTTCTGAAAGTTTTTTGATGTAATCAATCATTTCGAGACCTTAAGAGGGGAAAATAGGCAATTAAGAAAAATCTAACTGTATAAAAGAAGATGACTGATTCATGAACACTGAGCCGACACTATAGATGAGAGATTTTGTACAAAAGTTTCTTGTATGTTAGAATCATTCACTCTTATAAAGGAATTTTCAATATTTATCTTCCAAGGCGGTTAACATATATTTGGATTAAAATCCATTCAGTAGTTTTTAGGTGAAAGAGTAACAAACATCCATCCATCCATCCATACTTACAAATTTTCGCGTTTATCTATATACTAGCTGTTGCCCGCGGCTTCGCTCGCGTGGATTTCGTATTTATGTTGTTACCGGTTTTCCGAAGCAATGAGATATTTTAGTTCAGGGAAATTATTATTTATCCCATCATTTCGGGGTAATTTTAAACTAAGAAAAACAGGACTAACCCTGCGCAAATCTTATATAATATACAGACGTTACTCATAAATTACTCAGAACAGAGGAACTTAGCAGCAGTATCCTAACAAATGTAAAGAGAGAGATGAGAGACACCTTTATGTAATATTTCAAAACAGAGCCAATTCGCAGAAGTAATTGAGAAAAACCAAAACCCTCTCCCTCTCTCTCCCTCTCCCCCCTTCCTCCCCCCCTCCCTCTGTCTCTCCCCCTCCCCCTCCTCCCTCCCCCTGCCCCTCCCTCTCCCCCACCCCCTCACTTTTCATCACCCCCTCCCTCACTCCCTCCCTCCCCCTTCCCCTCCATCTCCCTCTCCCTCTACCTGTACCCCTCTACGTCTCTACCTCTCTACATCTCTACCTCTCTACCACTCTACCTCCTCCTCTACCTGTCCCTATCACTACCCCTTACGCCAATTTAACCGCTATCCCTAACATAGAAATGACACCCATATTTATTTTTAGACATTTCAAACCTATCGCACCCCAACCCCATCCCCAGGGGATGATGGTATTTCACGTCCACCACGTTGGATTTCAAAATTGTTGTAGTTTTCGTAATCAGCGACACGATAAACCATACAAACGACACCCATATTGATTTTTAGATATTTCAAACCTATCGCACCCCAACTCCATACCCAGGGGGATGATGGTATTTCACGTCCACCACGTTTGATTTCAAAATTGTTGTAGTTTTCGTAATCAGCGACCCGATAAACCATACAAACGATACCCATATTGGTTTTTAGACTTTTTCACCCCATTTCCCTTTTTTAGGGGTTGAATTTGGGGTGGAATTTCAATAACAGTGATGAACGTTGCATAGAATTACATCATTATAGCCTAAATAATAAATTATGTGGATTTTACTTTAAGAATAAAGAATTTTCAACTTCATCCCCCTTTTCACCCTTAAGGGTGTCGAATATTCAAAAACCCTGAGACACGTAATCATTAATTTTTAGTCGTCAGCCTAAATACAAATTTTGGAGATCCTAACTTCAAAACTGACGAACTTTCATACAAACTTTCATCCCCTATTTTACCCCCTTAGGGGTGGAATTTTGTAAAACCCCTTCTTAGTGCACCCCTAGGCCTCATAAATAACCTACATGCCAAATTTGGAATCTCTAGACCCAGTGGTTTGGGCTGTGCGTTGATATGTCAGTCAGTCAGTCAGTCAGTCAGTCACCTTCTTCTTTTATATATATAGATATAAAAGAAGAAGGTGACTGACTGACTGACACAGCCCAAACCACTGGGTCTAGAGATTCCAAATTGGGCATGTAGGTTCCTTATAAGGCCTAGGGGTGCACTAAGAAAGGGTTTTACAAAATTCCACCCCTAAGGAGGTAAAATAGGGGATGAAAGTTTGTATGAAAGTCCGTCAGTTTTGAAGTTAGGATCTTCAAAAATTGTATTTAGGCTGACGACTAAAAATTAATAATTACGTGTCTCAGGGTTTTTGAAAATTCAATACCCTTAAGGGTGAAAAGGGGGATGAAGTTGAAAATTCTTTATTCTTAAAGTAAAATCCACATAATTTATTATTTAGGCATTAATGATCTAATTCTATGCAACGTTCATCACTGTTATTGAAATTCCACCCCAAATTCAACCCCTAAAAAAGGGAATTGGGGTGAAAAAGTCTAAAAACCAATATGGGTATCGTTTGTATGGTTTATCGGGTCACTGATTACGAAAACTACAACAATTTTGAAATCAAACGTGGTGGACGTGAAATATCATCATCCCCCTGGGGATGGAGTTGGGGTGCGATAGGTTTGTATGGTTTATCGGGTCGCTGATTACGAAAACTACAACAATTTTGAAATCCAACGTGGTGGACGTGAAATACCATCATCCCCCTGGGAATGGAGTTGGGGTGCGATAGGTTTGAAATGTCTAAAAATCAATATTGGTGTCGTTTGTATGGTTTATCGGGTCGCTGATTACGAAAACTACAACAATTTTGAAATCCAACGTGGTGGACGTGAAATACCATCATCCCCCTGGGGATGGAGTTGGGGTGCGATAGGTTTGAAATGTCTAAAAATCAATATGGGTGTCGTTTGTATGGTTTATCGGGTCGCTGATTACGAAAGCTACAACAACTTTGAAATCCAACGTGGTGGACGTGAAATACCATCGTGCCTTGGGGATGGGGTTGGGGTGCGATAGGTTTGAAATGTCTAAAAATAAATATGGGTGTCATTTCTATGTTAGGGATAGCGGTTAAGTTGGCGTAAGGGGTAGGGATAGGGACAGGTAGAGGTAGAGAGGTAGAGATGTAGAGACGTAGAGAGGTCGAGAGGTACAGGTAGAGGGAGAAGGAGAGGGAGGGAGTGAGGGAGGGGGAGGGGGTGATGAAAAGGGAGAGGGAGGGGGAGGGGGAGAGACAGGGGGAGGGGGAGAGGAAGGGGGCAGAGAGAGGGAGAGGGTATTAGTTTTTCTCAATTCTGCGAATTGGCGCTGTTTTGAAATATTACATAAAGGTGTCTCTCATCTCTCTCTTTACATTTGTTAGGATACTGCTGCTAAGTTCCTCTGTTCTGAGTAATTTATGAGTAACGTCTGTATATTATATAAAATTCAGCTGGATCTTGAATTATACTCATTGATTTGCGCAGGGTTAGTCCTGTTTTTCTTAGTTTAAAATAACCCCGAAATGACGGGAAAATATCTCATTGCTTCAGAAAACCGGTAACAACATAAATACGAAATCCACGCGAGCGAAGCCGCAGCGAAGCTATACTATAAGTAGGATAGTGTTGAGTACACAAGAAAATGTTATGACATAAAAACTCCTTGCTCTTTGCCGGAAGTGCAGTAATATAATGCAAAAAACACGCGTCTTCAATAAGCTGGATCATGGACCTTAATAAATAACTGTATTATTCATTATTACTGTATTATTCTATTTGCACTGGCAAAAGAGCTGTTTTGTGAGCAAATATGTTGCAATAGTAGTTTAAGATACAAGTTTCGTAAGTAAGGTTATTACAAACGAGTTGACGTTTTGTAAGCCCGAGACGAAGTCGAGGGTTTACTATCGGCACGAGTTGGTCATAACCCTTACGGACGTGTATCTTACGACGTTTTTCAATACATTTGTGAGAAAACAGGTATAAGTAATACACTTGGTAAATAGTCCATGGGCCAGATGGCCTAAAATGAGGATTTGGTATAATTGGGATTTACCAATATTCCATGTTACTACAGTTAGATAGGTTTATTAGGATGTCATTAAACCATGAGTGCTGTCTTAAAGTGGTAGCTGACCAAAATAGCAGCCAATCCAAGAGTTCAGATGCTGCTAATATTTGGTATGATTTGGGGAAACCGTTTTCCTTTTGACAGTAGTTAGATAGGCTTATAAGGATGTCAAATGACCATGATTGTGATTTCGAAGTGGTACCTGGATAAAATGACAGCCAATCAAAGATGGAAAATGCAGAATTTCACAAATTTTACTGTATCTCAGGAACTAATAGTCCGATTTCATTTATTTTTCTTTTAAACTATAGGTCTGTATGTGTTCTATAAATAATGTCATAATACTGTTTCAGTTCAATCAACCGCTATTAAGTTATTAAGGAAATACTGATACAATACAATACTCTTTATTTCTTCTGATAATTTTCTGATATTCTTCTTTTTTAAATCAAGTTTTTACAAAATACTTAAGTCATTCAAGAAGATCTTCATATTAAAGTTGTAGTGTAAAAAAATATCTTTAACATGATGTATGACATGCTTCTATTCCATGGCTAAAAAGACATGGAAACATGAGTTTCCCAATTTCTAGTGTTTGCTAAATAAGTGTGCATACTAAAAACAAGCTTTGGAACGGTGCAGACTCGCTTTATTTGTATTGTTTACTGCATGCTGTGACATGTATTAAGTGTTCTGTAAATAATTTCATCATCATCATCATCATATCAGCCGAAAGACGTCCACTGCTGGACATAGGCCTCCCCTAAAGAACTCCATGACGACCGGTCCTGCGCTGCTCGCATCCAGCGGCTTCCCGCGACCTTGACCAGATCGTCGGTCCACCTTGTGGGGGGCCTGCCAACGCTTCGTCTTCCGGTACGTGGTCGCCACTCTAGAACCCTCACGCCCCATCGGCCATCGGTTCTTCTTGCGATGTGCCCTGCCCACTGCCACTTCAGTTTAGCGATTCTCAGGGCTATGTCAGTTACTTTAGTTCTTCTGCGGATCTCCTCATTTCTGATTCGATCGCGCAGAGAGACTCCGAGCATAGCCCTTTCCATCGCCCTTTGGGTGACTTTGAGCTTTCTGATAAGGCCCATCGTGAGCGGCCACGTCTCGGTGCCATATGTCATCACTGGCAACACACACTGGTCAAAGACTTTCGTCTTGAGACACTGCGGTATTTTGGACGTGAAGATATTGCGGAGCTTCCCGAACGCTGCCCATCCGAGTCGGATTCGACGAGTAACCTCTTTCTCTAAGTTGGATTTACCCAGCTGGACTGTTTGTCCCAGGTATACGTACTCATCAACAACTTCGAGCGTAGAGTCTCCAACTTTGAGTGGAGTGGGTACAACAAGGGCGTTAGACATAATTTTCGTCTTATCCATGTTCATTTTAAGACCCACTTGTTGTGAAACTCTACTGAGGTTATTGAGCATCGTGCCGAGATCTTCCAGGGTCTCAGCCATTACGACAATATCGTCGGCAAATCGAAGGTGGGTCATGTACTCGCCATTGATGTTGATGCCAAGTCCTTTCCAGTCCAGGAGTTTGAAGACATCTTCCAATGCAGCGGTGAACAGTTTAGGAGATATGACGTCTCCCTGTCTCACTCCTCGCTGCAATTGGATAGGCTTCGAGTCCTGGTCCTGAAGACGAACTGACATAGTGGCGTTTTTGTACAGGTCCTTCAACACTTCAATGTACCGATAGTCGACTTGGCACCTCTGGAGAGATCGTAGCACGGCCCACGTCTCGATCGAATCGAAGGCCTTCTCATAGTCCACAAACGCTAGGCAAAGTGGCCGGTTATACTCTTCGGTCTTCTGTATAACTTGCCGTAGCGTATGTATGTGGTCTATGGTACTGAAGCCTTTACGAAAACCGGCTTGTTCGGGAGGCTGGAAGTCGTCGAGCCTGCGCGCGAGACGGTTCGTAATGACTCTCGAGAACAGCTTATAGACATGGCTCAGAAGTGAGATGGGTCTGTAATTCTTCAGCAGGGTCTTATCACCCTTTTTGAAGAAGAGTACCACCACACTTCTGTGCCATGCCTGTGGCGTTTTCCCTTCGAGTATGACAGAATTAAACAGCTTCTGAAGAGCTTTAAGCACTGGCCTTCCGCCTGCTTTCAGAAGCTCAGCCGTAATTCCATCGTGCCCGGGTGCCTTGTTGTTTCTAAGCTGTCTGAGAGCCATTCTAATCTCGTACAAGCTGACGTCCGGGATATCTTCGGTATGGTGTCGGGTAAGTCTAGCTCTTGGATCGTTGGCCAGACTGCTAACGGGTGGGCCGGTTGATGTGTATAACTGCCCATAGAACTTCTCGACTTCCCTCAGTAGCTCAGGCTTGGACGATACGGTTCTGCCATCCTCGGTCTTCAGCCTCGTCAACTGGCTCTGTCCAATAGACAAATCTCTTGCGAACACTTTGGAGCCTTTGTTCCGCTCAATCGCTTCTTTAATATGGTTAGTATTAAATAGCCGAAGGTCGCGAGTCAGAGACTTAGAGATCTGTTTATTGAGCCGCCGATATTGAGAAGCATCTTCCGGAGACTGCAGAACCATTTCGCGTCTTTCTTCCATCAGCTTGAGGGTATGGTCAGAGATCTTTTTGGTTCTTTTAGTACGGTGGGGTCTAAAGTACTTTGACCCAATTGTATGGACAGTTTCCACGAACCCGTTATTGTAGTCGTCCACATCTACGCATTCACCAAGGCATTCAAAGCGGTTTTGCAGTTCGAGCTGAAAGCCGTCGGGGTTTTGGATATTGGTGGGTACTGGTCGGAGCGTAGACTTCATCAGTCGAGTTCTTTCCAGCTTTACGTTGATATTCAATGTGCCTCTTACCAACCGGTGATCGCTTCCGGTTTTAACCGCATTGATCACAGAGACATCATTGAATATTTGCTTCTTCGTCGACATGATAAAGTCAATCTCATTTTTTGTAGCACCATCGGGACTGATCCAGGTCCATTTTCGGTTTTCCGACTTTTTGAAGAAGGAATTCATCATAAAGAGTCCTTCTTTCTCCAAAAAGTCGGCTAACATGTGGCCTCTGGAATTCCGATATCCAACACCAAATTGCCCCACCCTCAGCTCACCATCGCTTCGCTTGCCCAGTTTCGCGTTGACAACGGTATAGTGGGTCTTAGGCGTATGTATGGCTTTAGATATATCCTCATACATAGCCTCGACTTCATCATCAGAGTGTGTCGATGTGGGGGCGTATACCTGTATGACTTTCAGCGAATACCTTTTGGTGATTCTGAGTATAAGGTACGCTACCCGCGACGACACACTCTCGATCATGACCACGTTGTTCACGAGAGACTTGTGGACCATAAACCCGACACCTCCCTGGGACAGTTGGTCGCCCTCCCGGAAATAGAGCAAGTTACCTGATTTTAGGATTATCGAGTCCTCCCCCTCTCTTCGGACTTCAGATAGACCTAAGATGTCCCAGTGTAACCTGCTCAATTCTTCTTCGAGTTCTGCAACCTTCTCGTCGGTCCGCAATGTGCGCGTGTTATAAGTTGCCAGGGCCAGAGGTCGTCGTTGTTGGTAGCTCGACATCTGCCGGGGATTCTTCGCACCCCCTGCCCCACCGTTACCATGGCCGCTACCGGAGCCAGGAATAGCGGGGCCGCCGGGGACTAGGGGCCGGAGCTTATTGTTGTGATTCATCGATTCTTAGGGGGTTTTACCATAGTCGCCACGCTTGGCAGACGGGTTGGCGCCCGCAGTAAGATGAAATAATACACAGAAGGACGCTGCTGCCCATCCTCTGGATTTCATTTCCCTTAGTCGCCTCTTACGACACCCACGGGAAGAGATGGGTCGGTACTATTCTTTTTTAGGCCGGCACCGCACAGCTTAAATAATTTACATTAAATAAAATAATCTGAATCCAACGAATTAATTGAAATTAACTTAAACTTATGTTTACATGTGTTTTGAGCCATCAAACCCAAACATGGTATACATGAAATTAAAGATAGTTTATTGTACTTATTAGTTAGTTAATTAGTTTTTTTTTTCAAATTTACAAGATAGTTAATGATTTGAAAAAAAAAATATCCCAAAAAAATAAGTTTTTGTTTAATTATTTAGTAACGGTTGAATCTACTGTAACAATGCCTATGACATAATTTAAAGTACACATGCAGACCTTCGGTCTAAACAAAAAAACAAGGAAATCGGATGATTGGTTCTAGAGATACAGTTGACTTTATAAAATTCTGCATTTTCCATCTTTGATTGGCTGTCATTTTATCCAGGTACCACTTTGAGATCACAATCATGGTCGTTTGACATCCTTATAAGCCTATCTAACTACTGTGAAAAAGAAAACAGTTTCCCCAAATCTGAACACTTGGATTTGCTGCTATTTTGGTCAGCTACCACTTTGAGTCAGCAATCATAGTTTATTGACATCCTTATAAACCTATCTAACTATGGTAAAAAGGAAAATGGGTACCGCCAAATTATACCGATATATTTTCTGGCCCATGAGCTAAAAGGAACCAACCATGGGTACTGTCAGCCTCTTGTCGATTTATGTTCTCCTGGTACTCTCCATTATATTTTAAATATAGTAAGGCAGTCGTCACCCAAGTAAAAAGTCACCACTGTAGTATTTTTACAAATTAATTTTATGATCAAAGTGTAATAACTCCTTGGTATTATACTTTTTTTACTTACCGCACTAGTTCGGTAAGTAACTACTTACGGGCAATGTTTACGTCCTTCTAAGTACGTTTTTCGAGCAAATGTATTGAAAAATATATTATTGCTAACATTTAATAATAGAACAGAGCTGTGAGTTTTGTGGTCGAGATATCCATAATACAAAAAACATCCAAATATAGTTTCACTGTTAAAGGGAAATTTTATTAATTTACAATAAATGTAACATATTATTACATATTTGTTATTAATTATTATTGAAGATTAAGCTTGTTGTTGATTCCAAAAAAAGAGAGGCATAGGTAGGTATGCGATATTTCTTTCACGGATAGCTGAAAACAGTAAGTCCATAATTAGCTTGGCCAATGAACTTTCACAAGGGGTATGTGGATGGAAAGGTGGAAAGCAGAAAGTTTGACTTAGGAACTTTGTTTGGACCAGTTAGGAGATAAACATACTAAAAGTCCTTGCCCCTGCGAGGACCGCTCGAAGGGGGGAGCACAAAGAAGGTCCCGTATTTATGTTTTTTTGCTTACATCTCGAAAGCGGTGCGTTGTACGAAACTTTGTTGTATGACATAATGAAAGCTCATAAAATTTTCTACAACTTTGGATTTCACACTTTAATCTATCTCCAATCAATTGTTAAATTTTCTGTAGCAGCTTGTAACAATACGAATTTGTCAAAATCATTTCCTATTGCTTACCCATACTACTAAAGAACCCATGAACTATAAAAAAATAACACAAGCTGGGAAAACCTCCTCGCGGTGAAGGCGGAAACAGCTTATTTTTAAACTGACTAAAACTCCCAATAATATCAAGATGCGTTCGGGCATAAATGTTAATATTTCGTTCGTGACCTATTGAGTATTGTGACTGCATAAGTTGATAAAATTCTCTACAACTTTGGCTGTAACACTTTTTATCTATCTCTTATCTTTGCCTATCTTTGCCCAGCTTCGAAAACAATTTTTTAAAATGTGTTTTCTTCCTTACGTTGCTTCATAACTTTCAGGATACACATCAAAATTAAAAAATGTTGACTCTGTATGTTCTGTCTGAATATCTCATCCGCTTTCTTGACAATCCTAAGTCTCTCATTAATTTCGGCTTTATCTTTAGCCTCATACCAAGAATCTCTCAACATTTTGAGACTAGTGTCTATAAAGCATATAGTAGAAACTGTGTTGATAAGTTCCTGGCGATATTGTGACACGATCGCCAAATTCTTCCAACAGCTTAGCTTTGGTTGTCCTGTCATTTGGCACTTGCCCTGACACTGCAGCCCGTTATTCTATAATGGAGAACTGACAGTCACTGTTAGTCTCCATGTACTTATAAATTTCATTCATGGCTTTAGATATATAGTATGCAGTGTCGTCTGAGCGGTCTGAGTCCATTTGGGTTTTATATAACATTTTCTAAGATCAGCTTTAATACTCTTAGATCTCGTGTATTGGTTTCGACAAGATATGTGAACCCTCAGCGACTTCAAATCTTTAAGTTGTGAGCTCTTTCGATCATTTCTGAGGTTACTGGCAGAAATCAGAAAATTTATGCCTTTTTCACCGACATTTGAAACATTTTCTCCATCTTCTTCCAG
This sequence comes from Athrips mouffetella, assembly GCA_947532105.1. NCBI lineage: Eukaryota > Metazoa > Arthropoda > Insecta > Lepidoptera > Gelechiidae > Athrips > Athrips mouffetella. The sequence continues at coordinate 30,000,843 of OX383956.1, read as the reverse complement.
TACTTCATAACAAACAAAACACTTGTCTGTCATCTTGAAAGCGTGCGAATTTGAAAAATATTTTGTGACTGCTTCCCTGCGTTACCGGGTACACAGTCACAATACTCAATAAGTCACGAACGAAATATTAACATAAGCCCGAAGGCATCTTGATAGATATTATTGGGAGTTGTAGCCAGTTTAAAAGTAAATTGTTTCCGCCTTCACCGCGTGGAGGTACTCCCAGCTTATGTTATTTTTTAATAATTCATGGGTATCTTAATAGTGTGGGTAAGCAATAGGAAATGATTTTGGCAAATTCGTATTGTTACAAGCTGCTACAGAAAATTTAACACATTTTTTTAAAATCGGCCGATTTTCGGAGCTCATAGCTAGGCAACGATTGGAGATAGATCAAAAGTGTGAAATCCAAAGTTGTAGAAAATTTTATGAGCTTTCATTATGTCATAGAACAAAATTTCGTACAACGCACCGCTTTCGAGATGTAAGCAAAAAACATAAATACGGGACCTTCTTTGTGCTCCCCCCCCCCCTCGAGCGGTTCTCGAAGGGGCAAGGACTTTTAGTATGTTTATCTCCTAACTGGTCCAAACAAAGTTCCTAAGTCAAACTTTCTGCTTTCGACTTTTCCATCCACAAATTATTCGTTGCTCAAGCTAAATAGTGAAATAATCGTTCAGATTATTATATTAGAGAACAAAAAAGAATTTTACTTGGACTTCCGTTATCCTCATCTACCTCAAGTATATCTGATCACAAAAAGAGTCAAGAGTAGTCTAAGAGAGAGGGATGATGGTTTCATCTGTTTATCCTTTTTTTTCACGGGCAGCTGAAAACGGTGATTTGTTATTAGTAAAAATACATTTAGATTATTATATGGGAGAACAAAAAGGAGTTTTACCTGGACTTCCGTTCTCCTCGTAAAATAAAATACATTAAGATTATGATACAAAACGTTAAATAAGGATTGTTTGTTTGGCGGCAATTTGGGGTAGTTCTATATTTTATTATTTATCACATCACACCTTAGCTTATCGTGGATAGCTTTGTATTGCAAAAGTGTTAAAAACGGACACTTTTATCATTTTACCAATACAAAGCTATAAATGATAAGCTAAGCTATGATGTTATGGGTTATAACACATATAACTATCCCATATTGTCGCCAAACGAACAATATTAATGAAAAGTTTTGTATTTGCGGCGCAATAAATTTATTTCTAAAAGTAAGGCGCTGCCACTCAGCGACCACCTTAATGAAAAGACTCACAGTAGACTAAGAGAAATGATGGTTCCATCTGTTAAATCTTTCTTTCACGAGTAGTTGAAAACAGTAATTCGTATTATTTCCGGGGGTTGAATTTACCGAAAGTTTTATAAAAGGTATTTCTCTAGCCTCATAAAAGAATTAGATTTCGTAACTACTTATAATTACTTCCAAATTTTTTGTTAAAAAACCTGTTACCTGATTCTTCTAAATGGTCTTTCTATGATTAATTAAATAAATAAAAAAAATTACAAAGGTCTGTTTTTTTTTTCAGCAGATCGAGTACATATTGAACAGAAGTGCAGTTGGCTCTGTAAGTATTACATATTATTTCAGTTTTATATTTGACTTTCTTTTCATTTATATCCATAAACACGAGGTTTTTTTGCCCGAAACTTCTTCCGCACGTGGTAGTATTTGATTGTCAAAGCTTCGTCCATGTGGAATCTTGTACAAACATCTTGTGAATGTACCTACATCACTGTCTATTTGAGTGTAAATCCGGATAGTGTGAGCGAGCTAATACTAGTTTTGACAATATCATCAACCCCTTAATTGATTTTTTTAGGTGTAAGCTTGACAATTGGCAGTAAAAAGTCTAGCGGCATAGCGCCAATAATCATGTCTACAATTACGAGATACGTCCGGTTTAAACATAGTTTAACAGTTAAATAAGTTTCGAAATATAATTTTAGAAATTTTTATTAGAATTTTGTGACGGAGGGATTTAAAAATTCATACCTATTATATGAATTTACCACGAATTTACGGTATTTCTTCGATTTTGTTTTTGTGTTATGATCAACTTGAATGTTGCCTTTACACGTAAAAGAATAAACTTTCTAACATTCCTGCAAGTTATCAAAAAACGTCGTAGATGAAATCTATAAAAAAATAATGGATGGACTCGAATTTCAAACATTAATTGAAAAATGGAAAATGGATGTTCCATAGATTGCGGCTGCTTTTAAAACTTATCAGGTCACTAAGCTACCCAAAACATTAAAAAAATTATACTTAATGGGGCATTTTTCTCTAAAATCGGCTGTCAAAAATGGACTAGAAAAAAAACCAGAATTTTAATTCACACTTAAAATAATTGTTTTTCCTATTTTTGGCATTCCTTTGTTTATTATTTTATTATTCTATGGTATTTAGAAGCGTATTTTTCGCTTCATTTATATAAATACACTCCCAGACACATATATCGGCCCACCTCGCATATGCCATGCATTTACCGTCTTACTACAAAAAAGTTAGACATCTGTTGAACACTTGATTAAAAAAATCGTACCAATAACTCTTGTCATTGATGCGCAGAAGTCAAAAATGACTTATTTTCTTTTGATCAAGATTTAGATTTCTTTATTTCATATTATCACATTCAAAATTACATAGATTGTTCAGATGTCAAACAAAATAAAAGTATGTCAAAAGACAGGCAAAACAAAGCAAATTCATAGTAATTATAATATTTAATGTCAAAATAAGTGAAAAATATCAAGGTACACCAATGAACATAAAATACTGAAGTATATTTTCATCAATAATAAATAATGTCAAAGGAAATGTTAAATAAACTATTAAATTACTTTTATTTTAATATTAAATATTTATGTCATAAATGTCAAAATTTATTTAATAAAACTAATATACTCTTTTACAGAGTACAGTACTTTGTCCAATAAAAAATCCTTCAGTCTACGCCTAAATGTTTTGATGTCAGCAGGTAGGTTCTCGTAATAAGATGGCCCTAGCACGCGCGGATTTTTTTCGAGCAGTGCAGTGCGTCGGGGATTAGCTCGCAAGGCACCTAGTTCTACGAAGTTCTCTTCCTGGTACTTTTACTCGCCCAAAACTCGACAGATTTGTACGGGTGAACATTATGATCTCGAACAGGTAATGAGAATAATGTGTCATAATTTTGTGTTCGGCGAACAGCGCCTTGCACGAGTGCCTTGGTTTCACTCCAACCATTGTTCGCAGCGCTCGCTTCTGTATCCTCATTACCCGTCCGGCATCCGTAGAGTTCCCCCACAAAATCGTACCGTAAGTCATGAGCGAGTGGAAATACGCGACTTGACTTCTACAGATGTCTAACTTTTTTGTAGTAAGACCCTTTATGTTTTGAAAACCCTAGCTAAAATATTTATTTTAACATTTGTTAGTTTAATCAAAATTTTTTTGGCAAATAAGCCAGCTTCAATATTGTATCATTATTGCATAAAAAAATATTTTGCTCAATTATGCTTTATTTTAAGATATGGGTCCATTAAAAACTCAGAATGATGGGCCGATAGATATGTCCGGGAGTGTATATTTATTTTCGGTACTAACTATTAACTGTTATTAATATTAGTATATGTCATGTCTTGTATGACAATATACAGGTTTATGACGTGAAATAAAACATGATTTGTTTATTATTCAACTTAAGAGTTCATAAAAATGGGTTCAGCAGTTCATTAAAATCGGTTCAGTCAAACTAAAAGTCGACGCATATCTTTTTTAGTTGCGATGCGCCAAACACCACGTGTATTATGGTGTACATTAAAAAATATAAGCATTTTATAAATTCATAATTAGCGGTCCACAGTCAAAAGTAGCTTTAAATATGTACAAATACCTCAACTGTGATTATTTTATAAGTACATCTTAAATTCAATACAACTTAGTTTTCTTTATACGCAATAACACAATTAGTAAGAAAATTCTCAATAGAATATATATTTTTAGAAAACTGGCTTTTTTTGTACTGTAAACCAAACCTCTTAATAAAAACTTAGCTAAGCTAACAAAATTAGCTGTGTTAAAATAGAGCCTTTTGTTAAATCTAGTTTTTTACATACAATTATTTCAATGTGTTCAGTAAACGCCAAGAAAGTGCAAAAATGAGCCTAAAACGTAAAACAGCGCGAACCCGCTCTGTTGTAATTCGCGCATTCTGCCCTTTGTTAGAAGTTTTGACTTTGTTTTTTTCCTTATCGACGGGGTCTTAAGTATACATTCGCCCGGTGAAGCAGTGACAGCCAATAAGGGTAACCAGCAAAGTCATCTTTAAAAAAAAAGGGGGTCTGGAGATCAATTCTATAATATCACTTGGTGATAAAATTACACCTGAAACATTAAAATCACTGGTTCTGCGTTTCATAGGTGAAGAATGATATTTGCTATACATAGTGGTTGTTTGTTTTGTTTAATTTTTTTATTTACACATAAATCACTGGGTGATGTTCAAGAATTGACCCAGTCGTTTTTGCGAGATGTTCAAGCTACTATACAGGTAGATCCATCAGGACGGCTGAGTATGGGAAGGTTTGAAACTATAAGAGATAGAGATAGTTGTTCTTAGGAACCATGTAGATAGATAGATAGATTAACTCGTTTATTTTGTCTACAGACACACATACATAATACAATACAGAACAGAAATTAATGCGACAAGGACAATAACAACGATGTCGTCGATTTTACAGTTAAGAAAAACTGCATTCAAAGATTTTCTAAAATCTCATACACGACTCGGGAATTGAACATCGTCAGTTTGAAAACAAAAATATTAGTTTATTACGAAAGTTGATTTTGTAGGTTGTAAGGAATAAATAAGGAATAAATATTTTACTATGAATAATAAAAAACAAAAATAAAAAATGAAACAATTAATTCGCTAAGCTAAATAAATAAAAACGATTTTTTATATTTTTAACTGAAAATTTTGACTATTTTTGGAAACTAATTTGTTTTTTTTACGGCTAAACTATTATTATTAATTTTATACTAATTTTTTAAGTTTTAAAGTTGATGACGTCATTTCACAATAGACGATGAAACGATTGCCATAGCAAAACGAAATTGCGGGTTGATAGGAAAAATCTGTTTCACTTCTCATGCTCTGAAAGTGCTTCTTTGTGCAGGATGTAGGCTGCACAAAGTCGAATTTTGTGCACTAGGGCAAAAAACTAATCGCGGTGGTGTACGCCCTGCGCGCGGGCCTGCTGCACGCCGCGCGCGCGTCAACATATTCTTCACTAAAGCAGAACAACTCATTCTTCAGTTACATTTAGAGAGTACTTTTACGTTTTATATTTCCTCGCAATCAAAGTAAAAAGCAGAGTTTATAACTCGTCCACAAAACCATTTTATCCTCGACATTACTATCAGCCCTCGCCTTCGGCTCGGGCTGCTAAAAGTCTCGGAAGAATGGTTCGTTTTGTGCACTTGTTGTAAAATCTACTATTTTATGCTTGGTTTTATATAGAAAACCTTTTTACAGCTAAATCGTCAAAATTTAATATCTTTCGGGTGCTTTTGGTTCTGTGATTTAGCCACGAAACTCTAAAAATACTGCAAACTTTGTCTCAATATTTATTATCGCCAAACTGTTCTCGTTACGCTCGTATACATACTCGTATCATTACATCAGCATTTTAAATACGGGATTGAAGTGTTGCTTATTTTGTTTCAGGCTCTCTCACCATCACTCCGTCTAGATGACACATTATCATTGCCTTCTTTCTCGAGGATGACAAGTCCTAGCAGTAATAACTCGTCCGACTTGTTGCATACTCTGTTTGAACGCTGTATGTATATTTATGACTATATATTAAAAATGCTTGTATTTAACGTTTATTTCTGGTATGTTTAAAATATTCGTTGGATTGCAGCAAATTCCGGACGGGATACTAGACTGGAGGCTGAGGTCAGACCAAGTAACTCTGCTACAAGTAATGTGAACGGTTTTAGTCGAAATGGTCAATTAACGGACTCGCCAACAGTATCGACTTCGAACTCAAGTCGATATGCCGCGGGCGCGTCAACTAGTGGTGCGAGCCGGACATATGCGAGCCAGAGTGCGAACGCAAGCTCTGCCGGCCCCAGTGGCTTCGTGTCCAGCGCGGCCGCTACTCCCGCATCGCCCGCACCTGTTTACCCACAATATCATCCTAGCATTCCTCCTCCAACTAATCGACCTTATTACGCACAACAGTACACCGGCGCAGTAACAGCAAGTACGTATTTATTTATTTTATCTCCACATTCTACACACACCGTAAATCCTTTGATAATGCATTCTGAAAATGTAGGCACATAACGTCCGTCTCTGCCTAGAAACACTTAAAGGAACATAGTTTTGTTATGAAATAAATGATAACAGCGTTCATGATTTGTCGCTAGAACATCGCTTAGCACATAACCGGAAAAGTCTTGTCTTGCTAACTGCACATACCTAAGAGAGGATAAAACATACCCCTCATTATGTACAGTTGCAAAAAGAGCTCTTCAATTTTATTACAAGAGGTACACACACAGAAAAACGCTGACTTTCTTTTTACATACAGCTAGTCAGAAATATCCACATTTGTAACACTTTTTAAATCAATTTGAGGTTATTATTGTGTCTGCTAAACGTCGCGTTCTTTAGTGGAATAGATTATACTACATATATCGCGATGCTTAGGCAGGGGTTTAAATTTTCGATTGTTCTCTGATTAGGTACTTCAATGCCGTACAATTCTTCTCGAGGCGGTCCACCTCAAGCAACAGCGAGGCCACCGGCGCCCTCCGTCGCACCCTCGATGGCTCCTTCCATGCATAATTACAGTCAGTACATGATGGGGAGGTACCCACATCCGCCACATTATTACCCCCCATATCAATAGCGTTCGAGAGGTATGTTGCTGATTTAGACTAATGAATTTTTCCGTGACGAAGCTGCGAATGGCGAATTGGTAATTTTAGTTTACGTTTTAAGTTTTACGTTTGACATACAAATGTGATAAAAATATTTGTGATAAAATAATATACAGGGTTTAGAAGACTAATTAGTTTATAAGATTAAGTTTAGGTTAGGTTAGTTCTAAAGAATCATGAAGTTTTTTTTTTAATTTAAGTGATTTACTCAATAGGGAATATGCATTTTTTTTTTATTTAAATAGTTTATCCTCATTCATGTAATAACCATTTAGTAAATCTATTTTTCGAATTACTATGAAATTAAAAAAGAAGATTTGTTTTTATCTCTTTCTAGCAAAACGAAATTTAACACGGAGTTTATATGGCCGTAGTGGCATGTGACGTCACTGTCCATGTCTGCTCTCTCTGTCGAATCGGCGCATGATAAATAGTTTTAATTTAAATGCTTATATCGGCCATATTCCTTAGCCAATTTAAATTTGACTCTACTACGGTATTTTCATATCCTATACTATTAAACGAGCAATATTTGTATATATATATTTGTAATCGGTTTCTCGAAAACGGCTCTAACGAATTTGATGAAATTTAGTATCCGGGGGTTTTCGGGGACGAAAAATCGATCTAGCTAGGTCTTATGTCTGGGAAAAATCGTTTTGCCAGTGATTTTAGGCATTAAAAAAAAATACCGCGTTTTAGACAGAAATCTACAGCGCCATCTGTTAGCGAGTAGCATACTATAGCTTGCTCACCCGATGATATTTTAATGTTGAAGCGGCTATTATAGAGCGAAGCTCGGTCGACCAGGAGACGCATTTTTGAAGCGTTCGAAGTGAATCTTTAGTTCGCATACGAAAACGAATCGTGTACGAATTGAATTTCTAATGCTCTCGATTTTACGCATTTTTGAATCATTCGAAAGCAATGTTGCCATTAAATTACAATCTTTAAACAATTTTCTTTTCACGCAGAAAAAATGAAAACCGGAAAGCAATCACTCATTGATTTTAAAAACCGGTAATGAATTTCGAGGGAATGGAATGCAAATTAAAAAGTTGATATGTCAGTACAATGTCATGTGTCAATGTCGTTCTCATCACAGATTATACATACTTTCGAGTGGTAGAAATGCAAAACTAGTGGGTCGGACCCTCAGAACAAAAACCTCCTTGCTTCGCTCGGAGAAGAAACCATGCTATTTTTTTTCAGTATGGGATGACAACTGCTAGCATGTCTCATGCCATGTCAAGTCGTCAGTGATCACATCCTACCAAATTAGATGAACAACGCGTTCATTGCATTTACAAAGTTTATAGGATTATTGTAACTTGTTGGGATTTTAACGGTTGAAAATATTTCCTAAATTATATGTTGTAAACAATGTGTAAATTATAAAAAACATGTAGTGGATAACTTGAAAATATCGTGAATTTATTCTTAAGTTGCTCTCCATTTAAGTGATTGTTCTTTTTAATAATAACGTGTGTAGTTGATGGCTGTACATCTTCAAAACAACAAAACGAAAATTGCAAAGAAATTTTGTCTTTTCATCTGTAAGTTTTATTCAGTATTTTTCATGTTTGTGGATTATTATCACAAATATTGCATAAAAAAATGTCAACATCATTTCTACAGTCAGATAATATGGAAATTGTTACGTATTTTACTGTAATTTATCGTTTTTTGTGGGATCATGTTGGAGTTTATGAGTGATGTATTTTTTATCGATAGTAGTATTTTTACTTTCGAGCTGAGCGAGAAAGCTATTGTATTCGTGAAAAAAGTTGCACAGTCAAACTTTCTCAAAAATGTGTTCTATATCACTTAAGCAAGTCCCCTAAAAATGTCCGTCTGTCGGTTGGTCGGTCTGTCCGTCACGCTTTGGCCTAGCGGCTAAACGAATGGTCCTATTAACACCATATTTTTAATTTAAGACTTTTATTTCCGAATGGTTTTTTGCTGGCTCTCATTTTGAGGGTAGCTGTCATTCAACAAAAATGAAGAATTGAATTTTTTTTAAAAACGGTTCAAATATTTTTTATGAAACTTTGCTTGACTAAGCATCTCTATGCAAGGTATCTTGCGCCATCATCAGTTTGTCTGTGTGATTCCATATAAGGGGTGTTCCTGTACTACGAAAACGTAAACTTGTGATTTACTCATAGGGTCAGTGCACCACTAGATGACCAAGCACCAATAGCTGACCAAAACTTAAATTTGAACTGAAAGTAAGAAAATTTAAAAATACCGCGATTTTATATAGAATTTAACTATGTTGGCGTCTTACAATAAAGTTATGGGTTTGTCTAGCTAGTACTTTAGTATGTTTATTCGAAGTGGTCATGCAATGTAACATTTGAAAAAAAAAAAAACTTTAAGAGCATATTTTGTAAAGTCCTTAACACTTATTATATCACAAGCCTAACTAATTCATAGTCGAACTTTTAGAAGTGACTCTGAAAGTAAAAATTATTAGTTTTTTTATGAATTTCGTCATAAAACCGCTTAAATGGTCAACTAGTGGTACCTACATTGACCCTAATTGACTACATTAAGTTTGTATTATTTTCTATAATTTTAATTTTGTTTTGGTTATGTACCTACCTGAATGGATATTCAATTTGATTGGATTTTGTGAAAATTTAGTACACAGGATGTACCAAAAACTGAAAGAGCTTTACAGTCGACAAAACTGAACAACTATTCATAAGAAACAGAGTTTTGAAATTTAAAAATCTGTGAAAATTCATATAAAAGGTGTTCCAGTACTACCAAAATTTGAACATGTGATTTGTTCGAAATCGTTTACGGTTGGTTTGTTTTAATATTTTACAATTCGAGTTCCGAATTCATGTGGTAGAACATTTTTCAGAAAAACCTTAATAAACGTTTGTAATTCCATACTATGTGTAGGTATGGTATTACAAATTTAAGTTTGCGGTTGACAGTTCTAATTGCATATCGCGAGACAGTAAGTGCAGTGCTGCTGTACCATTTATTATATTTTGCAACATTCAACGCGTTTTGTTTTCATTCTGGGTTCGATTCCCGATGGGGACACTGTCAAACAAATATAACTTTGTGTGTCTTCGCCAAATTGAAATGTCTCAATCAGCATGAATCATTCTGAATCAACAAATTGTAAGAAAATTAATAAAAATACTAATTTAATCTACATAAAATTCTCTACAAAAAAGGTTTGAAAGTTTTTCGCTACAAACAATACTGACAAGCAATTCTTGTGCTCATGCAACGCTTTGGCTCACAAGCGTATGAAGATTCTGGGTCAAGCTTATCCGAAACCAGAAGACTACAGGCTCCTTGTGCTCTAAGGTCCAATAAGGAACTCAGCTCCACGTTATAAGGCAAGATAAGATACACGAAATTTCGCTTGAAAATTTATTTGAGCTACTTAGAAGAAAAACACAAACCCGTATTTCAGCATTTTTGCAAAACCATCCCAAATGGATTGAATTGAGGGATAAAAGTTTGTTTTAAAATCCTACATAATTTGTATGTAAGCTAGAGATATTCATGAAAAAAAAACAAGAACCTTTACACCTCCTACCCCTCTTGCCTCCACCGCTACCGTCCATTACTTTTAGTAAGTAAGTAAGAAATTTGGTATCTTTAATATTAAAACACCTACGTAAGAAATCACCTGTAGTAAAAAATGCAAAAAGTATTTTTTTTTAATGAATTTAATCACTGCTTTTAACAGATTTGCCTTTTATTAAAGTTTAGTACTTCAACTTTTTGGTCAAAGTTTCGACATCGATTTGTCCTTGTGTAACTTATCGACTATCGATAGATGAAAGCATGCCCACATCCCTACTTGTGACGAATTATTTCTTATATATTACTTCTATATGAGGTCAAATTTCTTTGGTCGGACCACTCGTTGCAGAATTCACAAGTATGAATATTCAAAAATTGCTATTTTACGGATTCGTATACGAATCTTGCCAATTCGAATGCGAATTGAAGTTCGAACGCTTCAAAAATGCGTCTCCAGGTACTTTTGTTGATAAATGCGACAAAAAAAAATTATGCATATTCCGTAAGGTGCAAATCGAAACATGTTCCTACAATATGTACACGCTTTTAAACTAGGTTAGGTAATATTAAGTTTTGTATTAAGGTTGTTATTGTAATTAAAATAATGTCTTCCAATTATACAATTTACAACGTCACGGTGCTATTAGAATATAAATCTTTGCTGCATTCATATTTGTATGAAAATGTTGAAAAATCATATTTACCACACTGTATATTATGTGAAATACTTCGGTTATTCACAATTAAGGCGATTATAGCCCTCAAATTAGAACCTACGCGATCGAAAATGCAAATATCGACCTTATTAACACGTCAATAGCGTTTACATAAGAGTGCACTTCAACGTGACTGTTACAACGTGGTTACAACCAACGATATAGCAAAAATGAGGAACAGCCTACTTTTTCGTATGAAATATAACAGATAAAAATAACGTAGAATAAGGGTTTTTTTTTTAATTTATTAGTGTAAAAATATTTCCAAATATTAGATCTTTACCTATGAACTGGCCGTTTTGTATGGCGAATTTTAGGTAAACTAAATTTTCAGTACTAACGTTTTTGCATTTTTTTAGGAATTAGAATTCCAATTTTTTTTAAGCATGTATGGGAAGACATTAAGATTACAGAAGCTTAAATTTAATTTTCGAAAAATATTATTTGTAAAAAAATGTAACAAATCTAATGATGAAATCGGACCTATAATTTAATATTCAATCAAAATTTAAGAGCCAAGCTCTTGTCAGTGTAGCTCCCTCCACCTATTTCTATCCTGCATCAGGTTCTTAATTTAATATATCAAACTAAAAATAAAAAAAAAATTATTTTATGCGTAAATTGATTGAAGTCAACTTTCAAATATAAGACAAATGAAAAAAAAAAATAGCTTTAGAATTATAGGAATTATGATCTCATTAGTCTGTATGAAAATTTCGGCAATTTCATAGGTAAAGATCATAGCGCTTTAGGAGCAGTAAGGAATTCGTAAAAAATCGATGTACTCCTTGAACTAAAAATGCCCATTTGAGGGATTTAATCGCCTTAAACTCCCTCGATTTTCATCTCTCTTAGGAGACGCTAGGAGCACTGGAAGTTTTTCGTTCCTTCAGTTCGACAATTTTTCTTTTATATAAAGGATTATGAACTGAAATAAAGACATAAAAACTGATATCTAACTAGTCAATTTTAAATATATTTTAAATGTACAACTTTTAGTGAAGGGAAACAGTATTTATTGAATCTGATATTTTACTAGTCATTTTATAAACCCAAAACGTGCTTTAGTCTGCTTTATCAGTATTATATTTTGAAATCCATAATAGCATTAAGCTAGGTAGTCATTAGTGGATTAAATTGGAACGTTACAATATTTTGTAGTCCTGCAGTATGCGGTTTTATTTTGTAAACGATGTGCCATTGAATAGTAGAAATAAGCGAAACAGATATACCTACATATGTTTATGGACAGATATTTAGCCATATTTGGTTTTCAGTTAATACATTATATTTACTTGTTAAGGCGATCCGTTTTCCATACTGAATTCAAATGACTTCATTCTTATGCTGGACATAAAATGCTGTTGAAAAACGAGTGTATACTGCTATTTTTAGTTAAATTTTTCGCTGATTAATACAAAGATACAGCTAATGCTCCGAAAGTTAGTACTTTAAGTGTATACTGTGGTCAGTATACACCATAATATTGAACCAAAAATTGCTAACAAAAACTAGTACTTCCAGTGCATTAGCAGTAGTAAAAATAGCAGTATACACTCGTTTTTAGGGTTTTAACAGCATTTTGTGTCCCGCATAAGAATGCAAGAAAACGAATTGCCTTAAGTCTTTCAAACTAACCAAATTGTATAACTTAGTAGTACGTATGAATCACCTAACAAAAATCACGAAGTTATAATGTTTGACAGTGACAGAGAGCAAATTATTAATCACTTTCCCCTTTCAGCATTTTTGGGTAATCCACAAATTCTACATTAACTCCTAAAAGATTCATATGTACTACTACCTACAGGTTGAATTCGATGAGCCTTGCGAATAATGTGTAATGCCAGTGATCTGAATTCAGATGTATATGTCCCCCAACTTCAAGAAGTATGTACTTACAACATTATTAAGTTAATGTATATATATAGTTTATATATTCGATTTTAGATATTTCGCATTGATTCTTATGACGAATCATTGCGGTGATTTAGTAGAACCTCAGTAAAATAAAAAGAAAGCAAGCTAGCAATCTTTATCATTAATTCGCTTAAAATTGTGTTTCTAGCGCCGGACTTTTGTTTTTAATAACAATTTGCTATTTTGGATTGCGTAAGATGTAGAATGAATACTAAACACTATTTAATACTGTATTGAAGTTTGTGCACCTGGACATCCGGTCACTGGTAATAATCATAATGTAGCTATATACTTTTATCACTTTTTACTTTACTATTTTGATCCTTCTTTAACCAAATCAAAATCAATCCTAATCAATCTAATTATATCAATGTTAACCTCCTGTAAATAACCAAAGAACAAAATTATTCGCAGTGATTCATCTTTCTCAATTTATATGGTGCTACGAGCCTATTGCTCAATATTTTATCATGTAAGTCTGTACGTTTACGTCCTATCCTACTGAGTACCTGAATGTGTTTTTGCCTTTGTGTTTATGCGTCCTATTTCACTAAGTACGGTCAACTGCTTGTCGGTAGAAACTTTTTCAACTCTATTACCACGCCATAAGGTCCAAAAGTGTTTCTACCGATGTGCGGCCGTGTGTACCTGCATTAAATGTATTATCGTGTTCTTTTTGTATTATTTTATTGTAATGACAAATGTGTTATGATATCATTCCGTAGTTATTGATTTATTTCTGATGAATATTATGAATAATTGCAAATGAACGATTGTGTTCTTTATTTTAGTGAAATGTAAAATGTGTCAGGATGTCATTCCATAGTTAAGGATTTATTTGTTGTATGTACCCGATGAGATGACTCATGAATAATTGCAAATTAACGATTTCTTGACTGTCAAAATATAATATTAAAGTTGAATAATATGGTTCGTCTGTCTTAAGAATGCAGCGAGTCATCGCTTTCCGTCGCTGTTAGTGAAGCCTCGTAACCAATCAGGTAGCTTAAAATTATAAAGTCATGTGCACAATGACTAATTGAAGGCAGACCTTCGAAGGAAGCGGTTTTATCCTGTGTTATAAAAAAAAGCTATAAAAATATATATATATTTTTAATTCTAACTCGACTGTGAATACATGTTTACTTACTGCATTCTTAACGAGGACGAACTATAGTTTTGTATAATAGTAAGGGTGATGAAGGACAAATTTCTATATGATTTGCTCATGTCTGCCTCTTTGACTGAGTATCCTCTAGAACACATGTGGGCAACCCGGATGCGGCCCGTCGTAGTTATTAATCCGGCCCGCGAATCATTTCAAAACCCTAGTGGGAAATCACGCATGAAAAAATAGTAATGTGTGTGATTCAGAAAGTGTGTGTGCCTGAACACTCGAATTGCATTCAAACCTGATGCCACAGATTACTATAATAGTTACTTCCTGATGCTCCTTTAATATGAATGTACAGTCAAGTGCATAAATATCTATCTAAACTATCGTTTCAAAAGTATGTATCATTGAATGTTTATTATTATAGCATCCAATCTAACTGATATAAATATGTCTGCGAAAACTGATCAATAATATGTATACTATAAAGGACAATTTGTTATATAACGAGCAATACAAACCTTTTGAGGGACATATTATTGCTTACTTAGTTATTTTTGCAACAAAAACGAAGACATAATAACGATGAGAAAAGTGTGACATAATTCGTGAATCTTTACATAAATACATGTAATTGCAATGGATTTCAATAAACATATTTATGCACTTGACTGTACATACTTACTTAAAAATAAGGGCTATTGGTTGGATGGTTAAATCCGCTAGTGTCCATGTTTTCCAAACTAGTCAATTGACCTTCTCTTTATTGAACGTCAAAACAGAAATCTTCCGAAGTTTTTGAACGATGACGTCATAATTCTTGTCATCGTTTAGTAACTTTTTAACACGAAATTAATTCTTAAAATGTGAAACTACGTATGAAATTTAAAATTACTTTGTTTTCATGAATTTTAAATGATTCTTTCTAAGACGCAAACAGTATTTCATTTTATTTTTGACCAAGGAAACTCGCGGATTGGTTGTTCAAAAAGTGGTTTAAAAGTTATAGAATCGGTTTTTGTCTTTGTAAGAAAATAAAATGTTCAATTTAAATGAATCTCAAACTTTTAAAAACTTTTAATATTTATTTAATTATTCTTATAAATATGTAATTCGGTAAGGTTTTCTTTGAATAAATTAAATTAAAAATTATCTTAAGACCGGTAGAGTACGTGTTGTGCGTGATAGATAAACAAAGACGTAGCATTTTTAGTAGGTTTCCTCTTGAACCCCAGTGATTCTACTTTCCTATTCAAAACAAACAACTTCCACAAAGCACATATCAAAGCAACTTCCCATTTACAGTGTTCACGTGATTTTTATATGGGAAGACAAAAAAAAATTCTATCAACTAATATTGGCCCGCGAATTGATTATAGTCTCAAATTTGGCCCTCGATTCGCGAAAGGTTGCCCACCCCTGCTCTAGAAGATACAAAAAATATTGGCGGACATCCACACCCCTGCGTTTTTGAGGAATTAAGTTTTAACTATTTTGAAATTTGACACTGAAACGTACACCTGGCAGACTATGACTATCTGATTAAATACAATGTATACAGGGTGATTGGAAATTCGACGTATTCCTGAAAGGGGGTTGTTCTGCAACTCATGTGGAGCAAATTTGCCCATGGAACCGGTGGTCGAAAATCTGTGGCTGCGGAGTCATCCGAAGAACAGGTATTTTGATGAAAACTCCCACCTTACTACATTAAAAGGCAAAATGTGAATAAAGTACACCACCCTGTGAAATAAATTCATGCTTTTCAGATAGAGGATACATGAATTATTAATTGGAATCCAATTTATGCCTTATAACTCTGATAAATTCCGAAGTAAATAAGTTCTAAACAACAAGAAGTGTTAAAATAATCTAAATATTTTTATGTCGAAGGGAATATTTCCAAAAGTCATACATACACTTGACGTACAAACTAAAAAATAAGTTCCTAGTTTCATAAGCTTTCTAAAAATCTATAAATTTTGCAATTTAATTGTAGCACTCAGAAAAAAATTAACCGAAAGTGCTCTGCGACACAATTTTCTTGTCGGATTAATTTTTCTAATTGCGTGTGAAAGTGATGTTAATGAAGAGAATAAGTAAAGACAATGTGCTTTAATACGATTTACGGCAAAAAAAAAAATTTTTTTTCATGCAAGGATAACATTTTTGAAATGTACTTTCTTCAGTATCGGGGTATTTTGATGAAAACTCCCGCTTTACTACATTAAAAGGCTGAATGTGAAAAAATTACAATACCCTGTGCAATAAAATTATACTTTTCTGATAGAGGATGAATAAGTCATTAATTACAACATAATTTATGCCTTATAACTCAAACAAATACCAAAGACAATAAAAAAAAATCTAAATATTTTTATGTCGAAGCGAATATTTCCAAAAGTCATACATACACTTGACGTAGAAACTACAAAAATAAGTTTCTCGTTTCATAAGCTTTCTAAAAAGCTATAAATCTTGTAATTGTATAGTGGCGCTTAGAAAAAAATTTGCCAATGGTGCGCTGCGGCACAAATTTTTAGTCGGATTCATCTTTCTGATTGAGTGCAAGTGTGGTGCTTATGTAGAAAGTAAACAAAAAAATGGAAAATTTAAATAAACTTTACTTTAGTGCCTACAAAAAAAATTAATAATCAAAATTATCATACAATTTTACAAATCTTGCTTAAAGTGAGAGCCTTGGTGGCGTATGCATGCTCGCAGTCGTTTCCGAACTTTCGTTCTCGTATTCCGCATCGTTAAAATTTGCGCGTCGTTCTTGACATTCTGCTGCGCCTCATGTCACAAACTAGCATTCCTGTTATAATGACAATCTTTACTTAACAGTTGCATAAACTACTATTTCTTTCCGTAGCCTACTCAGATGTGTCCAGTACCCCGATAATGAAGAAAGTACGTTCCAAAATTGTTATCCTTGGATAAAAAAAAATTATCACTTAAAAGTGTTATAAGGCATTTTGTCTTTATTTATTTTCTTTATTAACTTACTTTCACACGCAATCAGAAAAATGAATCCGACCAGAAAATAGTGCCGCAGCGCACTTTCGGCTCATTTATTTCCAAGCGCCACAATCTAATTACAATATTTATAGCTTTTTAGAAAGCTTATGAAACGAGAAACGTATTTTTGTAGTTTGTACGTCAAGTGTATGTATAACTTTTGGAAATATTCCCTTGGACATAAAAATATTTAGAATTTTTTTAACACTACTTTTTGTTTAAGACTTATTTTCTCCGGTATTTATCATAATTATAAGGCATAAATTATATTCCAATTAATAAATCATTTATCCTCTATCAGAAAAGTATACATTTATTATACAGAGTGGTATACTTTTTTCACATTTTGCCTTTTAATGTAGTAAGGCGGGAATTTTCGTCAAGATACCTGATCTTCGGATGACTCCACAGCCAATGATTTTCGACCACCGGTTCCATGGGCATATCTGCTCCATATGAGTTGCAGAACAACCCCCTTTCAGGAATACGTCGAATTTCCAATCACCCTGTATAACCCCAGAAAAATGGTCTGCCACCATAATAGCCCTGCGTCGTAAAGTTACAGCTCTTCAAAATGCAAAAATTCACTACTTCGTCCCGTAATGCAGAGCCCTGCATGTCTGCCTCTTTGATTTTCTACATCTCCAGAAGTATTTTAAACAGGATCCACAAAGGCAGACAAAAAAAAACATTATTTAGTATCTTATTTTTTTTTTTTTTTTGCTTTAACTCTCAAAAACGCAGCGACCCACAGAAAAACTTGTAAGGACCAAATCGATTCGTATTGAGCTGATCTATCATCCCTATTAATATTAATCATGAGCATATCATATACCCAAATTGCAGCCAGCACCCTAACTATTACGTTACATAACATCAATTTATTTTTTAAGTACTATTACTGTAATTGAAGATTGGTTTGATTTTATCATATGCTAGTAGGTAAAACATTTACTCATATTTTGTGCTCCTCTTAAACCAATTTTTTTAAAACACCTTGCTGTGCGAACAAGTGCCTATGCGAATGTCATTCAACCCATTAAGCCTCCGTCAAACAACGGTAGTGTGGCTTATTTGTGCCTACTGTCGATTTTTCAAATTTAGAATACTTCACATCCTCAATCATCATCCTCATCCATCAATTAAATTAAATTAGTGCGGTCGATTAGCCACGCCTTCACGTAGACACGCCTTATAATTTCACCAATTTTTTTCCAGGTACTAGTTAGGTAAATAGCTCTCAATTTTTGATAGGAGCCAATTCTTGAATTTAAAAAAAATCCATATAAAATTCAAGAATTGGCTCCTATTAAAAATTGAGAGCTATGTGTCTAACTAGTATGTACCTGGAAAAAATTTGGTGAATTTGGCGATATAAGACGTTAAGCGACTGGACTAAATATATCTCTTCCAAGTTACTATACCGCGATCCGGTGCCCCCTCGTCTATATAGGGTGACTTTTAATTAGTTCTTGATAGAAAAAGGTATGAATGTACTCATGATACTGAACAACTTTCCCCAAGGAACATAGGTCGAAATACGAAAATCAAGTTTTGACCTCCCATAGAAACTGCATCAGCTGATATAGCATTTTGTATGGCACGTCAAATTTGGATTTTCGTATTTAGACCTATGTTCCATGGGAAAAATTGTTCAGTATCATGAGTACATGCATATCTTTTGCTATCAAGAACTAATTAAAAGTCACCCTATATAGTTGTCTTTCCTATTGCATTATTCAAAGAATTACGTTTAGTTTGTCGGGGGCTTTATTTTGATTAAATCTAATAAAATTCGTTCAGGCAAAGATATTCATTATTAATGGAAATCTGCCTAAGCGTTAATTATGCTGCAGAATATATGTAACTAGACTTCCGGCCTGCGGCTTTACCTGCTTTTGGCTACTGCTAATTAAAAAATCTAGTTATTTTTGCTGTGTTGATGAAGTCAGTCATTGAATTCTTTTTAATTATAGGCTGTCTTATCGAAGTTCACATGAGTAAAGCACCTGCTACAATTTGTTTCTTTGCGCGCATTTTCGGAATCGTTTTAACTATGTTTCACTAGGCTGTTTGACTGGCGAAGTCTGGCGAATTGGATAGGAACAGCCTGTTATGACATTTTTATGATTGCATGCGAATATTGAGTACTTTGTAATACATTGTGTACTTAAGTATAAGCTTAATAAATGAAAATGTGGAATGGTATATTTTGTATTCTTTCAAAAAGGAATCATATCACATTGTAGATATCGAACAGACAGGTCACCAGAACGTCTACGGACAACAAAAGTAACGTGCGACTACCGAAATAAATCATGAGAATGCACCATACATTATTTACTACCTACCGAGCCATGGAGGGAAATAGAATATTCCGAAGACCGATGTCCCTTGAAAGTTCACCCTTTGAAGTCAACTTCCAAATATTTTGGCTTGGTTAGCCTGGCGAGACGATTCGAGAAGCCACCGTCCTGCAACTTAAGGAAATTCAGGTGCTCGCTTCACTTGTGCTGCGTCATCAGTTTCGTATATACCGACTGCGTCTACTACTTGTCCTTCATATCGAGCCACGAAGCAGATATAAATACGCCACTGCCTAGTTCGACGTCAATCCCAAGGGCCGTCACTGCCTGAATGATTAAGCGCTTTACAATTTGTAAAGTTTGATGCCATGCGAATGTCCTTTTCAACTAGTTTGCTGAAAGCTTAAGTTTTTAACGCATAAGTTATTAAAAACGCTTTTTTAAGTAGGTGGGTATATTTCTTTGGAAAGTAGGAAAATTAAGTAGGCCCACGTTTTGTTTGTATTTACAAGTAAGTACATACAAACATAACAGTATAAGAACCGACCGCAAAATTCTGCATCTGTGTTATGATCGAATTAAGTGCATGAGGTTGTGCACTGTCGTCGAAATGCCTAGCAAAATTTTTTCCCAATGAGTTATGAGATCTACACGACGACCGGTCTTGAGCTCGTCGCATCCAGCCGCTTCGTGGGGGGCCTGCCTACGATACATTTCCGGTTCGAGGTTGCCACTCGCCCCATAGGCCGAAGGTTCTTCTAGCAATGTGCCCTGCCTACTGCCACTTCAATTTAGGTATTCTTAGAGCTGTGTCCGTTAGTTTAGTTCTTCTGCGAGTCTCCTTGTTTCCGATTCGATCCCGCAGAGAGGCTCCAAGCGTAACTCGTTCGTTTATTGGGCCACTGTCATATTATTTTTTCTCAGTCAATGGTAAAAAAGGTGGAGTATATATACCACGTAAATAGTTAATTTATTTCAGGCCCTGAATCCCTCGCAAGGGAATATCCTTTTTTTACTTGTGCGGTAATCTGACGTTGTCATTGCTAAGGAGTAGGAATGTAGGGTGAGGTGGTCGACATTGAACCACCTAATTTTTGAACGCTTGTAACTTTTTGTTTAGTAGCCCAAATGAAAAGATTTTTGTTTCTTATGGTACTAAATGAACCGGCAGTAGTACTAATTGAAACGGCAGTGGTACTTATTGAATCAGTATAAGTACTCATTGAACCACTAGAGAAAAAACCGGTCAAGTGCGAGTCGGACTCACGCGCCGAGGGTTCCGATATATACTTATATAATTATGAAGACCCAATAAAGTTCATTTTAGGACCGCAAAATAAAATTTGTTTGTAAAGGACTTTTGCCGATTTCTAAACAAACTGTACCAGTTAGAGATATTTACATAAGCTTCTTAATGATCTAATCATTTCAGATTTTTCGGTCATTATTTATTGTAGCTACAAATTTGAATGGGTACTAATTGAACCGCGGTTCATTGTCAACCCCCTTAAAGTGATTCAATTAGTACCATACCTACATCGAGAAGCTTTAAGTTATGTAAACGTTCACAAACACGCGGTGGCTGCAGGACATATCTCAAAAGAAGCGCAAATCTTCACTCTATAATCACGTTATATTTATAATTAACTAACAGGCACCCAACCTTAATAAGAAAGAAAACTGTGCTAAACTTATTTTTTACTTTTTCCCTCAAAAAACACAAAATCAGGTCTCACAGTAACTACAATCAACGTAGCGTGCCGCCGACAGGCAAGCGTCAGCAAGAGCATGCGGCGAATTATATTGTGTACGTTGCACGAACCAGCAACGTTGCATACCGCCAATATTGTTATGGTTCATCTTGTACCCCTGGTTCAATGTCGACCACCTCACCCTATATCTAACCTGTCATGAATAGATAATTTATTAATTATTGTATAATTGACCCTGCACAATAATTTTGGACTAACTCGACTTAGGACGAAGTGCGTCTGGATGATCGAGCGATCTACATTTTGGACAAAAAGCTCCAGTCACTTGCTCTACCAGAATATTTTCTTTTTAGTCTGTTGCCATGGACGAATCTGTTGCACATGGTCACTCAAGCAACCTATCGAAATATTCACGAGCGCAACAAGAAATCTAGCTCCAAGTTTTATTTCTCAGAATGGAAGCCTAAAAACAACCTTTGTATTTCGACTGGGGCTGGTTATAAATGCAATTTATGCGTATTCTGGTGAAAACAGGTGCAATCTACTTCAAAAAAGGTTGGGTACCACCGGTACCCGAAATCAAGTGACTGGATTATTGGACCATCTGCTACAAAATCAATAAATTGTTATGACGTGCCATCATAAAACTAGAAAAACAGTTTTCCATTTCAGAGTAGGTGTAACTCAAGAGTGGTATGGTAAGCTACGCTTTCCGGTTCCATTTGATTTGTCTCCAGTGATTTTTGTTTACTGAAATAAATTCATGGTTAACTGCAGCAAGGTTTTGCTAGGCATCCCAGAGGTGATGAACCCATGTGCAAACTTACATTCAACATTTCAACACATTTCGATCAAAAAACGAATAGGTGCCGAATTTTGTCACGTGATCTTAGGCTTTAACGCGTATAAGCGGCACAGCAGACGACAGACTTTTTGTTCTGACAGTCCGCCAGTGTGGCCGGTACTGCAATTATTTTCGTATTACTATAGTCATTGACATGAAAAAAACGCTCCGTTTCTATATGTTTGGAAATAAAAACAGCTTGAATTCAAAGAATTAATCACTCGAAAAGGTTGTTCAGATTGATTTTCATTTAGTTTGAAACATAGAGCAACTTTTAAACTTGTTATATTTGAATTTTATTCTGATAAAAACTATAATTTTCGCAATACCGGCCACACTGGCGACAATGTCCGTGACTGCCCGCGTGTGTCCGCCCCTTCATCTGCTGAGCGCCTTAGAAGCAGTGTGATATGAAGATTACAGCGAAGGTTGCTTGGAAGGGTAAATTATTGAAATTGATTATTTATTTGCGTTTATTACATCACTTGCTGTTTTGCATAATATATTTAACTAGCTGTGCGCGCGGCTTCGCCCGCGTGATATTCAGACAATGTGCAGTCTCTCCCTCTCCCCCTCCCTCACCCTCTCTCTCTACCTCCATCCCACTCCCTCTCCTTCTCCCTCTCCCTATCCTTGCCCCTAACCCTACCTCTAACCCTACCCCTACTCCTATCCCTATCCTTAACGCCGTCTTAACCTTTATCCCTATCCTTATATAAACGTAGAAACGATACCCATATTTATTTACTATTTATTTAAGACATTTAACCTCAATCGCACCCCAACCCCATCCCCAGGGGATGATGGTAATTCACGTCCACCACCTTAAATTTCAAAATTGTTGTAGTTTTCGTAATCAGCGATCCGATAAACCATACAAACGACACCCATATTGATTTTTAGACATATCAACCCTATCGCACCCCAACCCCATCCCCGGGGGATGATAGTATTTCACGTCCACCACATTGGGTTTCCAAATTGTTTTAGTTTTCGTAATCAGTTTTCGGTATCAAATGATACCCATATTGGTTTTTAGACTTTTTCACCGCATTTCCCTCTTTAAGGGGTTGAATTTGGGGTGGAATTTCAATAACAGAGATGTATGTTCCACCGAATTACAACCCTAATGCCTAAATAATAAATTTAGTGGATATTACTTTGAAGTGAAGGAGTTTCAACTTCATCCCCCTTTTCACCACTTAGGGTGTAATATTTTCAAAAACCCTGAGACCCGTAAAAAATAATTTTTAGTCGTCAGTCTAAATAAAAATTTTGAAGATCCTCACTTTAAAACTGACGGACTTTCATACAAACTGTCATCCCTTATTTCACCCCCTTAGGGGATGAATTTTGAAAAATTCTAAAACGTACTTTTTTATTTTCTACCATAAGCTTAAATACAAGTACCTTTAAAACTGAAAGACTTATAGACCAACATACGGAAAAAAAATCATTCCCTTTTTCACCCCCTTGAAGGGTGATTTTTAAGAAATGCTTAAACACGTGTTTCTTTATTTTTAGCAAAGGACTTTCATACAAACTTTCATCCCTTATTTCACCCCCTTGGGAGATGAATTTTCCAAAATCCTTTCTTAGTGGGTGTTTTTGACGCACATAGAACCTGTGTACAAAATTTCAGATCTGTATCTATAGCGGTTACGGCTCGGCGTTTATGAATCAGTCAGTCAGTCAGGACATGCTCTTTTATATATTTAGATAATAAAATGACATAGTAACACGTAAACAATGAGCGATTAAAAAGTTAAGCTCCTGCATGTTTAATTTTTGTAGTACTTCTATCAATATTTTATCAAACATGCATCATTTGCGAATACTTGAATTTCAGAAAACGAGATCCTCTTCTGTTTAATAAAATAAAATTTTACCTTTCTTCCAGCAACCAACCGGCGCCAATGGGTTGTTTGTGGGTAACAACAATGTGCTACGGACACTGAATAAGTGAATAATGCAGTTATTTGTACATAAAATACGTAACAGTAGATCTTTTTTTAAAGTACTGTTTAGGTGGCTTCAGGGTCAACTGGGCCTATAGCCCTCAGCGCGCGGGGTCTGTTTACCACTTTCTGCTTTTCATGGTCTACTCGTGATCACACTCACAGCCATATACAAACCTCCTAACACTAAGTTTGCTAGTTCTCCCCTACTGAAACATGCTCACCCTGCAGTATACCTCGGTGACTTCAATAGTCATCACACATCATGGGGTTACACCACTAATGACCTGAACGGTGAAGTTTTATCAGACTGGGCCGATAGAGAAAATATCCATCTTATTTTTCATCCGAAGGACCGAGGCTCATTCCACTCAGCACGATGGAATAAAGACTGACCTTTGCTTTGTATCAGAAGACCCACACGGAAAAATCCTTCCCACCTCGCGCAAAATCCTTAAAAATTTTCCTCGTAGCCAACGTCGCCCGGCCCTAGTCAACGTTAAAATAAAAATCTAAAAATTTAAAAAAATAAGGGGGGTCGCCATACAAGAAACGTATTTTTTGTTTTTGCTCTATCGTCAGAACGGTTAGTAATTCGATTTAGATCCGATTTAGATTTTTATTTTAAGGTGATATATTTGTTTTAAAAATACATATTCTGTGAAATTTTCAACCAGCTGCCTATGTCGGTTCAACAGATACAATTTTCAACCTAGTAAAAAACTACATATTTTCGACATTATGCCCCACTGTGCATCTCAGTCGCGTCCTGCTGGAGAGCACCACTTCTAATATGTTACCTATGGGTATGTACTTGACTCCTGCCAAGTTTCATCCCAGCAGGTTTAGGTGCAAGGTACCCTATACAAGCTCAGCCTTAGTGATCCTACTAGTTGTCATGTCAGTCAGTCACCTCAACCTTTTATAACCGACTTAGCAAACATAATATATATTTTTCCGTGGAAATTAATATAATTTTCCCAGATTTATACAGAATACAATAAAAAAACCATTGTACTATGTTAGATATTTTCAAAGTGGTCAACCAAGACCACGTGATGTGGCGGACCAAGCTCGGAAGCACGTATAGGCCGAGTAGACAATGAAAAAAACAGCTTGGTCATCTGAGCCCACGACCCAGACCGGGGCAGGGTGAAGTGGTTATGGGTCGATTCGACCATGAAAAAAGTAGAATGTAGTCAACTGAGCCCGCGGGCTGAACGGGCTTTGGGATCAGTTGACCCTGAAGCCGTATAGGTAAGTCGAAAAAGATAAAGTAGTCTGCCTTTTAGAGTTAAGTGTTGGAATGTAACGTAAGATGTTAGACAGGTTAGGTTTCGCAAATGTAAGTCAATGTATTTTTAATGTATTTTATATTATTAATAAAATAATAATGATTGATTATAATAATAACCTATCATCCTACAATTTTGTGACATCCTTTGATATGTTTGCGTTTTAGGTGTGGTATCGGTAATTTACAGTACGATCCCCTATTGTGATCCCCTGGGGGATCCAATAGCATCCGCTATTGCACTAGGATCCCCTTCGGGGATCTAACAAGTACGTTTTTAAAATAAAAAAAGAATATAGATATGAACTTAAATCTTTATAGGTACCAAGATTTATGGCTTAAAAAAGAATCAATTGGACGCCTCTATCCCTACACCACATGTAAAACTTTGATACCACATCTTTCGATAGGATAAGTACAGGTACCTGTTGTGACTTAAATGCAAAGATCGAATCATAGGCACGGGCGTGGCTAGAACCCCATCTTCTCCGTTTATACATTGCTTTAAACATACAAACATACATAACAATACACCGTGGCTAGAACCCCATCTTCTCCGTTTATACATTGCTTTAAACATACAAACATACATAACAATACACCGTGGCTAGAACCCCATCTTCTCCGTTTATACATTGCTTTAAACATACAAACATACATAACAATACACCTCTTTCCCCCGTCGTTGTAGGCAGAGACCACAGCCCTCCAACCGCTACGATCTTGACATTATTCCCTCGCTTCCTTAACTTTCATCATCCTTTTCATACACGCTCGTCGGTTTAGGGTAAGTTAAGGTGGGGCACAATGTAACAGCTTAACACCAACAGCTCAACAGCCAATTATGAACTTCTACGGATAAACTCATGTTTTATATAGACGGCATAGGACCGACCGATTATCCGTTTAATGTGGTTACACATTCTCGTCAATAAATTGAGGAAGTCGCACAAAGTGATTTTTGTTGGACAGCGTCCGTCCCCACCGGGAATCGAACAAAGAACCTCCGGATCGAAGTCGAATGCTCTAACTAGTCAATAGGCTGCAGAAGCTTTTAGAGGCTGGAATCATAAAAACGCTATTCATGACAATTAATTATAATATTTGTTTTTCCCTCAACATCCTCAAGAGACCATTCAGAATTATTATTCGAGCATTCGATTTTCAACAAAATCATTAGCCTATTCGGGGCTAGTGGCACTACCATTTGTACTGGTTCTGGAGAGTTTCCATTCCCACTACGCTAGGCCCAATCAGTTTGTGGGAGAGTTGTTGCTTCTGTAGATTCTCACCGACATCATCATGATGTCGGCCGGTAAGAAACTACAGAAGTATGAAGGAGGCAATAGCTAGACGGTTATCTACAATCTAACTTGTTTAGGTCCTCCGAAATCACGACAGTGAGTGAGTTTAGATATTGTATAAACTTTATTGCACGTGAATTATAAAGAATACAATCATAGAAAAGAGACTTCATCCCTATACAAGTGTGAGTGAGAAGAGTGTGTCGTGGTGGCGTACAGGCCGATCAACGAAACCCGTGACCCGAGAAATTCCTCAGCGAGTGAAAGTAGGTAGATAAGTAATGCAAGGTAATACATATTACAAATGTACAATTATACAACAAATTTGATACGAGATTGACTATACAACAGATTTTCAGAGTTATAAACATGAAAATGATATACAGGGCTGACTTTTTGAGACGGGTCAGTAAGGGCAGGTACCTTAACCGTTACAGTTACAGGAAAACGTTCCTAGGAGACCATTTATAACTTTTAGAGATATTCTGAACTGCATTCGCAGATTTTGGAAAAAAATTACAGTAACCAAAAAAATGCTAAATTACCAAAAAAATTTTTTGTGTCTATATCGATCCCATTTCATGTGGAGATCAAAAGACTCTATAGGATCACTTTAGGTATGAGTACTAGAAATGACAGAAATTGCCAAAAACTTCCCATACATTTTGTAAGGAAAAACGATAAATCACTCGAAATATTACTTATTGTGACTCTTTAAAGCCAACTGAAATTTGAGTTCAGAAACTACGGTAAGTCACAACACCACAGCGGCTTCACGTACGTTTTATTTTTAATAATAATGAAAAAAAAAATTCGAATCGAATTCGAAATTTAAAAGTAAAAACTTCTTTTTTTTTCAGCCAGGCCTATCCAAAACAAAAAGTTTCGCCAATGTTCTCAGAGTAAAAAACTATAGAGTCCGCCATATGCATATTCTGTATAAGCTAGTGAAGCGTCTCACTGTCGCCCATGCTAGTCGGTCAAAACACTCAGTTAAGTTTTATAAAAATCAAGATATCTTTAAAAATCTAATGTTTTAGTATAAACTTTGTTTGCGAAAGTGAAAATATATCGTTGTTTACTTGTGAATTGATCATTATTACTAAGAACGGAAGCGTAAATAATCCGTAATATCCATTTTATGCGTGATTTTTAACACCGTTTTTTTCCTGAATGGTAAGTGTTTTCACCAGAAAAACTGTGGTAGTAGCATTTATTAGTCCCATGTCACATATTTCTCAGAGAAAGATAAAAATTTTACGTTTTTAGGATTTGAATTTTAGTATGGAGGTCCCTCGCAAGAAAGTGCTACGCTTATGGCTCCCTCCTTAGCAGCAAGAGCTGCTACTAAAACCTCCTTGGTTAGTATAGTATTATATTATCTGTGCCAATGTAGAAGTTTGACTCTTCTCTTACCGAGATATATGGGAAAAGTTTTTGGCAATTTCTGTCATTTCTAGTACTCATACCTACTCGTAAAGTGGTCCCATAGAGTCTTTTGATCCCCACATGAAACGGGATCGATAGACACAAAAAATATTTTTTTTGTAATTTAGCTTTTTTTTGGTTATTGTAATTTTTTTCCAAAATCTGTGGATGCAGTTCAAAATATCTTCAAAAGTTATGGATGGTATCGTAGGAATGTTTTCCTGTAACTGTAGCGGTTAAGGTACCTGCCCTTACTGACCCGTCTCAAAAAGTCACCCTGTATAACTCTCTGAAAATCCTCAGACTGAAAAACCTGTTTACGTACGTATGTATTAGTTAGAACAGGTATGTATAGGAATCAATTTTTTCGATTTGAGTGATTGTTAACTGCTACGAAAAATTACTCCGTAAATTTTTATTTTTAATATGGTTTTCTTTCTTTAAAGTTAGAGACTACGCTCGAAGTTGCTATACCTGGCTTAAGGATGAATGAATACGTATAAAGGCTTCAGTACCATAGTAGACTACATACATAAGCTACGGCAACTTATACAGAAGACCAAAGAGTATAACCAGCCACTTTGCCTAGCGTTTGTGGACTACGAGAAGGCCTTCGATTCGATCGAGACCTGGGCCGTGCAATGATCTCTCCAGAGGTGCCAAGTCGACTATCGGTACATTGAAGTGATGACCCAGATAGCATTTTTTGGTCGCAAAATATTTGAGTCAGTAACAAGTTGACAAAGTTCCGTTATTGTTTCGAAACAATGCGACTGTGTGCGTTTCGGTTTATATGTGTGGTATCAGTGTTTACACAGTTTGACCGGAACGTGTTTCAGTAACTCTTTGTAGTCGTAGTGTCGAATGTTTTTTATGACCATGTTCATATTTTCTTCTCACCTTAGTTAACTTTATACACAACCTCATTGTATTATTTAAGAAAGCCTCTTTTCTAATTTTTATCCGCCGTTAAGTGCTCGCTTAAGCCCGCGTCACACAGAGGCGGTAGCGGAAGCGTTCCGGGGCCGGTATTTTTGGTAAAGTATGAGTTCATATGCACCCTGTCACATTGAAAAGCGGTCGCGGCGCGGTATTTTGTTCCCGCCAAACCGCCCCGGACCGCTTTCGCAATCATACCGCCTCTGTGTGACTTGAGCTTTAACAATAAATTCAGTTACCAAAACAAAAAAATCGATGCCAGTTTACATTAAAACAAAGCTTACAACTGATTATAAAGCTGCTATTTTATACTTAAAATTATTTACTGTAGCTGCCAACCTATTATTTTTGCTACCTGTTTTAATCTGAATTAGTACGGTTTTAAAAAATATTATCATATTTTTTAAAACCGTACTAATTCAGATTAATTTGTCGCCGCGTTAAATATATGCCTGAGGAATTTTTCACAGAGATAAGGTATTTCACTCTGCAGTTGAGTTGAGTCGGTATATACCTTCGTTTTACCTGCTTTAAACACTAGAACAATAGAACTTCAATATCTTTATCTGCTACTAATGTGCTTATCTGCCATTATTATCCGCGAACTGGTAAATTTCGCAGATTTTTATTAGATTCGTCATATGGGCTACGCCTTCAGTAGGTACTACGAGTATAACGAACCTATGAGGCTAGTGGGGGTAGTAATGCTCAGATGGCTGCTTATTCGGAAATTGACTAGAAATGCTCCTTCTAACGGTAGATTCCCTCAACAATCAGACTCCAGATTCAATTTTAACGAATATCAAGTTTATTCCTATAAGTTAAATGTTATTCCATTTGGCTTAAAAACAAGTCAAGCAGTTTTTCAACGTATGATGGATAAGGTGTTAGGCGACATGAGTTACAAAAACGCGGTCGTTTATGTGGATAACGTAATTGTGTTTGGAAAAACATTTGAGGAGTTTTTAACTTCCCTTAACACGGTTTTTGATCGTTTCAGAGAAGCGAACTTAACCTTCAAACCTTAAAAATGTAAATTTGGTTTTAAGGAGATAACAGTTTTGGGTTATCATCTTTCAGGAGACGGTATTAGGCCCGAGTCCAAAAACACTTCAAGCTATCCAAAACACCGCGGAGAATGCAAAGCAAGAGCGGTGTACCATTACAGTACCTAACTGCTACACATTTCCGACTTTTAACCTGGAAACGCTGAGCAGTTTTGGCCCCAATTCTTAACTGGTCCCCTAGTTTCGCAGTCCCGGTCGACCGTCCCCGATGTCACCTGGTGGTAAGTGACGATAGGGTCCAAGAAGTAGCATGCTTACCTAGAAAATGCCTGGTCACTTTTGCCTTGAAAATATCCAGATTATATTTTTCGGGGAACCGATTGAGGACTCCTCCTTGGCTGTGCGCACTAAGAATGAAGAAGCAAAGCGCTTCGTGCGGACAGATGGTAAGTCAACAAGAAATGGGTGATTCTCCAACCGACGTGTAGTTCCACTAAGATGGAACAGGGACGGTGGGATAAGGTCGTGCAAATCTGAAAAGCTAGATACAGAAAAGCAGGCTATTTTGCGACGGTGTTCAAGGCTCTGCAGTTTTGCCTCAGAATCTCGTTACCAATGAGCTTTCTGATTTGGGTCGCTAGTCAATTGCAGTTTGAGTCGGTATTTTGCAGATACATCCCAGAGGTGGCAGCAGTACTCCTCCACATCATGCCGCGTGATAAGTATTTCGACGTAAAATTGAACGGCGAACAGTTAGGTCAGGTCGGGAGGATATGTGAAAAGATAGATAATTGACAGCGCGCGCAGTCTTTTCGCTTGAAAGAAAGGGATAAGGTGCGCAATCCGCAACGCATTAGATTGCGACAGATATACTGTGCGTGTTACCAAAAGTAAATGACGTAAGCGCCAGATATAAATTATCGACTTTGTGTAAAAATTAAGTAATAAATTAAAATTTTAGGTTGGGCAAACCCTAGCAACTACAAATACCTTTCTGTATATTTAATTCACACACCTAGAAAAAGTTTTAAAAATAAAAAAATTAATTTCACTACTTAAAACACCTCATATTCTACAAAAAGTGGAATAAATGAAAATTGAAGAGGCAACTTTGGATTTTTATTTTGTCGAGTCGATTTTCACTAATCATGTTTTGGTCTTGGTGATTCTCTCACTTGAATGGTCAAGAAACACATACCCGAAAATCACGGCAAGATACTGAGTAAATAAAAAGATATTTGTCTTCAAAATAAGTCGGGCTTCTTGTTTTTAAATAAATTGTGTTGTCGACTTTCGACCGACACCCTCTCTCTATGAGAAAAAAATCATCCCCATTTCATGTTTAGGAGAGGTACTGTAAAAATATTTCAATATTTTAGTTATAAGGGTTTCTGAGCTAAGACGTGGAGGTAAATGACGAAACTAATGTCTGCTTTGGGATGCGACGTCTGGGAAAACTGAGGCTCAAAAGAACAAATAAGCTGATCTTGAACGGCTGTACATTTTCCATGGCATTCGCGTTGGAGGTGACCGGTTGTTGGGGCAGTGACACGAAAACTTTTATATCAGAAATAGGGCCTCGTCTGTGGGATTATAGGGTGACCCCCGCGTCGGATCGCTTTTGTGCGTAATGCGGCAAGCGTAGGTAATTAATGTGCACCTTTGCACCGGAAACGATTAGGGGTAGTTTTTTAAGAGACGTGTTTATTTTATGAATTGGTCTGGCCAAAAATTTTGTCCCTAAAGAATTCGAAAACAAAGTGACATTTAATGGTTAGTTCTGTCTGTATAATATTTAAAAAAAGATATTTACCCAGGGCAAATTCCTACCGAAAAAATTTTTTTTTGGAAGTGTTCCCAAATATAAGATATTTTTCTACGTACGCCTAACAGCACGTCAGTTGAAACACTTTGGACTTTATGACATGGTAACAAATGCAAATGTTTCAACTGACGCGTTCATGCGTACGGTTGACCGTTCGTAAGGTTTGGATAAAGTATTTAACAACAAATAAAAATAGTTTTAACAAAAACTACACACCTCCCTCAAAGTTTGGCAAGGTTTCTAGTAGCACTAAATAGTATAAAATAACCATAGCAGTTAATAATCAGTAAACTAGTGAAGTAATAGAAAACAATCAAGCCAGTTTTTTATTACAATTATAAATTTATGGGTACATTACAACAGTACATTTTGGAGTCGGTGCCAGCAAGTCGCAAAACC
The DNA here is from genome assembly GCA_947532105.1 of Athrips mouffetella. Taxonomy (NCBI): domain Eukaryota; kingdom Metazoa; phylum Arthropoda; class Insecta; order Lepidoptera; family Gelechiidae; genus Athrips; species Athrips mouffetella. The sequence goes on along the minus strand of OX383956.1, from coordinate 29,968,537 downwards.
AATTGAAGTACTATATTATGCTACTAGCCAACTATCGAATAAGTTAGTCCTGCAGTCTGGCTGGCTGTCAGGCCCAGCAGGACAATCTGTCAGAATTCTATGAATATGTTTCTGATTTAATCCTATCGAGCCCTGACTGCCCAGTTATTATTTTGGGAGATTTTAATATTCGGTATGCGGAGTGGGTGAGTAATGACAACGATAAGTACTTAAAACTTTTTAATTCTTATAATAAAACCATAGTCAGTGAATTAAATCACTTTCTATCACTAACCAATCTAAAACAATACAACCAAGTTTTGAATGAGAATAATCGCATTTTGGACCTGATTTTAGCGAATGTTGATTGCTGCACTTCTAAGGCTCTTGACCCGCTCGTACCCATTGACTCGCATCATCCAGCCTTAATAGTGACTGTGTCTGATCTTCAGCCCCATTATTTAACACCCAAGAGCAGAGCACTATCTTCAACTTTGCTGCTGCTGATTTCGATAGTATTAACTCATCTTTGTCTGAAATAGACTGGTCAACTTTACTATCTACGAGTGATATCGATTCTGCTGTTGAACTGTTTTATTCCATACTTAATACTATCTTTACCCAATTCGTACCTATGAAACCGATTAACGCCTCGTCCAAATTTCCTATATGGTATAGTAAACCTCTAAAACCCTTCGTCCATTTGGATCCATTGGATGGCTCCATTGATGGATCCAAAAAAACTTTTTCCTCCTTTTTAATCCATCGTTTAAATCAATGGATTCAAAAACACATTAAGGGTTCTGTTGGATCCTCTAATGAGATTGATATTGACCATAACACTCTCTTTCAAGTACTACTTAATAGAAAAGTGACTGGCCACTTGTAAATAGATATGCTATATATGTCATATTATTATTTAAAAGTCAAAACGTCAATGAATTTCTATTATTAATTTTTATTGAAGAATGGGTGAGAATGGACTTATCAATAAATAAAATTAAATATAAAGGCGGATATGTGCTTCTACGTGATGGTTACAAGTACCATAAAAAGACTGAGTATAAAAATGGAAATATATTGTGGAGGTGTTCGTTTTGGAAAAAAATCAAGTGTGGTGGATCATTGACCATAAAGGAAGTACGTATTTTATTAATAAAATATTATTTGTAAAGGTTTGAATGAATTCTTGACTGCTTTTATAAAATAATACCCCTTTGAATTGTCTGTCTGCAAGTCTGTTCGCGCGGAAAGGTAAAAAATACTACACGAATTAAAATGCGGTCATTTATTAATACTTCGATTTTGCAGTTATATTGCTAAACTAACTTACTTTCGTCGTCTTTATTTTTAGGAAAATACGCTTATAAAAAGTAAACCACATTGCTGCAAGCAAGATAATGTTGGCAATGAAATATTGTTAAAGTTAGACGAATGCAAAAAAGAAGTCGTTTCGCTTGAAAATCCTTCCATTCCAGCTATATATGAGAACTTTGTTGTATCTGTGAAAGACTCTGGACTTGATTTAATCCCGGATAGTAAGATACCGGAATATAATTCTATAAAGAGCGGCCTATACAAGTTACGAAACTCAAATTTAGGATTGTCAAAAACGACATCAAAAGAGGTGCATGATGTCAAAGTTCCGGATAAATTTACGTACTTCTTGTTTGCCGACTACGAAGATCAAGGTACACGCATTATTATTTTTTGTCTAAAGGAGAATTTGGAAAAAATATCGGACATAAAACATTTATTTATGGACGGAACTTTTAAAAGTACCCCAGTACCATTTGACCAAATATACACCATTCATGGTGATTTTGGAAGTACTCATACACACAACCATGTCATACCAATATTTTATGTGTTTATGACAAACCGAAACACAGAGTCATACGAAATACTTTTCCAAATATTAAAATCTCGAGTGCCAGAGTTAAATCCAACTAAGATATCAATTGATTTTGAAGTAGCAGCTATTAAAGCGGTTCGCAAAATGTATCCGGAAGCTGCGATAATCGGTTGTTGGTACCATTTTCAACGAAACCTATGGAAAAAGGGACGAGAACTGGGTTTGAATAAATCAAAAGTGAAATGGCGAATAATTTCACTGTGCGCTGTATTGCCACTCTTACCAGATACTGTCACAGAACAGGGTTGGAATTATATCTGTTCACAAATGACCAATAATAGCAATCAGTTTAAAAAACTACGGAGATACATGGAAAAATTTTTGAAACCAACAAGTTTCTGGCACAAATTATGGATCACAGTTGGAGAGAGGCATCGAACAAATAACTGCGTAGAAGCATGGAACTCGTTGATTAACAAACGGCTCGGAAGAAAAAAACCGAATTTTGTGTCGGTGTTAAATTATTTAACCAAAGATGCGAAACGTAACGCGATCCGCATAAAACGTAATCGAAAAAACAAACGAACTCAAAAACAAATTGAAAATGATAATTTTATACAAGAATGCCAATTAGAACTAATTAATAATGAAATTTCTGTTCCGCTCTTCCTAGAAAAAATTAAATAATATAATTTAGTAAATTGTTTTACTCATCACTTTTCTATTTTATAGTACATCAAACACAAAGAGAATTTAGCTATCAATATTAGAGGATCCACCAGAACCCTTAATGTGTTTTTGAATCCATTGATTTAAACGATGGATTAAAAAGGAGGAAAAAGTTTTTTTGGATCCATCAATGGAGCCATCCAATGGATCCAAATGGACGAAGGGCTCTAAAAGCTATTTGAAAAAATAATTTACGACAGCATTTTCCCTTTGATAAGACCTATTATCTCCTCCCAACAGCATGGCTTTTTAACTGCTAAATCTACCGAAACTAATCTTTGTGAATACACAGAATTTGTGTTGAAAGCGATGGATGGTGGCTCGCAGGTGGACGCCGTGTATACCGACTTTTCTAAAGCTTTCGACAAAATATCTCATAAAATACTTATAAAAAAGTTGGAATGGGTCGGTATACACGGTGACTTGCTGCGTTGGCTGAAATCTTATCTTCTAAATCGCACACAGGCTGTTACCATAAAGGGTTTTACATCCTCATACCTCCCTGTATCTTCAGGTGTACCTCAGGGCTCGCATCTCGGTCCACTTCTCTTCAATATTTATATCAATGACATAATTAAACAATTTCATTATTCTAAGGTGTTGCTGTTTGCAGACGATATGAAAATTTACTCGAAAATAGGCGATAAGACGGATTGTCTAAATCTACAAGATGATCTTGATCGTTTAAGCCGTTATTGTAAAGCTAACCTATTGCAGTTAAATGTAAAAAAATGTAATATCTTTCACTCGTAAAAAGCAACCAATTCTTTTCAATTATAATTTAAATTATGATAAAATTACTAGAGTGACTGAGATGCGAGACCTAGGTGTTATACTTGATACCAAACTTACCTTCAAAACACATATTGACTATATTACAACAAAGGCATATAAAATGTTGGGTTTTTTGATAAGAATTGGTCGTGACTTTCATAGAATTTCTACACTTACTCTTCTCTACAATTCATTAGTCAGACCCATTCTCGAATATTGTTCAACAGTATGGAATCCTCAGTATCAAGTTCACAAAGCGACTGTTGAACGGATTCAGAATAAGTTTATTAAGCATATTCGGTACAGAATAGGAACAGCCCACGGGTGTGAGGTAGATAATCCTAAGATGCTGTTGCTTGAAGACCGTCGCATTATCAGGGATTCATTATTATTGTATAAAATATTGCACAATGGAGTTGATTCACCGTATCTTCTTAGTATTATCGGTTTTAAGTGTCCTAGACAGAATGTCAGACGTAGAGAGCTGTTTTGCTACACTTCTGTTAAAACAAATTATGCTTCAAACTCATTTATTCAAAGATCTTTACATTCATACAATACTAAATTTGATGATATTGATCCTTTTGTAACATCTTATTTAACATTTAAAAAGAAGGTTACCTGCATGTTTAATGTCGTACAGATTTAATTAACTGTTTCTACGAGGGCCACACCGAAATGATCGGGAATAGAAAAAAGTACAAAAATAATACAACAATATTTACTTTCATTGTTTTTCGAAGTATTCTCCGTGACAATCGATGCACTTTTGCATTCTATCAAACCAATTATTATAACAGTAATTCCAGTCTGAAGTGGATATAGTCGAAACGGCCGATTTGTAAGCTTCGACTGCCTCTTCTGGGCCTTGAAATCGTTGACCACGTAGCATATCTTTAATTCTTGGGAATGTAAAATAATCATTGGGGCTCAAGTCAGGGCTATACGGTGGATGGTCCATTAACTCCACGTTTTCCTGATTTAAAAACGCGATCGTTTTGCGAGCGGTATGTGAGCTCGCATTATCCTGGTGAAGAATGATGCGACGATTCGGATTAATTTTACGAAGTTCTCTTATGACTTCCGGCAAACAAACTATTGTGTACCAATCAGCAGTAACCGTTCTGCGTTCTTGTAAAGGAATCGTAGCCACATGACCAGTTTTCGATACAAACGAAGCGACCATTTTTTTCGACACGCTACGAGAGCGGACAACTTTTGTTGGCTTGACCTCGCCTTCGAAGACCCAAACAGCCGATTGATGTTTTCTTTCGGGCTCATATGAATAAATCCACGATTCATCACCAGAGAAGATATTGTAAACTGCATTTGAGCTCCCTCTATTGAACCGTTGCAGAGTAGACCGACACCAATTAACACGAGCCGACTTTTGTTCCTCGGTCAAACGATGGGGCACCCAGCGGGAAACTAACTTCTTGACACCCAGTTCATCATGTAAAATAGTTTGAATCGCTGTCATACCAATGCTGAGTGAAGCCCGAATCTGCTCGTGTCACATGTCTATCTTCTTTTATTAATTGGCGCACAGCATCTGTAGCATGTAGGGCCCGGATTTTAATAGAAACGAAGCACTTTACTCAAAACAATAGTTTATTGCCGAAACACACAAGAGAATATAAAACTGGGCAACTTGCAAGTTGCAGCGAAAAGACAATTGCGTACGACGTTAAAATAGGTAACAAAGATTGACATGTGTGTCGTCGCGGGTGGATGAATGCGGACTGACCGCAGATAATTTTATAAAATGTAAAAACAGGTAAGGTAAACTAATGAATGAGCGCTCGCGTCGCTTACACTCCCCACCCCGAGTGCTGATCAAGCACTCAAAACTTAAGAGCTCAAAGAAATAGGTGCGACGCGTGCCACAGAGCGCCGCCGGGTTCCAGTTGCGGTTTTCACGTCGACCACTCTGATGCGACCGTCCCTCCCAGGGTAAACCTGCTGAACGACTCCTTTAGGCCAGGTGTTCCGTGGAGATTGTGGGTCAACGACCAGCACAAGATCTCCTACTTGCAATGGTTGCTGTTCTTCGGACCACTTCTGTCTCGGCAGAAGGTCGGGCAAAATCTCTTTTACCCACCTCTGCCAAAACATATCAGTGAGTCTCTGGGCAGTTCGCCACTGCTTCCGTAGACAGATGTCAGAATTGACCGACGATTGGCAAATTAGACGAAGAACCCAAAAGAAAATGATTAGGGGTAAGTGTTTCCACGCTCCCGGTTTCTACAGACACGTGTGACAGAGGGCGGCTATTGATAATATTTTCAGTTTCAGCCAACAAGGTTATAAGCACCTCTTCACGAGGAGCGCGTTCGTTTAATACTACGCGAAGTGACGCTTTGATGCTGCGACTTAGGCTTTCCCACGCCCCACCCCAGTGGGGGCTTGCAGGCGGGATGAAGTGAAATGTCATTTGGTTTATCGCCGCTTCAGTGTTTAGAACTTCATGGTCTAACTCCTGCAAAGACTTTTGAAGTTCTTTATCAGCACCTCTCAGATTTGTGCCGTTGTCTGAGTAAAGGTGGCAAGGCCAACCACGTCTAGCCGCCATACGCCGAATTGCCATTATAAGAGAGTCCGTTGTCAAAGAATTGACGAATTCGATATGGACGGCACGGATCGTCATGCAAGTGAAAATTACTCCATACCGCTTCTCCCTGCGCCTTCCTATTGTCACTTCCAGAGGTCCAAATAGATCGAGCCCACAAAAGGTAAATGGCCTTTGGTGGTGAGCTATGCGAGCCTGAGGTAGGTCGCCCATTCGCGGTATCACTGGTTTACATTTTTTGATTCGACATAACATACATCTCGAGACAATGTGTTTCACAGTAGGTCTGAGTCTTATGAGCCAATATTTTTGTTTAAGCTCGTTCACTACCATCTCTTGGTTACCGTGTGCAGCTTTTACGTGGTAGTGCTGCACGATCAGCTGAGCTACGGGATGGCGTCCGTCTAATATTATGGGTCTCTTCTGTTCCATATGGATGTCGGCTGCGGCGTCGATGCGACCGCGCACTCTAAGTACGAGATTTTCGTCAAGGTAAGGCGACAAGGTAAGTAATTTACTACTCTTTTGTAAATATTTTCCATTTTTTATTGCAGGTATTTCACAAGGAAACGACTCTGCTTGTGATTGTCTCAGTAGCAGCTGCTCCGCTTTCTCCATAACAGCGCTATCTATTTCACCGGTACGCCCCTTGCACCTGTCTATGAAATTCAGCACGACCGCAGTAGCTCTCAACAAACGAAGCCAAGATGAAAAACGTCGCGCGTCCGGCACAGGTAAGGTTGTCGTAGGTATTTCGTTCACGACTGTTACATAATCATTTTCCACTTTTTCAGGTTCTGGTTGACAGACATCGGCAGGCCACGAGCTTTCATCTACGTAGATGAACTTGGGACCCGTAAACCATTCACTCTGAAACAAAGTGAGGTCAAACGACTCGCGCGTAGCCAAGTCAGCTACATTTTGTTTGGTAGGTATGTACCTCCACTCCTCTCTGTGCGTTAGGTCATCAATCTCGCCTAACCGGTTCGCCTCGAACGTTTTGTAGGAGCGCGTGTTATTTCTTATCCACTGTAGAACGGTCGTAGAATCGCACCAAAAGTACCGCTGAACAGACGTGATTTTATGCTCCTTCAAAATATTATCTGCTAGCCTAGCAGCCAGCAAAGAAGCTTGTAATTCGGATTTAGGGACAGTCAAATGCTTCACCGGAACTACACGGCATTTACTAGCAACTTGTCAAATTCAAATGGCTACTACTCTTTTCTTTTTTACTTTTTTTAAAATTCAAAAATGGAATTGTGTTTGAAATAATACTACATGTCATAAACCAAAAAGGTTTTAATCTAATTTATTCCTGAGTATTCTATTCCCGATCTTTTCGGTTTGGCCCTCGTACTATTAACAACTTTTGGCTTCATAAATGAGGTTGTTATATATCACAATATCGTAATACTCGTAAAATTAACTTCTGTTTTTTATTAATCTTTCTTATTAATAATGAGGTTTTTAGTTATGCATTACGCTTTAGTTTTTACTACATGTTTAAATATCTGTGGAAACTGTAGGTTTAAGATTTACTTAAGTTAAGTTACCTATTGTTATTCAATAACATAAACTGTTGGTTTACCTTGAGTAAAATAAAAATAAAATATAGTCATCCTAACCTAACACCCTGTATATTTACCCTAAAACCCTGTACATATAGTAGTCATCCTAATACCTTGTGTACTTACCATAACATCCTAGCCTAATTTTACTAATATTCCTTTGAAAACAACAGAGTCACTCAATTCTTCATCTTCACTTGCTAGCGATTTACTTCAAAAGAATGTGGACGCCTGCGAAACTGAATTTGGGTTCAATCATGTCACCCCTAACCAAATTATTAAAGCCTTTAAAAGTATTAAAATGGAAACTACTGAGGACCTATGGGGAATGTCAGTAAAAGTCTGTAGTGCGATCATTGATACTATATCTCCATATTTAGCTGTTATATTCAATGATTGTGTCGATCATGGTACATTTCCTGACTTAATGAAAAAAAGTAAAGTAGTTCCATTATTCAAAGCTGGTGACAAAAAGGATCCCAGTAATTTTAGACCAATATCAGTCTTACCTGTACTAAGTAAAATTTTTGGGAAGGTCATACTCAATCAAATGCTTTCACACTTCAATAGAAATAACTTACTACATGACCATCAATTTGGTTTCACGAAAGGGCGCAGTACAACGGATGCCGGGACTGCACTTTTAAAATACATCTTTTGCGCGTGGGAAAAATCTGAAGATGCTATTGGTATCTTCTGTGATCTATCCAAGGCATTTGATTGCGTAGATCATAGCACATTGTTGCTAAAACTTGAACATTACGGTGTTAAGAATAATTCACTTAAACTACTTAGGTCATATTTGGAAAACAGGATTCAAAAGGTACAAGTAAACAGGACGAAATCACTGGGATCTGTTGTCAAAATTGGCGTACCTCAAGGGTCCATATTAGGGCCATTTTTATTCCTTATTTATATTAATGACCTTCCTTCTGTGGTGAAGAATCTGTCAAAGATTGTGTTATTTGCTGATGATACTTCATTAATATTCAATGTAAGTAGGAAATCACAAAATTATAACGAAGTCAACGATGCACTTGGACAGACTCATGCATGGTTTACTGTTAACAATCTAGTCCTAAACGCCAAAAAAACTAAATGTATTAAATTTGCACTACCAAATGTAAGGTCTACTTCACATAACATAGTATTGAATAATGAGCCATTAGATTTTGTAAATAGTACAGTTTTCTTAGGGTTAACACTGGACTCTAAACTTCAATGGGGCCCTCATATAACGGCTCTTTCTGGTCGATTGAGCTCGGCTGCATATGCTGTTAGAAAAATCAGACAACTTACTGATGTAGCTACAGCAAGGCTGGTTTACTTTAGCTACTTCCATAGCATTATGTCTTATGGCATACTGCTTTGGGGCCGAGCAGCTGATATACATTCAATATTCGTTTTACAAAAGAGGGCTATAAGAGCAATTTATTGCCTGAAGACTCGTGATTCCCTGAGAGAACTGTTCAAGGAAATCAACATTATGACAGTGCCATGCCAGTATATCTATGAAAATATAATGTATGCTAGAAAGAACATTCATCAATTACCAAAAATTTGTGACAGGCATAATTTTAATACTAGAAATAAGCATAAAATTGATCAACCATATACTAGATTAACTAAAGTCAATACATCTTTCGTTGGTCTGTGTATACGATACTACAACAAAATACCTGACAATATAGTGCAATTACCTGAGAGAAAGTTTAAAGAATGTGTAAAGCAAACGTTATGTAAAAAAGCTTACTATAGATTGGATGACTATATGAATGACAAAGAGGTATGGTGCTCTGATATTCCAGCGAAACACAAGAAACACATTGTAAAAAGCCGACTCTTAAAGTAGGCCGTGCTGCAGTGGTTTCTTGCCGTTTCTTTTACGCTGCCATAGCACGATCCGAAACGGCGTAGACTCGCTCTATTTGCATTGTATTCTGCATGACATTCAATAAGTATTCTGTAAAGAATCTACATTGAATAAAGTTATCTGAATCTGAAATACCCTGTATATTAACAAATAATGACCATTAGAAGCATTTTTGATAATACCGAGAATTACAAATTGTAAAAAATGCTATATTTAGCCCTAAACCCTTCAAGCAGGCAACACTGCGACCTTGCGTCCGCGCGACTGCTCGCGGCTGCTCGAGTAGCCGCGAGCAGTTTTTATGCCTCTCAGGCAATTTTGCGTTAAAGTCCATTTTGCAATGCTATCAAAAACGGCTCTCGTCTGCTCTGCCTTTTGGTGTGCGCGGAGCCTTTGGTGGCATCTAATTCCTTTACTTTTTAATATTTTTTAAAACAAAAAATACAGCATTTATGTTCTCAACGAGCTCTAAACAACGATACCCCTCTCGATGGGGTAGGTCAAAATTTTTATATCTTTCCCCTCCTTTTATCTAATCATGGACTTTATACAAAATCCTCAAGGATGTCAGGGCGACACCCTGTCTAATCTTGTTCAGTAGTGTTAAAACATGAAAATGAATTAAAATATATTGAGTACGCCAAAACACGCTTCCGCCTGAATCCTCCAGATTATGCACTAACTCGCGTTTCATGCAATTTTTAGCAATTTTCCATAAAGTTCCCGGAAAATGGAAATGTTACGAAAATTGTTTTGAAGTATATTCAAAAATATACTTTATTGCGTAAACTATACCTTATTACGTTTCTTTTGATTCATTCAAATTTTGACACGGTGCTTTGTACCGTTCTTATTTGTACCGTTTTTATTTCAATAGAATTACGGGGTACAGTCAGACTGCGAGTGACAAGCTTGACCTGTCACTCGCAGTGCGACATTTTTGATAAGTACAATCAAGCGAATTTTATATTGTTTGGATTGAATTGAATTTTGTTTTTGTTTGGTGGTGATAGTGTGATAACACATAATTAATATTTTCAGTCTTCGCACGGCACTCGTGACGATCGCACGTGGTTACTGTGACGGAAGCGCATTTATTATTTATCAGCGGAACGCCCTGCCTGCGATGCAGGTGTCCGCTCCAATCAAGGTTCTAATTAATAATAATGAGTGAAGCAGAAAGAGAAAATGAGATGGACTACGAGGAGGAGAGTAAGACAAGTGCAGTTGTGGAGCAGAATAACGTAGAAGATTCGGTCGACGGTGAGGATTGCAACCAGGAGAATTCATCAACTCAAGAAGCTACAAATAAACGGAGCAGAGAAGAAGACATTCTTGAATGGACCAGGGTGGGGAAAAAAGGTAAGAAACCTAGCCAAGTTAAGGTTGAAATTATAATCTCAAGCACAACGATATTACCGAAGCAGTTCGCTATTGCAAAATTATTTACGCGACTAGGACTACTAGATATTTCGAAAATCAAGTACATAAATCCATACAAGTTACATTTGGAAACCCCCAGTTATGACTACGCCAACAAGATTATAGAATGCGAGGTATTAAAAAAAATGGGTTGGAGAGTAAATCGCCCGTCTGATGTGGTTGTGTCCTACGGAATTGTAAGGAACGTAGATTTGGAATTTTCAGACGAAGACATTAAGACGGCAATATCATGTCCTAACAATATACCTATATTATCGATTAAGAGACTGAAACGACGTGATGAGGAGAGTAAATGGGTACCTAGTGAGGTTATTCGACTAGCTTTTAGCTGTTCATACATACCGCCTTACATAAATGTGGATAATTTACGCACTACAGTAGAACCCTACGTATTCCCAGTAACACAATGCTCAATATGCTGGAAATTTGGACATACAAAAACCAGATGTACATCCAAGAAAGTCATATGTCCCAAATGCGGAGGCTTCCACGAAAACTGTGAGATTGATATCTACAAATGCGTGAATTGCGGCGGAAATCACATGGCTTTAAGCAAAACTTGTCAGGTGTTTCGAAAAGAGAAAAGAATTAGGGAACTTATGGCAGAATTTAATTGTACCTATCGTAGTGCCTGTAACCTGTACGTGGTACCAGACTTTAGGCAAGAGGCTGAACGACCAAACATCAATAAAAAGGATGAGCTCCCGAATACGTCAAACAGTTTCGATATCTTACAAACGGATTATACGGGGGACCACAAATACACGGCAAATTTATTGGACTATTCACAATTATTTAAAGCAAGGTCAAGTAAAAATGCCACCAAAAAACCGGTTTCCCGAGCTAGTAGAAGCAGCAGCGTGGTGGATGGGTCGGAGTGGGGACGTCGCGAGGCCTCCGCGCCCGCGCCCCAGCCCCGCGGACCCCACCACATTCCAGAGCGGCCGGCACACAACAACGATGGAGTACATTTCAGTGAGTTACTGGCGAGATTGAGGGATATCATCTTTATGCGCAACATGAATATTAAGGAAAAGTTGAAAAATGCGTTTAAATGTTGTTTTGAATGGTTGATATTGGTTGTTAACAATTGTTCAGTGGTTAACAATTTTTCAGAATGGCCCTATTTAAAAAATGTAGGAGAGTTTATATCAATGTTTATGAATAACCCTTAATAACAAAACCTTAAAATTAAATTTAATACAATGGAACGCCCAAAGTTTGAGGCCGAAGAAAGATTCATTGGAAAATATTTTATTACAAAAAAGAATTCATATAGGTATTATTTCTGAAACTTGGTTAGAACCAGATAGTCTACTAAAAATTGGAACATATAATATTTATAGACAAGACCGGGATGACTCGTATGGAGGAATTGCAATTTTGACACATAGGTCTATTCAGTCGCAAATTTGTAATATTCGTTTATGTAATCAAGGACAATGTATAAGTAGGGCATGCAAAAACCGGGTAGAAAAGCAAAACCGGGTTTTTCGGGTTTTCTGTATACAAAAACCGGTTAACCGGGTTTATCAGTTTTTTCCGGGTAATTTTCGTGTAAGTTCTTAGACCGAGGTATTTATTAAGTTTTACAATGAAAAGCCAGAATCAGATAAATCAAAATTATTGTTAGAATAGCAGTAACAGTTCTTTATAATTTAAAGAATTAAAAATCGAAAATAAGAAGAAATTATGTCTAACGCCCTTGTTGTACCCACTCCACTTAAAGTTGGAGACTCTACGCTCGAAGTTGACGATGAATACGTATACCCGGGACAAACAGTCCAGCTGGGTAAATCCAACTTTGAGAAAGAGGTCACTCGTCGAGTCCGACTCGGATGGGCAGCTTTTTGTTCAAACGTTGAAATGACAGTTAACACTTTTTAATTATGTATTTAAATATTATAAAATCGACTTCGCGCGATCATAAATGACTATCCACGTCCAGGTTTTTTGTAATAAAAGTTTCATAAAAGTTATCTTTTTAGGGTTCCGTAATCAAACAGGAACCCTTATAGTTTCGTTATGTCCGTCTGTCTGTCTGTCTGTCCGCGACTTAGCTCAGAGACCCTTAATACTAGAAAGCTATAATTTTATACAGATATATACTTCATCTACGCCAACAAAGTGGTAGCATAAAATTTTGAAAAATATTAATGTAAGTTTAATAAGATCATTTTTCGAGATAGGGATCTGTTGGCGAAGTGTTAAGCTTGAAAGTGTAATTTTTGGTTGGAGTTGAGTATCCCCGCCCCCCTGCCGGCTAAACAGTCGTTATTGGAAATGTGAAAAAAATCACATTAGTAGCATATATGATGAAATTTACAGGGAAAACTATCACAGTTAAGAAGGCCTCACAGGTTAATGAGCTATATCCGAAAAACTAAAAATAATGAAAAAAGAAATAGCAATCAGGCGCTAGGACCTCGCTGAGCATTAGGAGGTAAAAGTTTATGTTATAAACGTTATAAAAAACCCACTTTGCGATAAAAAAATCGTAAAAGAATTACGGAACCCTGTACTGCGCGTGGCCCGACACGCTTGTGGCCGTTTTTTTATATTGATTTTGTAAATTTAATTGCAGTTCTAAGACGATTAGTATTCATTACGAACGAAACTAAAACAGTTTTCTTCGTGATTCTTCATAGTGTGAACGCAAGAGGGAAAAATATTTAATAACTAGCTGGTGCCCGAGACTTCGTCTGCGTTATGAATTGTAGCCTATGTGTTATTTTGATGATTGATTGATTTTTGATAAGCTATATTATAGCAAAGTTTCATTAAAATCCATTCAGTAGTTTTTACGTGAAAGAGTAACGAACATCCATCCATACTTACAAACTTTCGCGTTTATAATATTAGTAGGAAGTAGGATAACGTGGTAGGTATGGAAACATAACGTTGAATTGAATATACCCCTACATTTGTCGTTAAGATTTTTGTAGTAAAAAGCTAAGTATTTATTCTAATTTCAAAAAAACCTTTATATCCGAAAAACCCGGTTTTATCTCATTGGAAAACCGGGTAGCAAAACCTACGGTTAACCGTTTTTTTCGGTTAACCGGTTAACCGGTTTGCATGCCCTATGTATAAGCATAAAAATTTTCAACTGTGATTTTTTAGATAATGTGGTTGCCATTTATTGTCCCCCGAATATAAATACGGCTGGAGATGATTGGAGGTCATTTTTTTCGAAGTGGTCCAGTAAAACTATAATCGGGGGAGATTTTAATGGCCATCACACAAACTGGTCATACAAAAACAATAATAGGGGCTTGCAAATATACGATGCAGCCGTTGATTATAATTATGTCTCACTTAATAATGGCGAAGCCACTAGGATTAAAATGGTATCGAATATCTGGCAAAAAAGCTCACCCGATATAACTTTTGCATCATCTGATATTGCGTTACGATTTAATTGGAGTATATTTAACGAAACTCTAGCAAGCGATCATTTAATGGTTTTTATATCAACTGAAATTGAACGTAATAAAACATTGACTAAAAAACGCAATTACGAGGGCCAAACCGAAAAGATCGGGAATAGAATACTCAGGAATAAATTAGATTAAAACCTTTTTGGTTTATGACATGTAGTATTCTTTCAAACACAATTCTATTATTGAATTTTAAAGAAAGTAAAAAAGAAAAGAGTAGTAGCCATTTGAATTTGACAAGTCAGTGGGGAAAATGGAGCTTACGCGGGAACATTTCCGTGCCATAATTTTTCACTTTCGTCGAGGTTTATCTCAATAACAATGTCTCGCCGAGCTTGTTTCTGTTTATGAACTTGAAGCACCCAGTAAAACGACTATATATCGTTGGTATTCTGAGTTTCGTCGTGGACGTTCCTCTCTCACGACAGTTCCTTCTACTGGTCGACCAAAAACAGCGGTAACACAAGATAACATCGATGCTGTGCGCCAATTAATAAAAGAAGATAGACATGTGACATACGAGCAGATTCGGGCTTCTCTCAGCATTGGTATGACAGCGATTCAAACTATTTTACATGATGAACTGGGTGTCAAGAAGTTAGTTTCCCGCTGGGTGCCCCATCGTTTGACCGAGGAACAAAAGTCGGCTCGTGTTAATTGGTGTCGGTCTACTCTGCAACGGTTCAATAGAGGGAGCTCAAATGCAGTTTACAATATCGTCTCTGGTGATGAATCGTGGATTTATTCATATGAGCCCGAAAGAAAACATCAATCGGATGTTTGGGTCTTCGAAGGCGAGGTCAAGCCAACAAAAGTTGTCCGCTCTCGTAGCGTGTCGAAAAAAATGGTCGCTTCGTTTGTATCGAAAACTGGTCATGTGGCTACGATTCCTTTACAAGAACGCAGAACGGTTACCTACTGCTGATTGGTACACAATAGTTTGTTTGCCGGAAGTCATAAGAGAACTTCGTAAAATTAATCCGAATCGTCGCATCATTCTTCACCAGGATAATGCGAGCTCACATACCGCTCGCAAAACAATCGCGATTTTAAATCAGGAAAACGTGGAGTTAATGGACCATCCACCGTATAGCCCTGACTTGAGCCCCAATGATTATTTTACATTCCCAAGAATTAAAGATATGCTACGTGGTCAACGATTTCAAGGCCCAGAAGAGGCAGTCGAAGCTTACAAATCGGCCGTTTCGACTATATCCACTTCAGACTGGAATTACTGTTATAATAATTGGTTTGATAGAATGCAAAAGTGCATCGATTGTCACGGAGAATACTTCGAAAAACAATGAAAGTAAATATTGTTGTATTATTTTTGTACTTTTTTCTATTCCCGATCATTTCTGTGTGGCCCTCGTACAAAAATGCAGACTGGCAAAAATATAAGGATGTTTTAATAGAAAAATTGGAAACCATTAATCTTACAGGTGACGCTCAGGAAATGTATGACCTTTTATTTAATTTAATTAATTATGCGGCTGATAAATCTATTCCCATTGTTAAAATTTGTCTCAATTCAGCTAGTAAATTTATTCCAAAACCATATTGGTCTCGAGAATTGTCGAAAGCCGTAGCAGAACGTAGGTTAGCACTGACCCAGGTTAGAAGAAATCCTATACCTATAAATCTAAATATTTATAGTCGGAAGGTAGCTGAAGCACAAAGACTGATTAGAAAGGCTTTAGCCTTTAAAGATTTTTTTTACGGGAATGGATTTATTTTTATAAAAATCAGTTGGGGTGTATGAGGGTTTCGCTTATTCCTTTAACACGTTGTATATGTACGGCATTACAAATTTAAGTTTGCAGTTGATACTTTTGAGAAAGTAAGTGCAGTGCTGCTGTACCATTTATTTAATGTCGATTTCTACGGGACTACTAATTACATTTTTGAAGTTCGCTCGTATAATTTAAATTAAGCCATTAGTCCTGTCCTTGGTATAGATACTTCTGTAGAGAAATGAGCGAACAGAGAATTTTATTTCAGGAATATTAAGTAGGTAGAGGGATATTGAATAAAAGGGCTTTGAAAGCCGATTCTAAAAATATACTACATTATCACATTTGAGCTCTTAAAGCCCTTTTTTCAATATACCACACAATAGGTTTAAAAAAAAAACACATACATAGCACGATTAAGACACACACATTCCTGATATAAATCCAATATTGCTAGAAGGGCGAAGTGTGTTTGTAGCTACAGTCTAGACCAAGTCAAGCTTAACACTTGCAACGGGATAGCAAGCAATCATCGTCGGGCCCACACCCACAGGCCTGGCTAGCCTAACTAACCCCATTGTTCGAGTTTCAAGCCGCTAAATGAATTCTGTCATGGCAACCATCAGCTTAAGCAGTTAATAACTACATAAAATGCTTCTCGAAAAACGACGTTAAAAGTACTTCTAAGTATTATATTTTTTGTTAAAATTGCGTAATGTAAAATGAAAACGCAATAATGATAAATTAAAACGCGCTATATCACTCGGGGTCGCCCATCGATGTTGCTACTGTAAATGAACTACGAATGGTAAAAAAAATCCAACGTGTCAAACCCAACGTGATCTTGACTGTAGGTACTTATATTACTACAAACTTAACTCTTGCACTAAGGAGACAGTTCCGGACCATCTTACAAAAGACAAAAACATAGGTACTAATTCCGTTTCTTAGGCTTCAAATGAACGAATTAATGAAGGTTACATAGGGTGACTTTTTATTAGTTATCGATAGCATGTACGAAATACGAGGTCGAAATACGAAAAACCAAATTTGACCTCTCATAAAAATGCGCTATCAGCTGATGCAGTTTCTATGGGAGGTCAAAACTTGATTTTCGTATTTGGACCTATGTTCCTTGGGGAAAGTTGTTCAGTATAATGAGTACATGCATACCTTTTTCTATCAAGCACTAATTAAAAGTCATCCTATATTCTCATGAACTATTGTCACGAGCGATGTAATTTTTTCTCAAGGTAAATGGAAATATATTTGATAACTACTTTAAAATAAATGGTACAGCAGCACTGCACTTACTTTCTCGCAATACTCAAGAAAAAACTGTCAACTGCAAACTTAAATTTGTAATGCCATACACATAGTATGGAAATACAAACTTATATTTACGTTTTTCCATACAAATGTTCTAATCAAAAATATACAGATCAATTCAGAATTCAAATTGTCAAACATTAAAAGAAACAAACCTCAAACGATTTCGAGTAAATCACATGTTTAACTTTTGGTAGTACTGGAACACCTTTATATGAATTTTCACAGATTAAAGGATAATACCGTAGGATACTTGCATGGAGATTTTTTAAATTTCCCAACACATGTTCCTTATGAATAATTGTTCAGTTTAATCTACTGAGCAAGCCCTTTCAGTTTTTAGAACACCCTGTGTACAAAATTTTATTCAAGAAAATCATAAAGAATGTCCAATCAGGTAGACAACCAATGCAGGATTAATATTATAGAAAATTTTAATAAACTCAATGGAACCAATTTTGGGTAAATCACATATTTACGATTTAGTGGTAGACCCCTTATATGAAATTACAGAGATCAATTGATACTGGCGCAAGATATTTTACATAAAGATGCTTGGTCATGCAAAGTTTCATCAAGATTCTATGAGCTGTTTTTGAGAAAATTTCAATTTTTAATTTTCGTTGTATGACAGCTACCCTCATAATGAGAGCCAGCAAAAACCACTTAGAACCCTTCGATGGATTTGCATAAAACTTCTAAATTCAAAATATGATGTCAATCGGACCATTCGTTTAGCCGCTAGGCCAAAGCGTGACGGACAGACCGACGGACCGACCGACCGACGGACGGACGGACATTTTTGGGAGACTTGTTTTTTATGATGTATAAGTGATATAGAACGCATTTTTGAGAAAATTAGAAAAACTTTTTTTTTCACGAATACAATACCTTTCTCGCTCCGCTCGAAAGTAAAAAGGGAAATTAGGTAGGTAATAGTTTTTTCACATTCACGAATTTAAAGTTCTACCTACACATTACTTTAACATTTACTTTGACAAACATACAAACACGTCCTGTTTGGACGAAAGTAACCTTATTGAAACTTCCTTAGCAATTGATACAGTTTTTACTGATAATATTCGGCAAATAGTAAGGGAAGAGATGTCTCGTGTGCTTCGTGACAACAATAATATTCTGTTAAATGCCATGAAGCTAGTGGTCAAAGATATAGAAGCTGCGATGCAGGAAGCCATTCAACAAGTCAACTTCAAAATGATCAGCCTAGAAGAGAAGCTGGAAAAATTGGGGAATGATGTTACTTCAAACTCGCCAGTAAAGACGCTGAACAATGAGCAAAGTACCGAAATGAGTCAGAAAGACAAACAGAAAAGTGCTGATTACGTCCCTAAGAACAGTGCCCAAACTGCCCCAAAAAAAGTACTATATGCGAAAAAAGTTAAATCCCCACAGACCTCAAACCCTAGTCAACACCTAGAACAAAAAAATGCAAATCCATCCTTGTCGTACTCGTACAAACATACTACAGAGGCTGTAATTCCTGCCGACACCAACTCAAGTGACTGGATAGAGGTGAAAAAGAAGCAGTCTCGGTCTTCTGCTCCAAAAATACTACGTGGTACAGCTAGATCAGAACACAGTACTATTGAAGCTTCTGAGAAAAAAGTATACTTACATCTATTTTACGTTAAGAAAGGTACTACTGGTGAGCAAATTCAACAACATCTATCGAAAATATGTGGCGGAGACAAATGTACAGTGGATGTACTAAAAGCGCGAGGTGATTACGCGTCTTTTAAATTGGGAGTGCCATCAAAACTAGCCGATTCTGTTTTGTCATCAAAAAATTGGGCAGCTGATATCTGTATTAAATACTGGAAGCAGAACTTTCGGAACAAAGCCCAATAAGCGGAAAGTTGTAAATGTCTACTACCAGAATGTGAGAGGACTCCGGTCTAAAACTGCGCTTTTTAGAAAAAATGTCTCTGAGGGCTCAGCTGACATAATAGTCCTGACGGAAACGTTTTTGGTTACTTCTGTATACGACACAGAGCTATTTCCAGCAGGATATACGGTATTACGCAAAGACCGTCAACACGATGCAGGCTGGGGAGGAGTTTTGCTGGCTGTTAAGAAGCAGTATACAGTGAGAAGAATAACCGACATTGATGGACTTACTGATGACAAAGAACTTTTGTTCGCTTCTGTTAAATTAAAAAATGACAAGTTTTTGTTTTGTGTGGTGTATCTTCCACCATCCTATAAGGATGAACAGTATATTAATGCATTAAATTGTTTAGAAAATGCAGCATCCAGATATCCTAGAGATAAGATAATAGTATTAGGGGATTTTAATCTGAATTCATTTAATAGTAATGTTGTAAATAATTTTGAAAATATGATGCAGTTCTGTGATTTTCAACAATACAATAACGTTTGTAATCCGTACGGCGGCATGCTGGATCTTGTACTAACTTTAAGGACAATGATATAATTAAAGTCTATGAATGTATTGATCCACTTGTACCTTTGGACAGACCGCATCCTGCTCTGGATATTGTTTTGACTCTTCCATTGATATGTAGATCTTCTGCTGATCCTACTTTGGATGCAGGGAGCTCAATTGATGATCTGCCTCTACAGTGGAATTTTCGTAGAGCCGATTTCCCAGCTTTATATAAGGCCTTGGGAGAAATTGATTGGACGGAAGTCTTGACCGAGACTGATGTGAATATTGCTACAAGCATATTCTATCATAAATTATATGAATGCATCGATATCTATGTTCCAAGGAAAAGACATTCGCGTGCTTCTGGTAAATACATTTATCCCTCTTGGTACACGAAAGAAATAAAACATTATATTCGATGCAAATATTTTAATTTAAAAAATTTAAATCCGAGGGCAAGGAGGTCAATAATGAATTATTTAAGTACTATAGAAGCCTGTGTAAATTCCTCATCGATCAGGCTTATACAGAACACATTCGCGAAATTGAGCAGGCTATAATAAATGACCCCAAAAAGGTGTTTGACTATGCTAAAGATTTGCGTAGTGATCAGTTCGAGCCTAGGACCTATACTGTGGAGGGCCGGCATGTAACAGGACAAGAAGCTGTGGATGAGTTTGCTGCATATTTTGGCTCTGTATTTCTCAGTGAATTACCTAAGTTAGACCCTGTGCAGGCAGCTGTCAATGCTCAGCCGTCGGCGGCACATGTTTCTATAGGCAGAATAAGCGAAAAAGATCTTTTATATGCAATTAAACGTTTAAAAGCAAAGTCCGCCACTGGCCCGGACGGTATACCTCCATTTGTTGCCAAAGACTGCTTAACTGCGTTTCAGCAGCCTCTTTTATACTTGTACAACCTGTCACTTGACAGCTCAGTATACCCTGAGCTGTGGAAAGTTTCTAGGGTTACTCCTGTGCCGAAAAACAAGTCGGATAATAATATCCCCAACCATAGGCCGATAGCTGTGCTGGCTGTCTTCGGAAAATTGTTTGAAGCCCTGATTAACACATCTTTGAAGAGACAGATCAACAGAACTTTGGATGATAGTCAGCACGGCTTTAGAGAGGCTAGGTCTACGGCGTCAAATCAAATTGAATTAAATGACTATGTACTATGTGAGTTAGATGCAAAACATCAAGTCGATACTGCGTTTTTCGATTTTAGAAAGGCATTTGACTTGGTAGATAACGACATTCTACTAAGAAAATTGGCCGCTATAGTTGCTCCCAAACTTCTTTCCTTTCTAGCTGATTATCTCCGTAATCGCAAACAATATGTTCAATTTTCGGGCTACCAATCCAAGGCCTACTATACAAGGTCAGGTGTAAGTCAGGGTAGCACCCTAGGTCCCACTCAGTTTCTGATAATGGTGGACGACTTACCGAAGGTTGTCAGAGCTGCAAAGTGCTTGCTTTTTGCCGACGACTTAAAGCTCTTTCTGGCCATTAGAAATAACTCGGACAGCGAGGCATTGCAAAAGGATATTGATGCTGTGGCTGAATGGAGTGTCATGAATCGCTTGCCACTGAACGTTTCAAAATGCAATGTAATGAGTTTCACAAACTCCTCCACTCCTCTTGTCACAAAATACGAACTGTTAGGGTGCACCTTGAATCAAGTAAACGAAAATAGGGATTTAGGACTTATTTTAGACAAGCAACTTAATTTCCGAGCTCACACGATTGAGGTATGTAAAAACGCAAACAAAATGCTAGGTTTTGTTATGCGTACTGCCCAGCAGTTTAGGGACCATCGAGTCGCCTTAACGCTTTACAAGTCGTACGTCAGAAGTCGGTTGGAGTACAATTCTATCGTCTGGGATCCTCATGAAACCAAATATTCTGATATGGTTGAAAAGGTGCATAAGAAGTTTGCAAGATATATGTACAAAAGAAAATTCGGGTATTACCCATATCTTTACCCGTCCCTCTTTGTGACAGCCATGGTGGATCTAGATACGCTGAATCTAAGGCGCAAACTGGCAGTTCTGACGTATTTCCATCTTGTCCTAATTCACAAGCGTGACCATCCTGGAGTAGTAGAACGTATAGGACTTAGTGTCCCGATTGGGTACATACGTGGTGGAGGACCTGCAAATCCACGCGTGCGCCGGCCTCTGCTGGCAGTACCGAGCACGCGCACAGTGCGCGCGACTACCGCTCCTACAATACGAGCTATTACTTCCCTTAATTTACTTCTTAAGGCTCTCCCAGATGCCGACCTGTACGGATCCAGTTCAAATGTATTTGTAAAAGACTGTATCAAGTTTCTTAATGTAAACTACCCGATTTGTAATAGTTCAAATGATAGATTTATTTAATTTAATTTATATTTTATATAAATTTTATATGATATCATGTTATGTACGACTATGCATATAGTGCTTTGGCATTTTGCTGTCAACTATATTTGTAAATTTTAAATAAAATAATAATAATAATGGCACCTACAATATTTTAAACTTGTATTTCTTTGTATGGCGATGGCGTCGGTCAATGGTCCCCTTTACAGTGCAAGATCCCATATTACATCTAAATTTGATTGAAATTAAAGTAAACACATGTGACATAACATTAGGTTATACCACAGATTAAATAATAGTAAACTAACGTTTAGCTATACAAAGCCGTAGCTTGCCTGGCATACTCTTGCTTCAAATCTACTATTTGACATTTAGTTATGAAATAAATCTGAATCTGTCTCGCAAATACTTTTACCATGATTCTTTTAAATTAAAATTCTGGCCTTGTAACCGTCATTTGCAGCAACTTATGTGCAGACGAACTTAAAGACATAGCATCAATTTGCTAAAAAAAAGGCTAAACTTAGTAGATTCACTTCTTCTGATATAAGCTAAGCTCTTGTCGGTGAAATCACTTCCACGCCTCCCTATTCTCTACAAGATTCACTAATCGGTGAAAAATATAGCCTCACTTACATAATCTCTGTACCTGGTCTGGTCACCTGTTGCGGCAGAAGGAGTGGTGTGTGGCTACGTATTCTTATTGTGATTTAAATTGGTCTTTGTCTGAAAGCTTTTCCTTGATTTTCAAAATATGTGTAAAAAGATAACATTAATAAAAAGGTCAAATTATCATGGTAAAATTAACCACTTTCCTCAAGAATATAATAGGCAACCCGTTGGCGATGTATATGTTACGGCTAAAGATAGGTGTGAACATAAACTTAAGATTAGCCGGTTAAACTTAGGTTTATCTTCGAGAAGCGACTAAAGTTAGTTTCTTCTATTATTAGCCGGCTAAACTTAAGTGTAACCGCAGGCCCATGGCTAAAAATGTAAAAGCAAATGAAAAAGGAAATTAAAGGTTAGGTTAGGTTGCTAGCCCCCCCGATGGGTTCCCGCCTTGTCGTGGCGAGGGGGTTCAGTACCCGTGGCTTGGTTTCCCACAGCGAAGCGAAGAGGCACCCTGGGGCCGTGCCGGTGTTCGGCTGGGCGGCCCCGGGCGGGGCTACTCCGGGCTTTGGTCTCCAAGCTCGCGATGGAGCGGCTTTGGCGGTAGGTTGCGGTAGTGTATGGGCGCTATCGCAACTGAGGCGGGCTGCGGTGTCGGTGTTACGATGAGCCGCTCTTACGTTGAGCCGCTCTCCCTACCTTCCGCGGCCTCGGCGGGGTCGCCATCGCTTGATGGCGGACGCGCTGGGGCTGCAGGGGAAGAGAAGTGCCTGTGTTATGGTGTGCCGCTCTCCCTATCCTCTGCAGCCTAAGGCCTTTCTCCCACGACGGTATTCCCAATCGTCGCGACTGCGAAGCAACCTGTATCTCGGATACTATAGTATGCAATGCATTATATCCTTTCTCACATACTCCGGAAGTTTATAATTATCTAAACAGGGATATTTTTCTACTGCTAACACGAAATTTAAGTTTTGATCTTGCTCAGCAGCCACTTTTGTATCCGATAGCGCATGCGCATATACGACTCGGGTTGCATGCGACCAGCAAGGCTAGTAGCGTGCAACTGGTATGCAACACGTTGTCGACAGGTTGCGTCGTGTGCGAATTTAGGCAAATTTGTATGGAGGCTACTCACGAGCAACTGGTACGAGAGCATACGCTTATTCGACTCAGTCGCTTGAGAGTTGCGTCGTGGGAGAATGGCCGAAGTGGCAGGCGGTGGGACCACTGACCTGACCCGTCGCAAAGGACCCCGGGCGTCACGGGAATGTCTGGCGCCCATCTGGCTGGGTCCAACGCGGGCGGGAATAGCCGGGCACTCACGGTCATTCCCGGCCATCCCTGTGGTTAACAAAAACATTGCATTGTGCGCGCGTCGTCTCCCCTCCGCCCCCACAAGCGACATGTTCGCCCCTGCGCGTCCATCGAATACATTTTTAGCCGTTTCGTTTCGGTTAATGTGCACATTAGCCGGCTAAAGATGTAAATTCACGACGCAAACTAACATGATATTGAACTTTAGCCGCTTCTCGAAGATAAACCTAACTTTAGCCAGCTAATATTAAGTTTATGTTCACACCTATGTTTAGCCGTATCATATACAGTGTGTCCGGTCACCGGTCTCCAAGCGTTTGATCAGTCAATGAAACAAAATAATTTTTTTTCAAGAAACATATTAACGAAATAAAAAGAGGCCACTAAACTAAGAACATAATTGTTCTGTTTGTAAGAGGTGGCTGTTTATTTTTAATCTTCGGTGATATGTTGCTTGGGAAAAGTTGTTCAATTTCGTCGACTGCTCATATCCTAGAGGCTGGGACATCGGTGACCTGAAATGTGAAATCCCATGCGTAAAAAAATAACAGGCAATTGCATAAGATCGCGCGATCTTAAACTATAGTTTAATCACACACAAGGTTAATATTATACTCAGAGCAAAATCTTTGCTTTGTATCACAAACATTAAACTCTTACTAGAAGCAAAAATAAATAAGTTATAATATGGTCTTTAGTATGAAGTAAATTTATTTTGTCTTAACCACACCAAAATTAAACAAATGAGTTTGTATGCTTGTAAATCAAAACGGACGGACAGATTTAATGACTGAGCGAATTAACAGATTTTAATGCTCTGCATGACAACGATAAATTTATCTTTTTACCGTGGGAAAATAGACAATACCCACGAGAGCAAATTGCGGGTACAAGGAACAAGTAATAATAATAAAAAATAAAAATCCAACAGTTGTTTTCGTCACGATTGTTATTTAAATACAAGGGCGGTTTTCCGGTCAGTTAAAAAAAAAGCAGGCGGATCTTACAGTTCAGACGCTCAGATCGAAAGGTCAGAGTGCATTTGCTTTTTCATTTTCTTCTTTGGGAAAGTTGTTCACTTTCCACCGTCCAACTTGTTACTGAACTTTGCATTTTCATAAACATTAAGTAAGTTTAATCCCTTTATCTTAGGAGAAATGTATTATTATTTTTAAATAAAATTGTTAATTTCGTCATTTATAAAGACTAGAGCATTTCGATTAAGAAAAACCGACAGTTTCTCGTCGTTATCACGAGATAAGTATACTGTTTGAATATACATATAATTGCATGGAAAGGCTAACCGGTTCCAGTTCAACCAACAATATTTAACAAACGAAACATGTCAACATTGATTTAGGCTTAACAGTTACACTTTGCACTTACATAAATAAATTTAAATAGTATTAATGATAAATTATTTAAGACACTATATAAGTCTATCGTTTGCAGGTCCTTGCAGTAAAGGTGACTTTCTACCAGAGCTGTGCAAGGAAGCGGAGCGACAAGCGAGGAAAAAAATCAACCAATAGGACTGGCTTTTTTTACTATCTTGAAAGTATAACTTTAATAGAGGAGACATCACATTAATATAGACTTTTAGTTGCACGATCATATTGGCCCCACATGCGAATAAAAAAATGGTGACATTCATTTTCATGCCTTGAATAAAAAATAAATAAATTTGGTTTGATAATTTACTTGATATTAAATTATAAAAGTCTAGCTATAGGTCACTAGGCTTAAACTTAAAATCGGAAATAAATCCTACAAAAAGCTTCATTTATTATCATACTAGCTGGTGGCCGCGACTTCGTCTGCGCAGGTTTATTAATTGTAGCCTTTGTGTTATTCTGATGTATAAAGTTTCATTAAAATCCATTCAGTAGTTTTTACGTGAAAGAGTAGCAAACATCCATCCATTCTTACAAACTTTCGCGTTTGTAATATTATTAGGATATGACTACCTATCCTAAGTTTTCCTCCCCGGCGGAGTTGTGATTGAATGATTGACCAACTCTTCAATGCACAGCGGAAACTACTAAAGTTAGGGGTTTTTTCACGTTCTAGAGGTTCATAAAGGACTGTAATAAATTAATTCCCTGGCGGGGGTGACATAAGGGAAAATTATTTGTACGAATTTCTTTGTTTTTGTAGTAAGATTCACTAAAATTTGAAATTAAGCTGGTGGCAAAAAATAAAGAAACTTGTGTTCAAGTGTTTCTTGAAAATAATCCATCAAAAAGGTAAAATACGGGTGATTTTTTTCCCGTATGTTGGTCTTGAAGTCTTCATTTTAAAAGTTAGACCTGTACGTACAAATTTGAGGTTGAACTTTCCGTAGAAAATAAAAAATACGTATTCAAACACGTGTTTAAAAATAATGAAGGATGAAAGTTTGTATGGAACACTCCGGTTTTTTTGTAATAAAATCATTTCAACATGATAAAAATATGAGTGTGGTCTCATTCAATTCAAAATTAAAGGCCCTACAATCTTTAAACAGACCAGTTTTAGACTTTGTGTGTCGTTTACGAGACATAATCCAAAGCCCTTTTTGGGGGTACATTTTACCCCCCCACTACTTATGCACAACACGGCCGGGGAGGAAAACCTAGGACAGTCATATTGGGTAACAAATGAAGCTATTAAAACCTTATCTTTTGTAGGATTAATTTCTGATTAAGTTTTACACTAATGACCTATTATTATGTTTTCGACATGTCTCAAAGGCTTATTTATATCTTTTACTTGCTTACCGTTCAGCTCAGCACTGGTGGAAAACGCCCAATGGGCCGCTCTTTTTCAGTTAATAATTACCTTTGACAGCACTGTCTCGACCACACATAATAAAATGGACGTCACATAAGGCTATCCTGCTGTCAGGGTAATATTTCTCTGATTTGGACAGGGCCCCTAAAACAACACGCACAGAGGCGGTGGCAGTGCGGCGGCGGGTGGCAGTATGTCATTGAACTGCCCGATTATAGAGCGGCAACATGGTTAGAAATACATAAAATCCGCCTAAGTACCACTAAACCTCTTAAGTTAGGGTTCAAAAAGACTACTTTCGAAGACTGTTGGTGGATCCAGACCAAAAAAACCGGTCAAGTGCGAGTCGGACTCACGCGCCGAGGGTTCCGATATACCTATAGTATTTTTGGAAGCAATAAAGTCCATTTTCAGGACCGCAAAACTAAATTTGTTTGTAAAGGTTTTTTGCAGATTTCTGAAAAACTGTGCAACTTAGAAAGATCGTTTTATTTTTGCTGTAAAGTTTACATAAACCTCTGTCAACTGTAATTAATTCAGATTTTCCCTTACTCAAACTTCGGAGATAAAGGGGGGGGAATGGTATTTTTTTTGACATTTTTCATCATAACTTGAAAACTAAGAAACTTAAAAAAATACAAAAATATATTTTAAAATGTACAAGTAAAGCCCTTTCATATGATACCCCACTCGACCTAGTAGCGACAATTTGAAATTTGGCCCCCCCTATTTTGGCCCCCTTTACATTAATAATCATACTTTTTTCAAAAAATTTTCATGTGCAATTAAGTTGGGCAACTATATTCTAAAACTATTCCAAATTTCAGCTCGATAGCGTAAGTGATTGCTGAGATATAGAGGTGTGACAGACAGACGGACAGACAGATAGACAGAGCGGCACCATAAGGGTTCCTTTTTTTTACCATTTTGGTATCGGAACCCTAAAAACACATTTTTTTTCTAACGAACAGGTTTTTTCATTTATTCATGCCGTTTTTATACGAACTCGATTTTTTTCGTGCCATTGATTTAGGAAGTAGTCTTTTTACACCTTGTATGCGTGACGTACTTAAAGGAACTACTGTTTGTGATATTTGCTTGACCTAAGTTAGACTACAGTTATAATTCTATTCACACTTCATATCACAGAGTCTAGAGACGAGCGGGAAGCGCACGATTCGCAGCTGGTTCGCGTAGTCGCACACAATAGCATCCTTCAGCGGCAAGATCTGCCGTATAAAGATGCAGCCGTCGGTCTGACCTGGTAAAACAAAGTAAAAAACTACTGTCATCTGGTCTGCAATATGTTATTGCACATGGGTTCATCACACAAAATGATTGTCCTGGGCGGGGATCGAACTTGCGGCCTACGATGGCGCAGAAGGCAGGCTCACTACGAACCACACCAACGGGCCAGTCAACTATATTTTGGCAAATTTGTATTTTAAAGATATGTTTGGCCTTGTCAAAATGAAACATGCGAACCATTTCAGGCACGACAATTATAAAATTACATTTATAGTTTGTGCAACGGTACATAATGAAGGGTATAAAACTCGGGTGATTTCAGGTCGGGCCCAATCAACGAAAGAGTATAGAGGGAAATGCTAGCAACATAATTTTTGACTTTGTAAATTTGTTTGGACTAGTTAGGAAGTAAATATATCAAAGTGACAGCCCGTACCCCTAACGCCGGGCGGGAGGTCCCATTTTTTGGTTTTTGGCATATATCTCGGAAACTATACGTCCTAGCAACATAAGACTTGTTGCAAAATGAAAGCTGATTAAATTTACTACAAGTTTTATTAAGTTAAGGTTTTTGATATCTTGTATAGTTTTCGTTTTTACTCTTGAAAGTCTATTTTTGAATCGTTAAAATGAGCAGCAAGTGTTTTGTTTGTGATGAGAAAGTGATTGCATCAAGTCTTGATGTTCCTAAAGTGACGGGTGGGAGGGGTGACGGCAAAATCAGTCAACTAGCCAATGTGACTTCACTGCGAATAGCTCGAAAACTATACAAGATATCGAAAAAATTTTTCGAGATATCCGCTCTTGAAAGTCTATATCAGTGTCGTTAAAATAAGCAGCAAGTGTTTTGTTTCTGATTAGGATCCCGTGTGGTGCCGGCAAAGAACAGTACCAACCCTTACATACCCGTGGGTGTCGTAAGAGGCGAATAAGGGTTATAAACTGGAGGATGGGCAGCAGCATCCTCCTTTGTATCTCACATCTTACTTACTGCGGCCACCTACAACTGCGGTCCATGGTGCCAGCCGTAACGCTAACAAGCGAGGTGACTATGGTACTTCCCCTCTTAATTTTTCCAGCAAAAGCTAGAATTCTAGAGGGAGCTCCCTATCCTGTAGTGGACGTATCAAGGGATGTTATGATGATGTTTCTAAAGTGGGTGAAAAAGGGATAAAGAGAGGAGTGACGGCAAAATCAGTCAACTAGCCAATGTAACTTCACTGCGAATATTTCGAAAACCATACAAGATATCGAAAAACTTGACTGAATAAAACTTGTATTAAATTTAATCAGCTTTCATTTTGCGAAAAGTCATGTTGCTAGGACGTATAGTTTCCGAGATATATGCGAAAAACCGAAAAATGGGACCTTCAAACCACCCCTCCCTCCCGGCGTTAGGGGTCCGGGCTGTGACTTTTGATATGTTTACCTCCTAACAAGTCCAAACAAAGTAACGAAGTCAAAATTGTGTTCCAAGCATTTCCCTCTATACCTTTTTTTCCCTCTACACCTTTTTTTTTATAATTATATCGTGAATCCTAAAATAATGTGTTTAAAATCAAACCTTTTAAGTTTTTCTCCTTTGCCAGTGACAACTGCTAAGCGCTTCCTAGTTGCTTTAAAATCACTCGAAGGCGAATCATAATAATAGTTTATGCAACGGTGCATAATTAGGGGTATAAAACTCGAGTGTCGGATTATGGGACGCAGGCGAGCGTAGCGAGCCAAGTTCCATAATAGAAGACACGAGTTTTTTATACCTAATTATGTGGAGTTGCATACACAACTTTATCTACTCTCATATCGTGAATCCTAAAATAATGTGTTCAAAAACAAACCTTAATGTTTTCTCTTTTTCCGGTGATAACTGCTAAGCTAAGTTCCTATAGCTGCTTTAAAAACACTCGAAGGCAAATCGTAAACAATTTTATCACTTATTTCATTACAAAATCTATAAAAATAAGTAAATACAACTTTTGTTTGCTGAGTTTTCCGTTATTGCAATGAAACCTCCTTGCAGCCACAGATTACAAACGTATCAAGCTGTCAATGGCGCGCCTATAAAAATTAAAAAATTGTTTAATAGGTCTCCCGCGATGACTGTTAAACGGCCCATACAAAGCCCTGCCTGCAGGGCCCTGCTTGCAGTGCGCACTGCCAATCGTACCGTGTGTGGTCTTGCAGGGCCGATGTAACGGCGATTTTGTCGGCCCTGCATGCCCACACAAAGTACGATTGGCAGTGGCACTGCAAGCAGGGCCCTGCAGGCAGGGCTTTGTATGGGGCCCTTTAGTAAATTCAATACTTCATAATACACTCCCATAGATAAAAAAATGCTGCTTAGTGTTTCTAAGCACAGATTGACATTATGAAGATGTTAACCTACAATTTTTGGACGCATTATTGAGGATTAACGATATGAGAGTAGATAAACGTTTTTATCATTCATTAAAAAACTAATAAAAGTACGTGTAAATACGAGTTGTGTTTGCTAAGTTTTCGATTGTTGCAATTAAACCTTGCGGCCACAAAGTGCTGTCATGGCAAAGTTATTAATATCTCTCATATTCGGTAAGTAGGTCCTTATTACCCCCAAATGGGGCTTGTAGGTGCCCAATTAGCGCTCTAGGGTAATAATGTAGCTAGAAAAGCCCTAGGGCGGTAAGTAATTTTTTTTTTTAGTTTTTTTTATTACTTACCGCCCTAGGGCTTTTCTTGCTACATTATTACCCTAGAGCGCTAATTGGTCACCTACAAGCCCCATTTGGGAGTAATAAGAACCTACTTACCTCACAATCGAGATGTAAAGCAGAGTAGTTAGCTCGGGTGTAAGCATCAATTGCACCCTCGCCTTACAGCCCTTGGCTACTAATCTACTATTATTAGGTCTCCGCGATGACTGTTAGAAAATTCAATACTTCATAATACACAAAAATTGCTGGTAAAAGAGTTTCTAGGAACAGATTGACATTGAAAATGTTAACCTCGGTAACCTATAATTTCTGAACGCAGTATTAGGGTTTACGATATAGTACATAAAACATATAATTTGCCTTAGGGCTATTCGAGATTTTTTTTTATTTTATTTAAAAAACACCAAATTATTAAATTACAGGGTATAAGGGACGGTGAACCGAAAACTGAACGGGCGTGCTCAGTCAACGAAACTGAACAACTTTCCTAAAGAAACATTTTTGAAAATGAAAATCGTTTTCGACTTTTTCATACAAACTGTTCGATCAGAGTAAGCAATTTGTATTTATTCTTTATTTATTGATTGATTATTGATTGAAAAGTTCTTCAATTTCGTTGACTGACACGCCCGTTCACTTTTACACCGTCCCTTGCACACTAAAACTTTATCATAAAAAAAACCGGTCAAGTGCGAGTCGGACTCGCGCGCCGAGGGTTCCGATATACCTATAGTATTTTTGGAAGCAATAAAGTCCATTTTCAGGACCGCAAAACTAAATTTGTTTGTAAAGGTTTTTTGCAGATTTCTGAAAAACTGTGCAACTTAGAAAGATCGTTTTATTTTTGCTGTAAAGTTTATATAAACTTCTGTCAACTGTAATTAATTCAGATTTTTCCTTACTCAAACTTCGGAGATAAGGGGGGGGGAATGGTATTTTTCTTGACATTTTTCATCATAACTTTAAAACTAAGAAATTTAAAAAAATACAAAAATATATTTTAAAATGTACAAGTAAAGCCCTTTCATATGATACCCCACTCGACCTAGTAGCGACAATTTGAAATTTGGCCCCCCCTATTTTGGCCCCCTTTATATTAATAATCATACTTTTTTCAAAAATTTTTCTTGTGCAATTAAGTTGGGCAACTATATTCTAAAACTATTCCAAATTTCAGGTTGATAGCATAAGTGGTTGCTGAGATATAGAGGTGTGACAGACAGACGGACAGACAGAGCGGCACCATAAGGGTTCCTTTTTTTTACCATTTTGGTATCGGAACCCTAAAAACTGTTTGTGTATTAGCGAAAAAAATATTCTGTTGAAATGTTTAATAATAAATTGTAATTAGTAGCAAATAACAACTTTAAGAACAAAAGTTGAGCCCTTAACGTTTCTGGAATGCAAGTAAAAATCTTTCATCGTCAATTTTGTATTGTAATAAAAATCTAAACCTGTTAGAGTTCTTCCAATACATACTTTATAGTAGTTTAAGATACAAGTTCCGTAAGTAGGGTTATTACAAACGAGTTGACGTTTTGTAAGCCCGAGACGAAGTCGAGGGTTTACCATCGGCACGAGTTTGTCATAACCCTTACGGACGTGTATCTTACGACGTTTTTCAATACATTTGTGAGAAAACAGGTATAAGTAATACACTTGGTAAAGGAACCAACCATGGGTACTGTCAGCCTCTTGGCGATTTATGTTCTCCTGGTACTCTCCATTTTATTTTAAATATAGGTCGTCGTCACCCAAGTAAAAAGTCACCACTGTTGTATTTTTTCAAAATAATTTTATGATCAGTGTAAAAACTCCTTGGTATTATACTTTTTTTAACTACTTACGAGCAATGTTTACGTCCTTGTAAGTACGTTTTTCGAGCAAATGTATTGAAAAAGATTTTTAGGCACCATAAAAGTAAAAGAGGCTGGACTCAATTTTTTTAAATGTAATTTCATACCGAGAAGCACCCGTCGTATGACGTCGCCGCTGCTGAGGTCGTAAACGGTGAGTCCGCTGCGGTCACCCATCACCAGTAACGTATGCGTTAGTGGCAGCATGCGACTCATGTAGTTTAGGCCCTGTTGTTATACAAATACAGTAATCAATATTGGGTTGAAAGTTTCAATACTTTGTGCCGGGTATCCGGCTACCCGGAAAAATAACGGCTCTTTCTGGTCGATTGAGCTCGGCTACATATGCTGTCAGAAAAATCAGGCAGCTTATTGATGTAGCTACCGCAAGGCTGGTAAACTTTAGCTTCTTCCATAGCGTTATGTCTTATGGCATACTGCTTTGGAGGCGGGCATCTGATATCCAATCAATATTCGTTTTACAAAAGAGGGCTATAAGAGCAATTTATTGCCTGAAGACTCGTGATTCCTTGAGGGAACTGTTTAAGGAGATCAACATTATTATTATTTATATTTATTTCATAACTACAACGAGATTACATCCCAGTTACAGTAACTACTTAATTACAACATTAAACAAACATTAATTACAAATTTCATTACAAAAGTCATCAAATATATCAGAATAAGTTATTGTCAGGAGTACATTGCGATCTTTGAGTTTCCGGCAAAGAGGGGACAATTGTAACAGGCATAGAATACATGAAACAGAGTTAAAAAGGCGAAGTAGGTGGGCCCCGCGTGCCACGGATAGGTCCAGCGGACAAATAAACGTCAAAACTTCGAAATGAACTTCAGTCATTTGCCCAACTCAATGGCGTAAAGAGCTGCGACGTATTTTTTAAGAAAATGCCGTATTGTGCGATATTATCATATCGTACCACCCATAAGCATTTAGAATACCTTTTTATTTAGAATAAACTATATTTGTTAAAACAATAATATTTTTAAGACGGTCGAAACCAGAGCAAAAGTGCTTCCAAAAATATATCTATATCGATAAATTTCTGTATTCTTGCGTTATTCCTGTAATGTTGAATACTTACTTTGTATATACTTTTCACCTTAGAAATCAACCGTTAACTGATGGTTTTATTTAACTGTTTTAAAAATTAAAATTTGTTTGCACTTATACTAAATCCCAACTTTATATATGAAATAGATTTTTGGCAGCTGCCCAGGTGATCCAAATGAAAAGTCAAGATGGATCGATGCCACAGGGCGAAAAGATTGGTTGAAATTATAATAATAATAAAGATTTATTTCAGGCATCGAAGCCCCATTTCAATATATACCTTAACCTAATAATACTTATTCAAAATAAACTTAAAAACGGGTTCCGTACCACCACATAATCATAATTGTATTAGTTGAAATTTTATTAAGTTACTGTGCTAGATTTTTTGAGTCCGACACGCGCTTGACCAGATTCTATTATTTGTAGTTATTTTACAGTTTATGCACTATAAACATACAAATTTTCACGTTTGTAAGTGATCCCATTTTTAAGATAGAGCTAAAAATAAAATCGCCTATAAAAACAGGCCTTTAGTACTGGAGATTACTTTTTTATTTTTAGTATTTGTTGTTATAGCGGCAACAGAAATACATAATTTGTGAAATTTTTTACTGTCTAGGTATTATTGTTTATGAGATAGAGCTCAAACAGAATTTTGTAAAAACAGCTGACTTTGATGGCATCTTATTCCTTTGTTTTTAAATAAAAAAAATTAGTATTTATTTATCTACTCAACAAGTTCTAAACAACGATACCCCACTCGATGGGGTAGGTCAAACTTTTTTATACGCTCCCCCCTTTAGCTGTTTAGAGGGGCCACATTCTCCGCAAATGCTCCTCGATGTCCCTTGTCGTAGTGCTAGCGTCGAGACGGGACACGTAGAACTGAGCGGACGGCAGAGAAGCCTTTAAAGATGTAGAGGCTGCGGTAGCCACGCTAGTTACGGCTTTTACGGCGGTCTCTACCAGGATGAAACCGTCCTTATCTGCAACCACCTTTGGCGCGGCAGTAACAGTCGTCTCTTGAATAGCCCGGCCAGACACTCGTCAAGTGGCGTGGGAAGTAGCGAGGAAAGGAGACAGAGACGTAGTGTGGCCGCGTTACTCGTCATGCCGCACGCATTGCTCCTCGTCATGCCCATCGATCCCTTGATTGTCGGTTTTTCGGGCGCGAGTCAAAGGACCGGCAACATGAGCGCGAGTAGGCAGCCACACACTGCCCGTGGACGCAGTCTGCATCGAGCGGTGGTCATGGAAGCACGTCGATTTCACGCGTCAAATCATGTCGCTGCCAGCAGCACAAGAATGGTCTAATGAAAAAACGTTACCATTCCGTACCTATCCACTATATTACATTTCTTCATGCTTTTGCCCTTTGAAATTTTGCGGACGATTTACAATAATTAATAATCTATTGTTATTTCGATAAATAGATGTCATACATCAACTCCTTTAGTACGGCGTATATTTTTATAAAAGAAATTGGTATAATTAGCTTTACTAAAAATACATAGCGTGCATCCTGCCACAGTTTCGACGTCCATCGTGTAGCAATGGCAAGGGGTAGCGCTGGTGGCGCTCGCCCAGCTGCCTGTGGGGTCGTCGACCCGCGGCCCGACGGTGTTAGTTGCATCGTTCGATGGATTGCTGAGCAGTGAGGTGTCGGATTGCAGCGACCCGCCGTCGCGTCGCATGTTTATGTTACGCGCTGCCGGCGGAGACGCTGCCGCAGCACTATGACCACGTAACGAAGTCAACTCACTTCGCAACTCGTCATTTACTCGTTCAGAGACTTCTAATTTTCCATTAATTTTGGAAACTTCCGCCTGCCTTCAGCAGCACGATGTCCTTTAGCAACGAAGTAACGTCTACGTAATCGAATGTCACCGGAGGCAGCTTGTTCAGGTCACGTGCCATGTAAGTCGGGATGTCGTCAGGATCTTCCTCCTTGAACACCCGGACGACGTCCTGTAGGCTCCTTTTGGCCCCTCCCTCCCGCTGGCGCGCCATGAGTATGACGTGCTTGGGGTTGGCGGTGTCGAGGAGATACTGCTTGGCGGCGTGGATGTCACTCTCCGTGTAGCTGGTGGAGCAGATCTGCTCCAGACTGTTGTAGTCTATCGACCCCAGCTTATTTTGAACGAAAGCCAACACCTCGTTCACTAAGATGGTCTCACAGCGCTTTATATTTTGCGCCATGATTTACGTAAAGTGCTGATGGCACTATGCCCGATGGCAACGCAAACATTGCTGTTTACGTCCAATCGCATCGGCAGTTTGATTGCAACTGATGCTGATGATATTATGCTTTTCTTAGGTCTTAGCCCATATTCCTGCCAAATTTCATCAAGTTCTGTTCAGCGGTTGGGTCGTGAAAGAGTAACAAACATCCAAACGTCTAAACATTCAAACTTACACAATTTTACCTTTATATTATTAATGAGAATAAATGTATTGAGTATTGAGATATAAATAAGAGAAATGTAAATAATAAAACAAAACATTGCTTCATAATCTCTTTTATTTATTGAAGAACATTTTTACGCAGGGATCTTCTAATAATTAAGAATGAGTGTAAGTAAATCCCATACACAAGGTATATGTTATGTGTGTATGTTATGTGTATATGCTTCTCAAACAAAAGTTATTATTATGATTTTCCAAGTAAAAGTCCTGCCAAATTTCGTCACATTTCGTTCAGCGGTTTGGCCGTGAAAGAGTAACAAACAATCAAATTTTCACCTTTATAATATTAGTGAGATATAAATACAGGTTGTGACGATTAGTTTCTGCGCATGGGTGACACGCGGAGAGCTAATGAACACTTCGCAGTCTGTTGAGGAAAGTTAAAGAGTTGAAAATTGTAAACCGGTGGGAAATGGATGCTGTCACTCACCTGAACTGGCGTGGATTTCTTCTTTCCAGGGCCCTGGATCTTGTGGCAGCTCCTGCTGATGTTACAGGTCACAGGTTCCAGCTGTAGGTCGATTCGTGCTACAAACGACGCGGTTTTTCCTTAGTTTTAGA
Source organism: Athrips mouffetella (assembly GCA_947532105.1). Taxonomy (NCBI): domain Eukaryota; kingdom Metazoa; phylum Arthropoda; class Insecta; order Lepidoptera; family Gelechiidae; genus Athrips; species Athrips mouffetella. The sequence continues at coordinate 29,931,867 of OX383956.1, read as the reverse complement.
TTAATTTCGCGGCCAGCTGTACGGAGCGGCATTCGTTGACGAGAATGAGTTGTAGAAGATTCTTTCTGGTAGGTGGCAGCACATGTCGATTGGTACATGCTGCAGTTTCGTTCTACGCAAGGTTTGTGAACTGATCCATTTCCATATAGTTTAATATTAATGCGAAATTATAAAAGGGCTTTGTGCTAGTTAAAATGAAACGTTTAAAATACTAAAGTACGGAACATGCCGCCGACCTTAAAATAACTAGTTTATTTTAACAGAATACATAAAAAGAAACTATCCTAACTTACGAACTATGAAAGCTATCATTGCCTATTTATTCAAGAGGCAATGGACAGACCTTTACAACAGGCCGTTTGCTTAGAGTGTTACCAATGCGTACGGTAACGACACGAGTAACACCATCTGCGCCTGGATGCAGCTGTTGCACGCGAGCCAAGCGCCATTGTAGTGGTGGTAGTGTGTTGTCTATTATCACGACTACTGAACCCTCACGAAGAGATGTGTCAGTGTTATCGCGGAACCATTTGCTTCGTTGTTGAAGTTGATGGAGGTACTCTACGCTCCAGCGCTTCCAAAAATGTTGAACAGCTTGTTGTATGACTTGCCATCGAACCAGTCGGTTTGGGTTATCATTCGAAAAATCAAACTCAGGCAAGGAAGTAATTGGTTCCCCGATTAGGAAGTGTCCGGGTGTAAGTGGTAATGGATCAACTGGATCATTACCTTGTGCACATAGCGGTCTCGAATTGAGTACTGCTTCAATTTGACATAATATTGAATTAAATTCGTCGTAAGTTAGGGTAAGGTGCCCTATGACTCTGTGCAAATGAGTTTTCATACTTTTAACAGCGGCCTCGAAAATCCCGCCAAAATGGGAGGCATAGGGGGGGTTAAAGTGCCAAGTCATGGCTAGATCGGTCAGCTGTTTGCTAATAACCGTTTCGTTCTCTTCGTTGCGTAGAAACGAGTAAAGTTCGGATAGGTAACGATCGCATCCGACAAAGTTTCGACCGCAATCGGAGTAAATATCCGTACATAGTCCGCGACGGGATATGAACCGGCGTAATGCGTTAAGAAACGATTCGGTAGATAGGTCAGGGACCAATTCGAGATGTATGGCCTTCGTGGACATACACACAAAGACGCACACATATGATTTAAAAACTTTCGCGTTGCGAAATTTGTGGGACTTCACGTGAAAATGTCCAGCAAAATCTACACCAACGTGAAGAAAAGGGCGAAGAGCGCGAACTCTAGCGGCCGGGAGAAAAGCCATCGGTGGCTGTGGTACAATAGGGCGCGCACGGAAGCAGCGTACGCAGCGGCGAGTACGCATACGGACTGCATCGCGAGCAGAAAGAATCCAGTATGTCTGTGCAAGAAGGAATTGCAACGTCTGAGGACCAACGTGCAGATTCGTAACGTGATAAGAATCAATCAATAGGTTTGTAAAATGATGTCGCTTAGGCAAAAGAAGTTGATGCTTAGCATCATAAGGTACGTTGGCTCGATCGATCCTGCCGCCGACCCTGAGAAGTCCAGCGTTATCAAGGAACGGTTTCAGCTTTCGTAAGCGCTTGGTGGCTATATCATCGTCTCTAAGACGTTGAATGTCTTCTTCGAAGCATTCTTGTTGTACAAGTTGGATGACTCGGTTTCGAGCGAATCTCGTTTCGTGGACTGTAATATAAGGTGAGTCGTAAGTTTTCGATTTACGACATTTGTGGTAAAATCGGAAACACAAGGATATAATGCGTATCATTTTTGGTAACGATGAAAATCGTTCCATAAATTGAGTGTCCGGTTTACTATTAGACACAAGAACGTGCTTGCGCCGCTCTTCGTCTGTTTGAACAGTGTCAATGTTCGTAACAGGCCAATCAGACTGGGGTTGGCGAAGCCAAGTAGGTCCTCTGAACCAATGCTCCTGGTTCAGCTCGGATGGGAGGACACCACGGGACGCTGCGTCCGCAGGGTTATCTGCTGATCGCACGTGGCGCCAGTGAGGGGCAGGCACGCGGTTTGTGGTCTCGGTTATGCGGTTGGAGACGTATGTGCGCCACTCGTGAGGAGGTGAGCGCAACCATGCAAGTGTGATTGAAGAATCACACCATGCAAACACGTTATCGAGCGATAAAAATCGATAAGATGTTAATATTTTATGAATGACCTTCGCTAAAAGCAATGCGCCGCACAGCTCGAGTCGAGGGAGTGAGAGGCGTTTTAATGGCGCAACTTTTGTTTTTGAAAAGAGAAGATGTGTGTGTATAACACCTTCCGAGTCGACAACTCGCATATATACGCAAGCTGCGTATGCTTTTTCAGAGGCATCTGAAAAGCCATGAAGTTGCATGTCGTTCATGCTTGGAAGAACAAAACGAGGTAATTTTATATTTTGTAGCAAGTTAAGTTCTGATACAAATTTATACCAAAGTTCGCGTATACCAGCAGGAGGAGTAGAATCCCAACTGGTACCCGCCACCCAAACCAGCTGAATCAGATGTTTGGCGAAGATTACAATGGGGCTAAGAAAGCCCAGAGGATCGTAAATTTTCGCAATTGCTGCCAACATAATACGCTTCGTGCACGATTGGGATGGTATTTCGGTTTGATATGTAAAAGTATCAGATTTTGGGTTCCACTTCAGTCCCAAAACCTTGACTGACGTGTCACTATCTAAAGCCGATAGTATCAGAGCATTATCTGGATTTGAATCTTCTTTATTTAAAGCAGCTAAAAATTCTGAGCTGTTGCTTGTCCATTTATGGAGCTCAAATGTTCCTGCCTGACATAGAGCAATAAGGTCTCGTTGAAGATTCAGAGCATCATGCAGGCTATCTGTTCCTGTAACGATATCATCGACGAATACTTCGTTAAGGAGCACTTGAGAAGCAAAGGGGAACGATTCAGCTTCGTCGTACGCTAACTGACGTAGCGTGCGAAGAGCGAGAAAGGGAGCGGAAGCAACACCGAATGTGACAGTGCACAGACGATATTCCTGTACCGGGTCCAGTGGAGAGAATCGCCAAAGGATTCGTTGAAAGTCCCTATGTTCTTGACAAATGTCAATAAAACGATACATCATTTTGATGTCGGCTGTAAATACGATTTTGTGAAGCCGAAATTTTAAAAGAACGTCTGTAATGTCCTGGTGCAACTTTTGACCAATAAGAAGGTTGTCGTTAAGAGAGCGCCCCGAAGTAGTTTTAGACGAAGCGTCAAAAACAATTCTGTTTTTTGTTGTAGCAGCGTCCTTTTTTACTATACAGTGGTGGGGGATGTGATAAGGATTTACGTCCTTTTCGTCTGGAGTCGGAGCTAGTTCCATGTGTCCCAAGTCCAAATATTCTTGGAAGCACTTGTTGTAATCTTCTCGTAAAGCAGGATCACAAGAAAGACGTTTTTCTAATTTGTATAAGCGTGAGAGAGCTATGTCACGTGATTCGCCTAAGGGAGGCACGTTATCCTTAAAGGGAAGAGACACGATGTATTTCCCGTTCTCGGCGCGTTTGTGAGTTTTCTGATAGATCCCCTCACAAAGAATTTCATCTCGTGTTAGGGGTTGGTCTTCAGGAACAGACTCAAGTTCCCAAAATCTTTGAATTTGGTTATCAAGTTGACTTGAGGTAACATTCATACATACTTGTGGTGTAGGAACGCTATGTGAAATTTTACCATTCAGTAAGTAACCAAAAATACTATTAATTGCCACAGGCGTGCCCTGGGGACCCTTAATATTGTTGTGAAGTAGTATGCTATCACTATAATCTGACCCCAAGAGCAGGTCCACGGGACGCGAAGAGCCCAGTTCGGGATCTGCTAGAGGAAGACCTTTGAGGTGCGCAATATGCTCGAAAGAGCTGGGAATTTCCGGTAAGTAACTTGTTATCTTAGGTAAGATAAGAGCTTCAATGTATAGTTTAGGTATCGGTTTGTCATGAGGTGTAACCTCACACATGACATATCCACGAGGCAGTTCATCTTTGTCGCCGATACCAGTGATAGTAGCACTCGATTGAGAGTGAAAACGTGGTAAGCCAAGACGCTGGACGCACGACTCAGTAATGAGTGTGGCCTGAGACCCTTGATCCACGAGGGCGCGTACCGTACGCGGAGCATAAGGTCCGGAGTCCATTGGTCGTAAATTGACTAGTGCGGTAGTAAGCAGAACTGTGCATTTTTTATCTGAAGATGAAAGGCCAGACGCACCAAGTATTGGTGAGGGCGCTGAGTTTTCCGCTACTGAGTGGAGCTCAGGGGAAGAGACGGAACATTCCGTTGTTAGAGTTACAGTTTTGGTAGGCACTTCTTCGTGTATAGAAGAATGATGCCGCTGAGAGCAAACACGACAGTTATGACGCGATTTACAGTCTTTCGTTTCATGTCCCAACATTAAACAATTGGTACAAACTTTATTTGACTCGATAAATTGTTTACGTTCTGTCAATGTAAGCTTTGCGAATTTTTCGCATTTACTTAATGGATGTGAAATATCCTTGCAATATGTGCATCGTAAGTATTTAAAATAATCCGCTGAAGTCGCGGAGTGTACACTCATAGTACGTGTTGACGGGCGCGATATAGATTTCTCGGCGTTAGCATTGTGCTGCGCATCAGAGTGCGAGCGAGACAGCACATTTCGCGAAAACTGAGCATGGCGCGACGAAAAGGCAGCGGATGCCGGGGTGGCCGAGCCGCCAGCAGCGAGCGGGCGCGGCGCGGGCGCTGCGGGGGCGCCGAGAAGGCGCGACGTCGTAGTAGTGGATGATAACACCACTTCCGATGCCAACTCCTTATCAAGGAATTCGAGCAAAAGGGAAACATTTGGAATTTCATTAGGTTTGTCTAAAGATAGTTCAAAACGCTTCCGTAGTCTAGGAGTTAATTTACGTAGTAAAATATTCAAAAGAATAAAACTCCATCCTTTAACATCCATACCTAAAGCTTTAAGAGCCGATAAATTTTCAAGGTAGGTATTCACAACAGTCCGTATACTATGTTCAATGTTTCGCTCGTTCATGGGTTCGACATCGAGAATTTTGTCTAAGTGTTTGGTTGCAATAATTCGCACATTTTCGTAACGAGAAATCAATATTTCCAAAGCATCTTCGTAGTTATTTTCCGTGACAGGAATAGTTTTTAAAAGATTAAAAGGTTCGCCTTTTAATGTAGATAACAAAAAGCGAAAACGTTCAACATTTGTTAGTGTTTCATTATTATGCACAACAGATTTGAATAAATCGAAATACGAGGTCCATTCAGTTAAGTTGCCATCAAAAGTTTGTAACGTAAGTTTAGGTAAGCGTATGTGCGATTGTGCGGTACCTTCGCCACAGTGAGCATGAGAGTTCGCGTGAGCGCAGGGTATACTTTGTTGCGTTAAGCTTTGTTTACGTTGAATATCGCGCAGATTATCCAAAACAACTTGAACCTTGTAATAGAAAGTATCGAACGAATTACGGATGACTAACTGTTCGTCTTGTTTGAATTCGCCGTTTTTGGCTAAAAGATTTTCTATTTTTCCTTGCACTTGAAAAAAGTTTTTCTTGACATTATTTAATTCTTTAGAACGAATACGAAATTCGGCTTCATTTTCCGAACAATCTACCATCCGTTGGATACTATTTAGGGCAAGTTCACGCTCGAAAACTAGTTGATTTAATTCCATTGTTGTGGATACAAAACAGGATATTGGTACAGTCAATGACAGGTCAAGCCTGACACTCGCAGCGCGATTCTAGCCCGTACGTCTGTTGAAATAAGAACGGTACAAAGTCCAATGTGTCAAGCTTGGTGTGCTCTTGACTGTACCTAGTGAAAATAGTAGTTACTGTTATACAATATTGTTAGGTGTAAAGTAAGTGTAAGTAGATAAGTAGGTAGGCTAGTCACTGGTTCAAAAATTATAAGTAACAAGTAGGTAGGTTAGTGTTTTACGATAATATGTAGTATGTATGTAGCTACGAATGTATGAAGGTAATATTTAACACGTAATGCTAAATATTAGGGTGTGTTTAGCACGTAATGCATAAACAGCTAATAAGCCGGGTGTCTAGTACCTAGGTATGTAGATAAGTACATCAACCGCTAAGCTTGTGTAGGTGGGTGGACCCATGCGAGGATCGCTATGTGGGAGTTTTGTACTACGTAGTATGTACAAAAAAACCGCTTATTGTGGGCCTTGTACGTAATACAAAGCCGCTGAAATAAATTCCGTGTGAAAATACAAGAATTAAAATTGTAACTAGACGTATGTAGGTAGGTAGGTACCTAGTACGAAAATACGTCGTGGACTTATTACAAAGTTATTTGTGTAAAATGTGAGAATAAATAAATATTGTCTGTAACTAGCCTTATTGCAACGAACGAGTCGGCTCACGACAGATTAGCTCTTGGCGCACGGCATCTGTGGTACGCATTGAATGAAATATAAAGAAGGTAGACAACGCACCGGTAACAAAGAAATTATGCAAAGTATCGAATGTTTATTGATTTTAAGGAAATAACTAGCACAAAACCGACCAACAACCGTGATTATCCGGCTCGAAGGACCAAAAATATGTTGAGGAAAGTTAAAGAGTTGAAAATTGTAAACCGGTGGGAAATGGATGCTGTCACTCACCTGAACTGGCGTGGATTTCTTCTTTCCAGGGCCCTGGATCTTGTGGCAGCTCCTGCTGATGTTACAGGTCACAGGTTCCAGCTGTAGGTCGATTCGTGCTACAAACGACGCGGTTTTTCCTTAGTTTTAGATTAATTTCGCGGCCAGCTGTACGGAGCGGCATTCGTTGACGAGAATGAGTTGTAGAAGATTCTTTCTGGTAGGTGGCAGCACATGTCGATTGGTACATGCTGCAGTTTCGTTCTACGCAAGGTTTGTGAACTGATCCATTTCCATATAGTTTAATATTAATGCGAAATTATAAAAGGGCTTTGTGCTAGTTAAAATGAAACGTTTAAAATACTAAAGTACGGAACACAGTCCTTTCCCCACCATACCCCGCGTCTCGTTATTTCTGTTCTGCGCATTAACCGCCATCGCTAAAGTTACATTTTGCAAGCTGTATGAATCTAAAATTATTTCCTTGCTTCGACCTATGTTTCGTACAAAAGTTGTAATCCGGAGTACAATAATCCATTTTATCGATTATTAGCCCAATGAAACATAACATCCCTAGCATTTGCACAATAATGATACCAGTATAAAACAACAATTTAATATTTCAAAATCGTATACTTTTTATTTTCAGTGAATAAAAATCTTAATTATTTTTTTAAGTGTTACGCATAATGTTGCACACATTTATAAATATACTAGCTGTTACCCGCGGCATCGCTCGCGTGGTTTTCGTATTTATGTTGTTACCGGTTTTCCGAAGCAATGAGATATTTTCCCGTCATTTCGGGGTAATTTTAAACTAAGGAAAAACGGGATTAACCCTGCGTAAATCAATGAGTACAATTCAAGATCCAGCTAAAGTTACTTCTAAATTACTCAGAACAGAAGAACTTAGCAGCAGTATTATGCCTTAAAGTTGTCACTTAACCTAACAAATGTAGAAAGAGAGATGAGAGACACCTTTATGTAATATTTAATAAAAAATTATTAAATAACAAAACAAATTATTAAATAACAAAAAACCCAACTGCTTAGCACAAGAGAGGAAAACAAGCTTAAATCTATTGGATTTGGTAACTTTAATCGTATAACATACTGCAGGCGGGGACTAAAAAATGTTTTGAGGATGTTTACGACTTAATTTTGTTCGTCCCCGCCTGCAGTATCCTATACAATGCAAGTTACCAAATCCAATAGATTTAAGCTTGTTTTCCTCTCTTGTGCTAAGCAGTTGGGTTTTTCGTTATTTAATATTTTTTTATTTTAAACTTTTTAGTTTTCAGATTTGCTACGTCAAGTTATACTAAAATATTTGCTAACCTTAGAATCAGGTTTTTCCTAGCTATTGTTTGATACCCATGTTGTAAAAGTAATGATTTAAAAAAATATTTCGCCCTTTTTTTCGATTCAAAGGTGCCGTACTAAAATATTATACCCTATGATACTCCTACAATGAATACAAATCTAACGACACCAAAAAAGTTGAAATCTATCAAGCCGTTTAGGCTGCAGAGCGCGACAAAGAAATCGTCATTCATACATCATCATCATCATAGGCCTTAGCCGTCTATGTCAGACGATTTAAGCAATATTCTGTCGATTGCACCGTTTGTCGTGGCTGAATAAGCCTATTCGGGAGCGGCAGGTCCTGCCGCACGCTCTGCAGTGAAGCTTGTGTTATCAATAACTGATGTTATGTCGTTATTTTCCTTACTCCTCTCACTTTTTTCGGCAAGGGCACAACACCAGGCTTCATTGGCGGTTCACCAGGTTTGGCGGAACTAGTCTGAAAACTTTAAACTGTTTTTGATGTGAAATAAACGATTTATTTATTTATTTATTTATTATTTTTTTTATCGTGTACCTTGCGTCCATCCAGTAATGATTTACGCCATTTGGTTCTGTCCTCAGCTGTCTGCTCCCAGTCTAGGTGTTCAATACCAAAAGTGATCATGTCTCGCTTGGCGCAATCTTTAAAGCGCAGCATTGGCCTACCAACACTTCTTTTTGCGTGCGCTATAGCAAAAAGCAATACACGCTGGGGTAGACGGGTTGTTTCCATGCGGTGCACTTGCCCCAACCATCGTAATCGTCTCTGCTTCAGCAATGCGAAGAAACTGGGCAGCTGTGCTCGTTGTAAGACCGTTTTGTTGGTTACCTTGTCCTTCCAGGAGATGCCTAGGATGTTTCGGAGGCAGCGCATATGAAAGGCATTAAGTCGATGCTTTTGTTTTGCGTACGTCGTCCTTGCTGCTCCATACAACAGAATGCTTAAATGCATGCTTGGTAAACGATCATCTTGGTGTTCGTCGTAAGATGTTTGTTTTTCTATACTCTTGTATTCAGCCTGCCAAACATGGTCGCCGCTTTGCCGATACGAACATCGATCTCCAGGTCAAGTGAGAGATTGTTCAAAACAGTCGACCCTAAGTACGCAAACTTGTCCACTACTTCCAATATGGCACCATCCAGTTTTATTACCGGCTTCTCTGTCCCTTGCATCAGCACAACTGTCTTTTTGGCGTTTATAGACATGGAGAACAAGGAACATGCCCGTGAAAATGTATCGACGATGATTTGTAAATCATTTGCAGTGTTGGCCACAAAGGCTACATCATCAGCAAATAGAAGTCTGTCAATAAAAACGTCATCGCGATGGCGCTTGGACTTAAGAAGTGAAATTATGTTGTACAACTTCCCATCAGCTCTTGTATGTAGATGTATACCCCGCTGGTCATTGCCGAATGCTTCTCTTAATAGAAATGATAAAAATATACCAAACAGGGTGGGTGCTGAAACGCAACCTTGGCGGACACCTTTGCGCATTTTGAACGGCTCAGATTTAATACCACCAGCAACGACAGCGCCATTCATATCTTCGTGGAAGCTCTTTATTAAACTAAGATGCTTTGGTGGACACCCGATGCTGTTAAGAGCGATATATAGTCCCTCTCTGCTGGCTGTATTTTTCTAAATACACCCAACAGCACGTCAGTAGAAACACTTCGAACTGACATAGTAACAGAGTTGCAAATCTTTCCATTCACGTGCGGTTCACCGTACGTAAAGTATGATTGAGTACTTATCTAGTCCCTGGGTTGAATTTGGTAGTCACAAGGAGGTTTTAGTCGCTGGTGGTTCGCTTTGGCGAAGCGTGGGCTAAAACCTCCTTGGGTAGTCGACATCAAAAAACACCTCCTTTGGTATAGATTGGTATGGAGTAGAAAAGCTACAGTATAACACAAAAGTAATTAATGCTGCATCTTGCACGGGAAATTTAGTCCAAGCTTTATATGTTAAAACTTAGAAAATTATTTCCAAAAGGCCTAGCTAAACCCAAATATTTTATAAACAAACCTCTCAGAGTTGTTTTATCAATAAAATATTACCAGATGAGCAAGCGACGCTACCCACCAACAGATGGCGCTGTAGGTTTCTGAAAAGCGGTAATAAAAACAGCGCCTCTGGTATGGAGTAGAAAAACTACAGTAAGTATATTACAATAGTAATGAATGCGGAATCTTGCACGGGAAATTTAGTCATTGCTTTGTATGTTAAAACTAAGTGATTTTTTTCCAAAAGGCCTAGCTAAGCCCAAATATTTTATAAAGAAACCTCCCAGAGTTGTTTTATCAATGAAATATTACCAGGTGAGCAAGCGACGCTACCCACCAACAGATGGCGCTATAGGATTCTGAAACGCGGTAATATCTCCTCTTTTTCAATGGATATCTTCCGGCTCCATCATCAGATCAGCTCCAAGTCATCCGATTCACATACGCATGCAAAATTTCATCTCAATCGGAAGCCGATTAAGGTTCTCTTTTCGGTCGGGTATTTTATTTTTTGAAATAGTTTTTTTTATTTACAACTTTTTTATTTATTTTTATATCCTATGACACTCCTACAATGAATACGAACCTAACGACACCTCACATGTTGAAATCTACCAAGCCGTTTAGGCTGCAGAGCGCGACAAAGAAATCGACATACATACATACATACACTTGAAAAACATAACCCTCCTGGTTTGGGGCAATCGGGTAAAAATAGAGCCAATTCGCAGAAGTAATTGAGAAAAACTAAAACCCTCTCCCTCTCTTTCCCTCTCCCCCCTTCCTCTCCCTCTCCTTTTCCCTCTCTCCCTCCCTATCCCTCTCTACCTATCTACCTATCTACCTCTCTACCTTTTTACCTCTCTACCTCTACCTCTCTACCTAACTACCTCTACCCTATCCCTGCCCCTAACGCCAATTTAATCGCTATCCCTAACATAGAAATGACACCCATATTGATTTTTAGACATTTCAACCTTATCGCAACTCAACCCCATCATTAGGGGATGATGGTATTTCACGTCCACCACGTTGGATTTCAAAATTTTTGTAGTTTTAGTAATCAGCGACCCGATAAACCATACAAACGATTCCCTAATTGATTTTTAGACATTCCAACCCTATCGCACCTCAACCCCATCCCCAGGGGATGATGATATTTCACGTTCACCACGTTAGATTTTAAAAATGTTGTAGCTTTCGTAATCAGCGACCCGATAAACGTTACAAACGATACCCATATTGGTTTTTAGACTTTTTCACTCCATCATCCTTTTTTAGGGGTTGAATTTGGGGTGGAATTACAATAACAATTATATACTTTCCACAGAATTACAACCCTAATGCCTAAACAATAAATTTAGTGGATTTTACTTTGAAAATGAAGGATTTTCAATTTCATCCCCCTTTTCACCCCTTATGGTGTAGAAGTTTCAAAAACCCTGAGACACGTAAAACGTTATTTTTTGTCGTCAGTCTAAATACAAATTTTGAAGATCCTAACTTCAAAACTGAAGGACTTTCATACAAACTTTCATCCCCTATTTTACCCCCTTAGGGGTGGAATTTGGTAAAACCCTTTCTTAGTGCACCCCTAGGCCTCATAAGGAACCTACATGCCAAATTTGGAATCTCTAGACCCAGCTGTTTGGGCTGTGCGTTGATATGTCAGTCAGTCAGTCAGTCAGTCACCTTCTTCTTTTATATATATAGATTGTTTGGGAAATATTTAAAAGGAAAGTTAAAACAAAGAAAGGGCCAATGCATACTTTTTGAACCGTTTTGTGCAAACTTTATTAGTATGGACATTTTATGTTTGTCTCTTTCTCACTCAAAAACGTCATATTTTGACGTTTTTGAAAATAATGTTATAACGTAATGTAATACGGAAAATTTTTGATTGCTTGGATTTGGCTCATTTGACTTTTTCGATCCAACAGCAGACGACAAATAGCTAGCGGTTTTTTTATGTAGTGAAAATATGATTCATCTTGTAAATGTGTGCAACCTGGCGACACCGGTACTCGTACAAGATTGTCAACATTGCCTTTCTAACTCTGTTTCATGTATTCTATGGTGACAGGCATAATTTTAATAATACTTGAAGTAAGTACAAACTTGATCAACCATATACTAGATTAGCATAAGTCAATATATCTTTCGTTGGTCTGTGTGTACGATACTACAACAAAATACCTGACAATGTAGTGCAATTACCTGAGATAAAGTTAAAAAAACCGGCAAAGTGCGTGTCGGGCTACGCAGTATAGGGTTACGTAGTTTTTTTTACGATTTGTTATCGCAAATCTGGTTATCAGTAAGTATTTCATAACATAAACTTTTTACCTCCTAATGCTCAGCGAGGTCCTAGCGCCTGATTGTTATTGCTATTTATATTATTTCTAGTTTTTCAGCTATAACTCATTAACCTGTAGTCTACTTAACTGTGATAGTTTTCCTTTTAATTTCATCATATATGCTACTACTGTGAATTTTTGTACATTACCAATAATAACCGTTTAGCCGGCAGGGGACGACGACGACACGACTCCAACAAAAATTGCGCTTTCAAGCTTAATATTTCGCAAACGGATTCCTAAATCTAAAAATGATCTTAGTAGACTCACATTATATTTAAAAGACCTATCCAACGACAACGCACACAAGTGGGGTAAACAAGAAAAAAAAAATCATCCCCACTTTACCTGGGCAGGTACGCTAAAAAAAATATTTTTCAAAATTTTATTCTACCACTTTGTCGGCGTGGATGAAATGTATATTCTTACAAAATTATAGCTTTTCTCTTAGATCTTAATTTTATTTATAACTGCACACAAAATTTGAAGTGATTAGATTTTTTTGGAAATTTTGCAGGTTTCTTTTTAAATGAAAAAAGTATTTTGTTTAGTTTTTATTCTATAGACATTAAGGAGTATTGCTCTTTGTATACGGGATGGGATGTTAGATTCATATTCAGACATTTTTATTCAATGTAGATTCTTTACAGAATACTTATTGAATGTTATGCAGAATACAATGCAAATAGAGCGAGTCTACACCGTTTCGGATCGTGCTATGGCAGTGTAAAAGAAACGGCACGAAACCACTGCAGCACGGCCTACTTTAAGAATCGGCTTTTTCCAATGTGTTTCTTGTGATTCGCACCATACCTCTTTATCATTAATATAGTCATCCAATCTATAGTAAGCTTTTTTACATAAAGTTTGCTTTACGCATTTTTTTAGGGTTCCGTAGTCAACAAGGAACCCTTATAGTTTCGTCATGTTCGTCTGTCTGTCCGCGGCTTAGCTCAGAGACCCTTAGTACTAAAAATAATTTTGAACTAAAAAAAATCTTAAAAGACGACACAAACCATAACGTCGTAACTATGTGCTTTCATACAAAATATAAGAAGATTTTCGTTTTCACTTTCAATATACAGTAGTCGATTTGACGAATCTGGCCTTTTGCTTAAAAGGGTGTCTTAAAAATGTCTTATGGGATGGACTCCATTTCATCACATTGCTGATTTTATCTTAATCTAGCGACCACAGATCAGAAAGATATACATACACACACAATCATTATTATTATTTTCATCATTTATTGCAATCACAGGTATCAGTACAGGTACAAATTGATGTTAAATATAATTTTGTTGTTTTGTATTTCACTGTAATTGCCTTATCAGCATGCAATTGTTACATCTATAAATAACCATTTATTACAATAAAATCCTTTTGAGCATTTATAATGTATCTTAAAGAATGGTCTGTTAAGTGTCGCCAGAACAATAATTTTTAGATAGGTGAATATAAAAACCGATCAAGTGTGAGTTTGACTTTCGCACTAATGGTTGCCCACCATTTAATATCTACAAGCTTTTGCACTTTGATTTCAAAAACTACGATATTAGACTATACTTGAGCTGTGTGACCTAGATTCTTGCAAAATTTTAGGATTATAGGTCAACAGGAAGTACCCTATATAGTTAGGGTGCTGGCTGCAATTTGGGTATGTGATTTGCTCATGATTCATATTAATAGGGATGATAGATCAGCTCAATACGAATCGATTTGGTCCTTACAAGTTTTTCTGTGCGTCGCTGCGTTTTTGAGTTAAAGCAAAAAAAAATGAAAATAAGATACTAAATAATGTTTTTTTTGTCTGCCTTTGTGGCTCCTGTTTAAAATACTTCTGAAGATGTAGAAAATCGAAGAGGCAGACATGTAGTGAATTTTTGCATTTTGAAGCGCTGTAACTTTACGGCGCAGGGCTATTATGGTGGCAGACCATTTTTCTGGGGTTTAATACACTGTATTTAATCAGATAGTCATAGTCTGCTAGGTGTACGTTTCATTGTCAAATTTCAAAATAGTTAAAACTTAATTCCTCAAATACGCAGGGTGTGGATGTCCACCAATATTTTTTGTATCTTTTAGAGGATGCTCCTTATCATCAGTCAAAGAGGCAGACATGAGCAAATCTCTGTCCTTCATCACCCTTACTAATAGGTTTTGGATTGGTTTATAACTGTATGAAGATGGGGACATAAATGGCCGTATTTTAAGCATGAACACCTAAATATTTGATATTCATTTCAACTGGATACCTTTAACCCGTTCGTGAGAAAAAGGGTCTTGACAGACAGACGGGTGGCAACAAAGTGATCCTATAAAGGTTCCGTTTTTTAACCAAAACACTAAAAACGAAAATACTGACTATATGTATAGAGTTGAGCATGTGCCCCTGGAAGCGGTCCCAAATGCAGAGTCGCTCATCTGCGCCGGCTGACACGACGTACGAAGCGGTGTAGGCAAGGGAAGTCACTGCGCCGTCGTGAGCTTGCATGCTGTATAAACATGCTCCTGAAAATTCACAATAATATTGTAAAACATGTGTCTGTGTTTCTACATAACGTAACGGGCATTTTCAGTCAACAAAATGGAACAACTTTCTCAAAGAAACATGCGCCGAGGAATGAAAAATAAGTCTCTGGAATGTAAGAAGCGATCGATTTGCTAATTGCACAACACATGTTTCTTTTAGAAATTGGTTTTCATCCCATCATCGATTCGACAGACGCTGGCCCGTTCCTTCATAAAGGCGAACAAAAGAGCTCATTTCTCCAAGAGACTTTCGTAAAAATTATATGAATATTATTGGTCCAGTCATCCGTGACCAAAGAGGTAGAACAAAAATATTGTACAAAAATTTTATTGAACTATATATAAAGATATCTGTCTATTACGCCAAGAACTGTACCGATCTAGCCAACATTTTTTAGGGTGCCGTAGTCAACAAGGAACCCTTATAGCTACGTCTGTCTAGACGGACATGACGACGGGTGGTCTGTCTGTCTGTCCGCGGCTTAGCTCAGACACTCTTAATACTAGAAAGCTGTGAGCTTTTTTTAGGGTACCTCCCCGAGGTTAAAGTGGGGGTGATTTTTTTTCTTGTCTATCCTATCGTGTGGGGTTGGATTGGTCTTTGAAAAATAATGTGAGTCTGAATATAAGATTTTTTTTATTTAGGGATCCGTTTGCGAAGTATTGAGCTTGAAAGAGCAATTTTTTGTAGGCGTCGAGTGTCTGCCCACCCCTGCCTGCTAAACCGTTTTTATTGGAAATGTGAAAAAATTCACAGTAGTAGTATAAACGATGAAATTAAAAGGAAAACTATCACAGCTAAGTAGGCTTTACAGATTAAGGAGCTATAGCCGAAAAACTGGAAATAATAAAAATAGCTATAGCAATCAAGCGCTAGGACGTCGCATTTGGAGGCAAAAAGTTTATGTTTATGTAATAGTTTAGTAAATTAGCGTGGTCCGGCACGCACTTGGCCAGTTTTGAAATTTTTAGTAACGGGACAGATTAGATAACATTTGTTACGGTGTATAATTTATTTTGTAATATTTATTGATTCCTTTGCATTTTAAATGAATCAGGGGAGCGAAGATTACTAATATACAAGATTACAATAGTTTTGACTGGATTTTTTACTTTTCAACAGCCTAAAGATTTAACATACCTGTGTGCAAATCCCAAACGCACAATAATCCGTCTTGGGAACCGCTACCGCCTATCGTAGGGTTCGCATGGTCGATGAAACAACTTGTGATGGGGCCGCAATGACCGTGCAACGTAAACAAAGGGGTCAACTCCGCACTCGAAAACACCTGTTATTTCATAAAGATATTTGAAAAACTGCTTATCTTTACTAAAATAAATATGTAAAACAATAGTCTTGTATATAGGATAGGTATTTAAATAAATGTATATTATTGAGATGCCTCTAAATTCGAATCACTTTTTTTTTACTTTTTGACTGGCTGGACACCTATAGGTTTGAGCAAAAACTAGCTACTGGACCGATCTTAATGAATATTACTTTGTTTGAAAGCTCAATAATAGACTAAAATATCGCTACATTTTTAATCTTGCTTAAATGTCTAGAACCGCAGAGATATAAATAAATCAACACTTTCACAACAAATGCGTATTCAACCAACAGTATACAGTGAGCTCCCAAAGCAAGTACATAAGTCATGCACACGATGCCAGTTGGCGGAGCAGTGACATTCAAAGTTAGAGAATGTTGTACCCAGAGACTGTAAGTACATTTATGTTGCAACGTTTAAATTTCTTATCATATCAATAAAGTTAAATTACGAACGTTTAGTAAACGTCAGTGTAAGTGTCAAAATGTGGATATTTCTGTCTATGATGCATGTTATACAAGTGTTTACAAGCGTGTGCCTCGTAAAATAAATGCCATCAAAAACATAACTTGTAAAAAACGAAGTCTCGCACACAACTCGGTTCTTTTACCGTAAAAAGTTGTGAGATCCATGTAATACCAAGTCGGTTAATTTATTTAGTCCCTACTTAAGGGTCCTTCTGTCTTAAGTTATTACGTAATTAGCTAACCTTACAACATGTTATAGTGACCATATCAATATTAAAAATCTTATGTTTTAAATCAATAGATCGACTAATTAAATTAAGGTCATGGTTAAGTAAAAGAACAACGTTACATTAACCTTACTTAAAAAAAGCGCACTAGCCGGTAACAACCAGGTAAACCGGTATTCAGAAATGTATTGTATTGTATCCCACTTGCCTGCAGGTTTCTTAACAATAACGTAACGGATGAAAATAAAGGAAAAAGTATTCAGGATAACCTTAAGAACATGATCTTGTCCTCCAGTTACGATGCGTCCGCCTTCGCAGTGCATTTCTGTGATGGGTTGTTGATGAGGTCGACATTGCGCAATACGTGCACATACCACTTCTGAGAAAAATACAACAGTTATTAGATCTACGAGATTTTATTTTACTACTACTTTTTAAAGTGCGTTTCAACTGAAGTGTAACGAATTGGACATCAGATGAGACTTTTGCACCGGTTCGCCTCAAAGGAACCACCATTGTACTTTAAAATGAAAATCATCATCATGGTTTAGTATGAAAGCACAAACGCTATTATAAGAAGGTGCTTTGAAACTACACATAAAACTGTTAAATAAATAGCTGCCTGCAAAAGAATCTTCAAATTTTAAGCTGTTTTAAGTTTATTGCTGACACTTTCTGTTTCATTGAAGTAGAAAGTGACAGCTACAGTTGAAAGGACCTTTAACTTTAAAAAACCTTTGTGTAACTGGCTGTCAACAATTTGACGGGACTATCTGCTAGTTGGTGAGACGATTCGATATTTAAGTCTAGAAGAAAGTGTTGACAGACTCAGAGACCATCTTCATCATATAATATTCTGTTAAGTTATTTTTGGAGGGATGTAATCACCACGCTTCTTAGCGATGCGGCTGGAACAATGGACTGCACTTTTTTGTGATCGCAGTATGGTGGTACGATCGCAGAAGGATCCTGCTGCCCATCCTCCAGTACGGGATGAAATACTATTCTTAGTAATATTCTTAGATTGCACTACATGGACTACTCAGAGGTAGTGGGTTCGAATACTATGGGTGGCGACAGGCTCAGTTGTCATCTCGGATTCTGGTGGTTAAACAAACTATGTCAGTGTCCAGGTATTATAGTCTGTATCGACAAATTCACGAATTAACCTGTGGGTGATATTCCTTTTACCAAATAACCATTTGGAGGTTTCACGATTCTGATAAAATGGTTAGTCAGGCTAGCCCCCTGCCCTGAGCTAACTACAGAAAATAGGTATTTTTAGGGTCTACACCGATAGATACGCTGCGCTCGCGTATCGGGCGCAACTGGGCATTTAAAATAGAATGACGTGGCTCGTGCAATCCGTGCCGCGTGCGATCCGTGATGTGGCTGACCCGAGCGCTATTGGTTTATCAGTTGAGTCCACAACCAGACGATCCATGATGCGATTGACGTTTTTAGAATAGCTTTAAAGTCTAGTCGCTCTGATACCAGGGCTAGTTGGGTTAAGCAGCAGAAGCAGGAACAGAGAAAGGGAATAATACCTTCGCCGTCACTAAGGTCAGCTTCATACGAAAAGGACATTCTCGTTCGAGCACCGTCTTCTGCCCCATGTGCGTAATGCAGTGACCCTGCGGAGCCTGTCCGCTTGTGTGCTGTGAACAAAATCACTCAATCAATTATTTTAGTTAACCTATAGGTATTTTCCCGTATAAGGCCTCTCTTCATACACTCTTAGTTAAAAGATATAAAATTCTTACTTCTCTTGGTTTCTCATACTGAACACAAGTGAAATCAGGAAAAGACCAATCTAAAGCTACTTTTGAGCCAGCTGCAACTCTAGGGTTAAATTGCCTCTTTGCTCAGAAGCAGTAGTCAAAGTGGTGAGAACAGATTGAAGAGTGACTTTGGTAGCGATGTAAGTCTCCAAGTGTAAACTTACATTAAAACAATATTATTATACTTAATAAAAAAAACCGGTCAAGCGCCGAGTCGGACACGCGCGCCGCAACTAAATTTATTTGTAAAGGTTATTTTTGCATATTTCTAAAAAAAGGTGCTACAGAGATCATTTTATTTTTCCTGTAATACTTACATTAACGTCTATAGAATTAATTTTAATTCATGTTTTCCTATAGCAAACTTCGGAGATAAGGAGGGGCCCCCTATAATGTTTTTCAGACATTTTACATCGTAACTTGAAAACTTAGAGTCGTAGAAAGATGCAAAAATCTATTTTGGAATTTACAAGCAAAGCCCTGCCATATGATACCCCACGCAACCTAGTAACGAAAATTTAATATATTGACCCCTTATTTAAAATAATAATATTTTCAAAATTCTTTCATTTGCAATAAAGTTGGGCAATCATATTCTAAAACTACTCCAAATTTCAAGTCGATAGCATGAGACCGACAGATAGACGGTTCCGTATTTACCATTTTGGTTCGGTTTTGGTAGGTTTCTAAAAACGGATAGATGCAGAATTTTGCGGGGAGCTCTTGCTCGTTTCCTTTGGAGATTAAGCAGAACTTTAGTGTCACTAAAGTCACTCTTAGTGACAATAGTTCCACATATAACGTTTAATATAACGTATATCTTTCCCCGTGGAGGGTGCACAATTCTGGAACTAGATGAAATCAGAAAGCTCAGAACCGAGTTAGTTTGGAGAAACAGGTTTATGATCCCTTGGAAAAAGGGTAAGCCTCCTTAATAATAATAATTCCTAAAATAACGACCGAACGCTACTTGTTTCTGCTCTGTGGCTACACTACATGTGTTCCAACATGCACTTGGCCGGTTTTAAAAATAAGGAATATGGAAATAGGTGTTTATAATTAAGTCTGTTTTGTTTATATAGAAATAAGGGCTTATGACTAGTTAGGAATTAGCTATCACCCACATTTGGTTGATCTTCCACAAATTCGCCAAAGCTCTTCAAAACATCTGTTATAACGCACACAGCTAAAGAAGATAACTTTATGTTAGAATTATCTGCTTGTGTTTAACTTTCAGAGTTCATATAACCTGAATCTGTGCAATTCTCGGGTGAATAGGCTTCTTCTGGGAAAGCTCGTTTGTTCCATCATCGCTCCTCTCTGTCCTCAGGACTAGTTCGAAGTCAAGAGCAAGTCCATTTACAATTTAAAAAATATACAACGTGTAATTCCAAATACTCAAATCCTCTCCGGAGGTAGTTCTTACCCATGTAACCAAACAACTATTGTCCTACAACTTTTGGAAATTAAAATAAAAAAAACTTGGTTCTCCATGCAAATTGACCGAATCAGATTTTCATTTTGTATGGAGTTCCAATTTTTAACACCATATTCAAATTTCAGCTCTCCATCACTTCCGGAGCGCGAGTTATTGAATTTACAATATTTGCAATAAAAACGTGTTTATTTGCGAATTGCGGACGATCCTCTGGACCGATTTTGCTCAACCGGGGCTCATTCTCTTTGTTTTTTTACTGCGCACATTTGTTACTTTGAATTTCTTTCTGCCCGAGCTTTAATTTTTCCTCTAGAAGCAAAAAAGTGCTTTTTACCATTTTTATCATATTTTTGGCACCATAGCGCCCAATATTCACTTATAGAAACTATTTTTATCAATTTCTGACACTTTGATCTATACAAAAAAAATGTTTCCCGTTCAATAGGAATTTACTGGACCAGAAAGCTAATTCTATTTGATTAATACGACAACTAATAAATAAATATATCACACAAAGTCATCTGGTCCCAAACTGAGAAAATCTATGGATATCAGCGACGGTTAATAGTACACAAACAGATAAATAACATAGACACAGAACAGAACAAGTTTAAACTTAGATCTTTCTGTGCAAAGCCGGGGTGAGCTGCTAGTAAAGAGTTAAAAAATTTAGTTACTTCGACGATGCGCAGTGCTAAACCTCCAGTCGACGTGTGCTCCGGAGTGAGCATTGTACGCGTCGAGCCGGAGCAGCGTGAGTTGTCCGGCGAGGGTGGCGACACACACTCGGCGAGCTCCGGATAGCGCGCGCACGTGTGTCACACCCGCAGCGTCGTTCTCGCCCACCCTTCGCGAGTCGCTGCGACTCTCCACGCTCCACCATATACACTGGACACATTACACAACTTAGTATGACAGCAGGAAAAACTACGATACGTGTACACTTTAAGGGCACTGCATGTTATCCTACGTCACCGAGTACACGAAATTTGCAACTTTGTAGCGATATTAGTGGCCTACTAGGTCCACAAAACGTTGGTCTGCCAATCCGCAACCTGGCAGGTTTTTTACAGTCGGAGCGAAAAGTGGGTTCGAGGAGTACACGAATGAAACCTATTCGTAGAAACAGAAGTTAACTATATAAGTAAAACACAACAGGTCTGCCTTGCATCCTCTTGGCGGTTTCGTCAGTCCGACCAAATTTGTGGTCGGATTACATCCGATCGGATCACGGATCTAGCAATACTCACTGGTCAAAGACTTTTGAGACGCTGCGGTATTTTGGATATTGCGGAGCTTCCCAAACGCTGCTTATCCGAGTCGGATTGGACGAGTTACTTCTTTCTCTATGTGAGATTTACCCAACTGGACTGTTTGTCTCAGGTATACGTAATTATCGACAGCTTACATCTCTTATGAATAAAATTTATGCCTCCAATTCGAGACTACACTATAGGGTGCTTCTTAATTACCTGCGTTCTTTTGAGAATGTTTCTCGGACTATGGAACTAGACAACTTTCTCCCTAAGGAACATAGATCGAAAATGTCGATTTACGAACAACAAAATTTTAGCTCCCATAAAAATGCGCAGCTGTTGCGGTTACTATGGAACTTTGAAATATTTATTTAGTTTTTCGCCATATGTTCATTAGGGAAAGTGGTTCAGTTTTATAGTACGAAGTCACATACTCGAAGGAACGCATTTGATTAGGAAGTACCCTATATACATCTATTATTAAAATGATTATTACTATTATTATTATTTTTTTATTTTGGCATCATACAGTCATTACATTTAACATAAGCATTACTAAAAATAAGTATAAATAAAAGACAACGAGTGCCCAATATTAATGTGCTTACCATTAATTTTCCGGAGCTTGCTTCCCAGAATTCAAGTCTTCCATCAGAACAGCCTATAATTATAAGATCGTTACAAAAGTCCATACACCACACCGGAGATTCTTTAATCGCCTTTCCCTTCCAGTTCAAATTAGTTGCAGTGTCTATGTCACTCAGTGCACTCTCACTAGTAATATTACCATTACATCTACTACTATGTACAGGATTCACAGAATCTGCTGTATAATTTTCAAGATAATTTCTATCACATAAGTCACTTTCCGCCGAACTGGTGCCTTTTTTACTGGCATTAACATTACATGAATCGACATTTTCATTAGCCTCATATAAATGATATAGATCCTCGCATTGGTCATCGCAGTACAAATCTCTGCAACAAAACAAACAGTAATTAAGTTTAGTTGGACTAACAGCAAGTCTGTTAACTATCAGAAATAAATAAATATTGGGGGACATTTCACACAAGGTCACCTGATCCCAAACTAGGCTAAACCTGTACTATGGATATCGGAGACTTATATGCATACATAAATAGACAAATAACACCAGACACAGAACAAACACTTGTGTTCATCACACAAATGTTTGCCCTGGGCGGGGATCGAACCCGCAGCCCATCACGGCGTGAAAGGCAGGCTCACTACCAACCACACCAACGGGCAGTCGCTCTGTGTAAAAACCAATGCTCTAGTCAAATCCCCTAGATTATGTAGTCAATTACGTACAAAACAAGTCACTTATGAATGCGCTGTACATGCATTATTCCGGATTTATAGTTAAAAAAGTGGTAACAATGATTGACTGACCTGTAATTTTTTGTAAAGTTATATTTTGTGATTTCTGCCGCCGAGAGATGCAGAGGCGAGTCTCTGACGGTGGCTCGAAACCTCAGCCCACTCAAGTGGTTGGGCAGACCTTTCCGAAGTCGCGGTGACACCTAAAATTATTCTTTTTTAACTTCCCTCATTTTTGATGATTGATTATTTTAGCTTATGAGTTATGAGAGGACAGAAAGATTCGTGTCTTCTGCTTGAATATCTTACGCATCGTTCCTACCTGCTGTCATTCTAATCGAGCTCCGTAATGTCGACAGTAATCTGGAGAATGATGGCGATGAGGGGCGTTCTTCTGCGTAAACTATTATAAAGGGCGTCTCACGGCAAAGTTAGGATTCTAAAAATGAATATTTAAAAAAACACTCGGGGATTTGCGTGGCAGATTCACTGTTCGTGCGGATTTTTCATTCACCATGTCGCAGTGGTCAGGTGCGGACTGTGCGTACGCTATTGAGGCTCTTTTCGAAGGCGGAAAATCGGATGTTACGGCTCGGCGGCAGTTTTGTTTACATTACAACATTTACAACATAAGGCGTTTACAGGATAAAACAAGCGAAAACTTGATTCGTAAATGGGTACAGAAGTTTCTTTGTACAGGATCAGCTATAAATCAGCCGCAGCCGGGCCCAAGAAGGACTTCAAGAAATGAAGAAACAATAAACGAAGTTGACGCTAGCGTTCGTTTTTTTGAAGATGGAAGAGGTCGAACGATAACTGTTACTGGTGATGCGTATCGACCAATGATAAAAAGTTATTTTTCACTTCTCATGCTCTGAAAGTGCTTCTTTGTGCAGGATATAGGCTGCACAAAGTCGAATTTTGTGCACTAGGGCAAAAAAGTAATCGCGGTGGTGTACGCCCTGCGCGCGGGCCTGCTGCACCCCCCCATGCGTCAACATATTCTTCACTAAAGCAGAACAACTCATTCTTCAGTTACATTTAGAGAGTACTTTTACGTTTTATTTCCTCGCAATCAAAGTGAAAAACACAGTTTATAACTCGTCCACAAAACCATTTTATCCTCGACATTACTATCAGCCCTCGCCTTCGGCTCGGGCTGCTAAAAGTCTCGGAGAATTGGTTCGTTTTGTGCACTTGTTGTAAAATCTACTATTATACCCCAGCTTCAAGGATATCCTGCGTACAGTTCACGGACGTGGTTTCAGCAGGATGGAACCGCCGCGCACACTGCAAGAGCCACTATGGACCAGCTTCCAGAGTAGTTTCCTCGAAAATTGATATCCCGCTTAGGTGATATCGCATGGCCCCCACGATCACTAGATTTATCCCCCATCGTTTTTTTTCCTGTGATATCTTAAGAGCAAAGTATACATCAGTAATCCACCGAATATCGCTGAGCACAGAGAAAATATCCAACACGAAATTATGAACATCGATCCTGCCTTGCTCCGGCGTGTCACGCAAAATGCCATGACTAGATTCCACGAGTTCGTGCAACGTGATGGAGGTCATCTTGATGACGTCATTTGAAAAAATATATCCGCACTTATGCTTTTTAAAATACATTAAAAATATTTTTCGTAAACAATACGGTTGTTTTTTTTATTAAATTTTGAAATCCTAACTGCCGTGAGACACCCTGTACTATAGCACCATAGTACGGTCACCAAACATCGCGGTCAATTGTATGAAGTCGAATCAACTGATTTGTGACCCTTTCATACAAGAAATCGTTTGCAATTGAAATCGCTAACAAGCTTGGCGACTAAAGTCGATCTCTTCAAAATATGACACTTTTTTTGAAATTTTTTAGGAAGCTTCCAGTTTTGTAGCAGTGGACTTTTTATAGCATATTATGATTATTATAAACATTGATTTAATTAAATATTTCTATTTATGAATGAATAGGGGAAAATTACAATCTTAAATTATTTTAGCTAATCGGCGATGTGAGGTGGTATACTAAACAAATGGAAGTCTTGGAGAACAGGAGAGGGGCCAACGTCGAACTTGTACTCCATGGTTTATTCCTCAAGGGAATATTTCGATAAAAGGGCAGTTCGTCTACGACGTTACTCAAAAGAAACAAGACTAAAAAGATCATTTGTTAGGTTCTTTACTTTTTTTAGGTCTCTTAACAACCTGATTATGAAGAAGGTAATTTTTAGTATATCATCATATCAGCCGAAAGACGTCCACAGCTGGACATAGGCCTCCCCTAAAGATCTTCATGACAACCGGTCCGGTTTCTTTCTTTCTTTCTTTCTTTCTATATAAATGTATTCAAAAAAATTACTATAATTACCTCTTTTGATTTAGTAATTAGTTCCGGGGTAGGGCACGCTGTAAACGAAATACATCATTATTATATTTTATAAAAGTGTCCACCATACTGATTCATGCAAATAGCTAAGTATGTTCTGGTTTTACCTTCAACTGTATCACATGAGCAAGATGATTTCCTCGCATTCAACTTTTCGTGAAGATCTTTTTGTAGTTTGAAGAAACTGAAATAAAATAAAACAGAGTAAACAAACAAAGTTTCATTTAAAAATCATAGTTAAATAGTATGGCAACCGCTGAGTAACAGTCGGCGCGGCGTCGCACTGTGGGCTGAAATTAGCGTTTCATAGACATTCTATATTATTTTTTTTGAGTGACGCTTTTTATGCTTGGAAACGATTGAGGATACCTACTTTATGCCTTATATATATATATATATATATATATATATATATATAACAACGCACTCAGAATTATAAAAAAATGTATGGAGTCGGCGCAATAAATGATGATATCTCCATTATCGCACAATTGCGCCTAATATCCTCTTAGGTTATTAATATATGAACTATTTTGGATTTTTTGACATACTTCATGCTAAGGACAAACTTGCGCCTTTTTTTTAACAAAACTTTTAAAAAATTACCAGTTTTTTTTTGTTTATTATACAGCTACTGAGTTTTTAAGCAAATTTCACATCCTAATATTTCAGAAAATTAATTTGCGTAAATGTCCAATCTATTTAAATCCATTTTAAGCTTAATATTAGTTAAAAACCGGCCAAGTGCGAGTCGGACTCGCGCGACGAGGGTTCCGTACCACCACATAATCATAATTGTATTAGGGCCATCACACATAGCTCCGGCACGGCGCCGTGCCGTGCTCCGGTGCGGCGCCGGACTACGGCACGGCGCCGTGCCGTAAAAACTCACGGCGCGCGCCGTGGAAATCTACGGCACGGCGCCGTGCCGTACTCCGGTGCGGCGCCGTGCCGTGGAAATAGCAGTGTGGCCAGTCATATGCTAGTTTCTGCGATTTTAGCAGGATTCGGTCTCTGATTATTTTGACGATTTACATATGAAAATGACTTAATGTTAGAATAGAATGAATTGCAGCTGCAAGTTTACCTAGTATAAATTTAACTGAAATAATTTCTAATTTGTATTGAATCAGAATCAAATGGAAATTAAATGACAATTATATTGAGATTGAATTGGAATAGGATATACTTAATCTAATTTCAATTGAAGTAGAATTAAATTGGATCGGAATTAAATGTAAATGATAAAAAAAAATAATTGGAACAGTGTTGGAATTAAAATGGAACAAAGTTGGAACTAAATCAGAACTGAATAAATATTTTATTGGAATTGAATTATTGAAACTTCTTTAGCGGCGCTTAGAAAATTTCATATGGGGAAAAATGATAGATTCGCATCAGATGTCGCATCAGATGGCGCGTCAGAACTCAGATCAAGTATAGAAATGGATTTGCAACTAATCATACCAAGTTAGAGCAGGCTCAATATATACAAAAGATCTAGTGTGATAAAGACCAAAAGATCTTTTTTGTCTTTGTCATAGTCTCGGCTTTTTTAGTTGTGCACTAGCTGTCAAACTAAAAATCGCTATAACTCGTAAACTACTGACCCTAGACTACTCGTGTGCTAAGACAAATGATAGGTCTCGATGAGATCTACATTTCAAATGACAGCTGTCAAACTAATAATCGCTATAACTTGAAAACTACTGACCCTAGACTACTCGTGTGCTAAGACAAATGATAGGTCTCGATGAGATCTACATTTCGGATGACAGCTGTCAAACTAAAAATCGCTATAACTCGAAAACTACTGACCCTAGACTACTCGTGTGCTGAGACAAATGATAGGTCTCGATGAGATCTACATTTCGGATGACAGCTGTCAAACAAAAAATCGCTATAACTCGTAAACTACTGACCCTAGACTACTCGTGTGCTGAGACAAATGATAGGTCTCGATGAGATCTACATTTCGGATGACAGCTGTCAAACTAAAAATCGTTATAACTCGAAAACTACTGACCCTAGACTACTCGTGTGCTAAGACAAATGATAGGTCTCGATGAGGTCTTCATTTCGGATGAGAGCTGTCAAACTAAAAATCGCTATAACTCGAAAACTACTGACCCTAGAAAATGGCAGACATTGCATTGCCAGATAGATAGAGAGCTAAGTATCCCTATAAGTTTTCATTTTTTATTTTTGAGGTACGGAACCCTTAAAAGAAATGGAACTTATCATTTTAAAAAAAGGACGTGTTGCACTCCGGGAGTGCCGGCAGAAGTAAAAATAATTTTTTTTTAGTGTGACAGCAGCCATCCGAAATGTAGATCTCATCGAGACCTATCATTTGTCTCAGGACACGCGTAGTCTAGGGTCAGCAGTTTTCGAGTTATAGCGATTTTAAGTTTGACAGCTGTCATCTGAAATGTAGATCTCATCGAGACCTATCATTTGTCTCAGCACACGAGTAGTCTAGGGTCAGTAGTTTACGAGTTATAGCGATTTTTAGTTTGACAGCTGTCATCCGAAATGTAGATCTCATCGAGACCTATCATTTGTCTCAGCACACGAGTAATCTAGGGTCAGTAGTTTACGAGTTATAGCGATTTTTAGTTTGACAGCTGTCATCCGAAATGTAGATCTCATCGAGACCTATCATTTATCTCAGCACACGAGTAGTCTAGGGTCAGTTGTTTTCGAGTTATAGTGATTTTTAGTTTGACAGCTGTCATCCGAAATGTAGATCTCATCGAGATCTATCATTTGTCTCAGCACACAAGTAGTCTAGGGTCAGTAGTTTTCGAGTTGTAGCGATTTTTAGTTTGACAGCTGTCATCCGAAATGTAGATCTCATCGAGACCTATCATTTGTCTCAGCACACGAGTAGTCTAGGGTCAGTAGTTTTCGAGTTATAGTGATTTTTAGTTTTACAGCTTGTGCACAACTAAAAAAGCCGAGACTATGACAAAGACAAAAAAGTTGTACTAATGGTCTTTATCACACTAGAACTTTTGTACATGTTGAACCTGCTCTAACTTGGTATGATTAGTTGCAAATCCATAACGCGACAAAGACAAAAAAGATGTTTTGGTCTTTATCAAACTTTAGAACTTTTGTATATATTGAGCCTGCTCTAACTTGGTATGATTAGTTGCTAATCCATTTCTAAACTTGATCTGAGTTCTGACGCGCCATCTGATGCGACATCTTATGCGAATCTATCATTTTTTCCCCATATAAAATTTTATAAGCGCCGCTCAAGAAGTTTTCACTTCAAAAAAATGACCTCATTTAAAATTTGAATGTTTATAAATACTTAAAAATAATTGTATAACTTAACAATGTAGGTAAACCAATGAAAAACAAATTATCGTATTTAATTTTGGCCGAACAATGATTTCCGTTCACTGATTCTGCTCTTTTATGGCTCAATTTCTGTTTATTATTTTCGCATAGTTGACAACACTGTACTTCTACGGCACGGCGCCGCACCGGAGTACGGCACGGCGCCGTGCCGGAGATTTTCACGGCGCGCGCCGTGAGTTTTTACGGCACGGCGCCGTGCCGTAGTCCGGCGCCGCACCGGAGCACGGCACGGCGCCGTGCCGGAGCTATGTGTGATGGCCCTTAGTTGAAATTTCAGTAAGTTAATGTGCTAGATTTTTTTAAATCCGACACGCGCTTGACCAAATTTTATTATTTGTTGTTATTATATAGCTTATGCACTATAAACATACCAAATTTCAAGTTTGTAAGTGTTCTCGTTTTTAAAATAGAACTAAAACAAAAATCGCCTACACGACCATTCAACTTGACCCCTCTCTTATATGAATGTTCTTGAAACGGGAGCTCACCTCAATTGGTTACCATTAGTTGTGAGCAAAGTTGTAATATTTAATGATTTCAGACTTTTCCCTTCATTTGTACTGTGAGACCTAGCTTCTTGCCAAATTTCATTATTTTAGGTCAACGGGAAGTACCCTATAGGTTTTGCTTTAGTGCATAAATGTATGGAGATGAGGACATAAAATGCCATATCTTTTGATTGCGTCGTTGTAAAAAAGTTGACATTTTCAGATCTTGTGTGGTTCATGGACCCTAATATATGGTATCAATTTCAACCTGATACCTCTTCCCGTTAATGAGATAAAGGGTCTTGACAGACAGACAGACAGACAGACGGACAACAAAGTGATCCTATAAGGGTTCCGTTTTTTTTCTTTTGAGGTACGGAACCCTAATAACGAAAAAAAATAACAAAATTAGATTTTAAAAACAGGCGCAAGTTTGGCCGTTTAGTTTGGAGTATGTCAAAAAATCCAAAATAATTCATATATTAATAACCTAAGAGGATATAAGGCGCAATTGTGCGATAATGGAGATATCATCATTTATTACGCCGACTCCATACAAATTTTATCGAAA
Source organism: Athrips mouffetella (assembly GCA_947532105.1). Classification (NCBI taxonomy): domain Eukaryota; kingdom Metazoa; phylum Arthropoda; class Insecta; order Lepidoptera; family Gelechiidae; genus Athrips; species Athrips mouffetella. The sequence goes on along the minus strand of OX383956.1, from coordinate 29,902,359 downwards.
AAAATTCTGAGTGCACTGTTTCCAATTATAAACATGAAAGTTCATTAAATAAGGCATAAAGTAAGTATCCTTAATCGTTTCCAATCAAAAAAAGCGTCACTCAAAAAAAAAATTGAATGTCTATGAAACGCTAATTTTAGCCACAGATAATATATCAGCCCACTGTGCGTCGAGGCAGACCACGGCGAAGACGAACTTGAGTCCTTCTGTCTGTAAAGACTGACAACAGGAGTTTTAGAGGCTCAAAATAGACCAGTGGTGGGAAAGAAGGCAGGCCTTTGCATAGCAGTGGGATATCCATTGCTAAAGTAGAAGTTGTTTTGACGTTTCTTAAACACCAACAAACAGGGTTAAATTATCCTTGCGGGTACAAATTTTCCACGTTTGACCGCTGCGCTGTCACAACGGGCCTTAAACGATGGCCTTATTTTAGTAAAATATAATAAGCTTTTGTGCGCGACCTTTCTGCGGAGTGACAGAGTTTTGTTGGGAGGGGGTTTAGTTATATGTATGGAGAAGTGACGTCAGTTGAATGTGATTCCTCTCGCCGCTACACCGCCCGCCCCCGCTGACTTCTGACTAACTCGCCCCAAATAACGTCTATTATTTACGTTTTTCCGATTTTATTACAATGATTTATTGTCTATAAAATTAAAATTAATGCAACATAGATACTCTGGACAATGGTGTATGTTAACTAACAACCACATTCCTAATTGGAACACTGCTTCACGAGAGGCCAAATAGTTTTGTAAACAAACAATCGCACGAACTTTTTGGTCTGTAGTTCTTGCATTTCTCGAAGACGCTACACATTGGTGAGCTTATAAATCGACAAGGACCAAGAAGAGCGCTCATGACATATTTTTGCTCGTAAAGTGTCAAATTGCCAGGGCAAAGGCGTTGGTTCCGATTTCATCCACCTGCTAACACATTATTGACGCTCTATAACTCCTCGTAAACCAAAATAACAATAGAATGCGTAATATTCATTAATTTGTATTCGAAATGCAAGAACTGTAATTAATGACGAAATTCAAGATGTCCTTATACCAGAGTTCGCGAAGTATTGTATAGGTATTGTATTCGTGAAAAAAAAAGTTTTTCTAATTTTCTCAAAAATGTGTTCTATATCACTTATACATCATAAAAACCAGTCTCCCGAAAATGTCCGTCCGTCGGTCGGTCGGTCTTTCCGTTTCGCTTTGGCCTAGCGGCTCAACAAATGGTCCGATTGACACCATATTTTGAATTTAAGAGTATTATGCAAATCCATCGAAGGGTTCTAAGTGGTTTCTTGCTGGCTCTCATTTAGAAGGTAGCTGTCATACAACGAAAATGAAAAATTTAAATTATCTCAAAAACGGCTAATAGAATCTTGATGAAACTTTGCATGATCAAACATCTCCATGTAAGATATCTGGCGCCAGTATCAATTGATCTGTGTAATTTCATATAAGGGGTGCTCCTGTAATATTAATCCTGGATTGGTTTTCTACTTGACTGGATATTCTTTATGATTTTTTTGAATAAAATTTAGTACACAGGCTGTACCAAAAACTGAAAGGGCTTGCTCAGTAGACTAAACTGAACAATTATCCATAAGGAACATGTATAAGGAAATTAAAAAAATCTCCATGCAAGTATCCTACGGTAGTATTTATTGATCTGTGAAAATTCATATAAAGGGTGTTCCAGTACTACAAAAGTTAAACATGTGATTTACTCGAAATCGTTTGAGGTTTGTTTGTTTTAATGTTCGACAATTTGAATTCTGAATTGATCTGTATATTTGAAATTTTTTTTGGAAAAACGTCAATAAAAGTTTGTATTTCCATACTATGTGTATGGCATTACAAAATTAAGTTTGCGGTTGATAGTTTTTCCTTGAGTATTGCGAGAAAGTTAGGCAGTGCAGCTGTACCATTTATTTTATTTAAACAAAGTCATCTCCCAAAGTAGGCAAAGCCTGTACGAGTTACCACAGACTGATATAAAGCAGACACAGAACAAACACTCGCGTTCATCACAAATTTTCTGTTTGGTCTACTTGTAATCTTAGTGACATGATTTAAAGTTTCAAAATTTTTGATAGGAGCCAATTCTTGAATTCAAATTTAATTTATAGAAAATTCAAGAATTGGCTCCCATTAAAAAAATGAGAGCTATGTACCTAACTAGTACCTGGAAAAAGTTTGGTGCAATTTGGTGAATTTGGCGATATAAAACTACGAGTATAAGGGACCGGACTATCAGTGTGAAAACGAGATGACAATGAGAGGATCAAGAGAAACTATGTAAGAACTTATATACCGGGGCCCGGTGTTCAGGAGGCCTTTTCCAGATTTCCAGGCTGGTGTGTTTTAGCTAAAGCCCCCGACTGTCTTATCTGGCAAATGTTTTTGAGATCTACTCTATATGGGCAATCACTGTTGTTCACCCTAAATATCACTATTATATCTAAACAGATAAGCCTGAAAATCAGAAATAAGCCAGTTCTGTGTGATATTACGGTAATATTCAGGGCGAACAAAAGTGATTACCGGTGATAGAGTAGCTTATGGTGATACTAAAGAACATTTGTCGGACAAGAAAATCGGAGGCTTTAGCTAAAACAGACCAGCTTAGGGCGAGGGTATCCAACTTTTGGTCATCTTCCGACGGATTTATTCACAAAACTAAACAAGTTATAAATTTTTTAAAAATACTGTTAAAATATTTCATCTTTTATCTAATGTCTCGTTGTAATCAAAACACGATAATAATGAATTGGCTTGATAGAAAAAATTATTAAAGTAGTTCGTTTTATGATTTTTAGACCGATTTTCTGATAAGATTGTATATGATACAAGAATATAAAAATTAAACAGTTTATTAGAAATCTAAATTTTCTAGTGTCTCGGTGCTTAAAAAATTCAAATTGTATATGTCAAAATTAAAAAACCTCTAAAATCATGCAAAAAAGGCGTGTAAGCCGGACTAAGCCGCTCCGCCAGTGTCCAGCCGGATGTCATCGAGGTAGGACCTGTGTTGTGTTGCGGTCCGACTTCCCCCCACCGTCGCGATAGCTACGAAATTTAATTCTTTAAATATTTCAATTATTTTAGGTCGCGTTTAAGGTGTTTGTAATATATAGTATTTATGTAAAGGTCGCTCACCACGTCAAAAACTATCGATTTACACTAATACCATTTTTATTGGTCCCAGTACTTGGTTCCATACGGGTCATTCTCAGAAAAGCCTAAAATCATGTAACACCTTTAAAATTTCCAAACTTCGTTATATTCCTAGGACTTAATTAGGCCATACCGTTAAAAAGTCTTCTTCCATACAGGTTCACTGAGTTTAGTTCCCATAAAATTATATTTTTGCCACAAATAAAGATTGTGTCACTAATCACCGATGAAAACGAGTGTAACAAAATGCATTTTAGCACTTCGAAGCCGTATAATGAAAAAACTGCTAGGCAACTCGTGATACTTACATACTTTTTTAAGTATGTATTCAAGAATCTAAAAAATATAATTTATTTACACCAACACATTAGAACATCGTTATTTGGGCTGTAACACTTTTAAGACAAAAATATTGTCCCTACCAAAACGCACACATTTTTTTTTATAATTATTATACTAAAACTATTTGGGTATGGTCGCGAAAAATTGTACAAATATTATTTTCCGTTTGTCCCGATTTTATTTTTATCAAATTTTGAAAATTATTTGACAAATTAGATTTGTTGTGCATTGTTGTGAATGACCAGCTTGTCCTCTAGATAATAGTATCGCAATCTAATCTATCTGTTAGAGATGCATTTTAAAAAAAATATTTTCTACTATTACTGCTTTCACATACATACATAACATCACGCCTTGTTCCCGTCGGGGTAGGCAGAGACCACAGTTCTCCACCTGCTACGATCTTGACATACTTCCCTTGCTTCCTGAACCTTCATCAATCCTTTCATACATGCTCGTCGGTTTAGGGTACTTTTAACCTGGCCTTTATTCAGAACGTACTGAATTTGGTCCTGTTACGTTCGCCGAGGCCTTCCCCTTCCAACGTTTCCATTCACTCTCGCCTTGTGGATCTCTTTCGTCAATCTTCCTTCATTCATCCTCTCTCTTTTGGTCCTTTTGGGCTTTTGGCCTTTGTATCAAAAACTGCTATCACTTCCGAAACAGATAAGTTTTTGGGTATTTTTTAATTTTACTTAAGCTTAACAATACTTATTCAACATGTTTCTGAACGTGCTTATGAAAATACGTCACGTCAATGACGTACTTAGTAACGTCATGAATGTAGCATTGGTTTCAACCATTTCCCTTTGAGCAATTTGTATATTTTTGCTATTAGCATAATTGAAAACACTATTAAGCAGGACGCCAACATTCAGAAACAAAAGTCGGCCATATTTGCCCGATGAAAATTGTGATTTGTGTCAATTACGGATCTATGCTGAATAGTGAAGGAGGAAGCGAAAAGGAAATTAGGAGAAGAACTCAGATGGGCAAAGACGCTATGAGCAAACTTAAACAGATATGGCAAGACATAAACATATCCAACTCTACCAAAATGAGACTTGTGCGTACCTTAGTACCCTATCTTCCTTTACGGTTCAGAATCTTGGATAATTCGAGAATCTGAGAATAAAACGGGACAAGTGCGAGTCGGACTCGCGCGCCGAGGGTTCCGATATACCTATTGTATTTTTGAAAGCAATATAGTCCATTTTCAGGACCGCAAAACTAAATTTGTTTGTAAAGGTTTTTTGCAGATTTCTGAAAAACTGTGCAACTTAGAAAGATCGTTTTATTTTTGCTGTAAAGTTTACATAAACTTCTGTCAACTGTAATAAATTCAGATTTTTCCTTACACAAACTTCGGAGATAAGGGGGGGGGGAATGGTTTTTTTTCGATTTTTTTCATCATAACTTGAAAACTAAGAAACTTAAAAAAATACAAAAATATATTTTAAAATGTACAAGTAAAGCTCTTTCATATGATACCCCATTCGACTTAGTAGCGACAATTTGAAATTTGGCCCCCTTCACATTAATAATCATACTTTTTCAAAAAAAAAATTCATTTGCAATTAAGTTGGGCAACTATATTCTAAAACTATTCCAAATTTCAGGTCGATAGCATGAGTGGTTGCTGAGATATAGAGGTGTGACAGACAGACAGACAGACGGACAGACAGACAGACAGACGGACAGACAGACGGACAGACAGACAGAGCGGCACCATAAGGGTTCCTTTTTTACCATTTTGGTATCAAAACCCTAAAAAAAGATAAACAGTTTTGAGATGTGGTGTTGGCGGCGAATGTTGAGGATCCCGTGGACGGCCAAGAGAACCAATAAATCTATCCTAGAGCAACTGGGGGTCAAAATACGTCTGTCCACAACGTGCTACCAAAGGATTCTGAAATATTTCGGGCATATAACCAGAAGAGAGCCTGCTAACCTCGAAAAACTGATTCTTCTGGGCAAAGTAGAGGGTAAAAGAGCGTGGGGAAGAGCACCACACCGTTGGTCTGACCAAATTAAAACCTTTCTGGACCTTCCTATTACCAACGCCCTTCGATTGGCTGAAGACAGACAGAAATGGAAGAGACTGGTTGAAACATCCACGATGGCGTTCCAAGTCAGACACGACCTTCAGTAACTGAAGAGTACGACTAAGAAGAAGAAGTCGATTACAGATTTGTCGTCAAAAATATAGATTTTTGGGTTTTATTGCAAGGTTAGAACTGTTTATTATAGTTTAACGTTACTAATATGTTTAAATAAGTTTATTTTTGATGAAAAATGTGTTATGTTAACGTTATGTCACAATTCATAGTTGTTTGCAAATAAAAGATATTTGAATTTTAGTTGATGTTGCACGGGTTTTGCTGTCATGAATGTTACGAAGTGTAACGAAATGTGTAACGTTACAGTCATGATTTATTGTTTGTTTGTTTAGCTTTTTGATGGTCATGCACGTAACATTTAGTCATGTACGTAACGTGTGTTACGATGTCATGAATGTTATTTGCACAATTTTTCGTGGCCATACCCATTTAACTCTTAGATAAAAAAGTAACGTTTATTGATAACTTACAGAATAATTTAAAATGCCAAAAAAAGACTGAAGGAACTAGAGAAAGAAAAAGACCCAACAAAAAGAAGAGATACGAACACCTAAAACTAAATTACCCCGAAAAATATAAACATATTCTTGAAAAGGAAAAAGAGAAGTACAAAAGGCGTAAAGAACAAGGGAAAATAAAAACTATAGCGGATATGACAGAGAGAGAGAAGAGAAAAGCCAGAAAGGAGTGGAAATTAAAAAAGGATCAAAGAGAAAAAGCTGCAGTCCTAAACTCCTAATACTCAATGTGAACACTGAACACGGTGCATACTTGGGGTTCCATGTTATCCCTGAGAACTTGAAAACTAACGAAGTGACGCTGTTAGGTGATGTAAGAAACGCGAGTGTAAATATCCCATTTTATGACGTCACCACCGCCAGCAGCTGCAATGCTGTGGCTAAAACAGTTACAAGCGCCAATATGTTACCTTGCAAACCATCTACATCCAAATCCGTCGTTCCAGATTCATTTGATATCGGTTCCAGCAAAAGAAAATCATAAAGTAGTTTTGGAATCAATCAAAGAAAATATTTTATAGCTATATATATTTAAAATATATATATATATAATAATATATAAAATAGCTATATATTAAATATAATATGAATGTGATTTTCAATTACCTGTGATCAGAATGACAAAAAAAATAAAATAAATGATAAAAAAATTATTGGTACTCCTGTATTGTGAGCAATTTACTGTAATTATGTTATAATGTTATAATTAAGAAAATATCGTAGGTACTTTAACCTTATTTAACGCAATACAATCTACGAATCTTGAAATGTCAGCTGAAGATTCGCATCGTTTTACTTCTGATGATAGCGATGATGATTTTGGTGCTTTGAGTGAAGACAGACAGAGTTTTAGCATCAAAAATCCGTCGAAATTTTCACTAGTTAATTTTAAGTGGCCTCCCCAAATTTCTCGAGTAAAACATAATCATTACTCGCTGAATAAATCATCAATCGAAAATCTGGTCGACACGATCCGTTTTTACTATTTTTTCTATCTAAAACTCAGGCAGTTAAATTAGTAAGTTCTAAATAAACTACAGGTCCAGTACATCAATCGTGTCGACCAGATTTTCAGCGAGTAATGATTTTTTACTGAAGTGGCGCCAGTGTACACTCAAGAAATTCGGGGAGCGCCTTTAGGGCCCTTTTCTTTCTTGTGTTACACCTACTTTAGCAAGCTCGTAATACATGCAGAAATCCTTATCAGTCATTATTTTGTCGATAGCTCAGCTTTTTTTTCGATATCAATAAATTAGGGATTTCTGATAATGACCCATACGTTTTTGCCCATTACCCTTTTTTGAAATAATCACATTTTACCTTTTGTGAAAGAAAAATATTACGAATACGACAGTGTGTGTTATTATAACAATGTGCATTTCTTCAAACTACATATGTTCACTATTTGTCTACACTGGCTAAATTTATTTCAATTTATTTAATTTAATTTTATGGTTTGAAGCCGATTGAGTTTCGAAAAACTGTCATTATATTGAAATTTTGTCATAAATCTTCGTGGGTGGAACAGGAGATAGTTTATACTTTTAGCTAAAAAATAAAGATTACGATACAATAATACAAAATTCACTTCCGAGCTTTTTAAGCTATAATGATAAAAAATTCCGAAGCTTAATTCAAATTTGGCGCGTAGTTGCTTACGCGCCCGACCGCGCGAGCGGCTCCCCGCGGTAGGCGGAGTCTCCCACCCCCGCAATTTGAGTGAATCGTTGAATACGCTCGCCTTAAGGGTGCCTGTCCATTGACGCGGAGCGAGCTGGCAGAGCGAAGTATTAACCAATACGAGTAGTATTGCATAAAAACTCCGCTCCGCAATCGCTCTGCAATCCTATTGGTTAATATTTCCTCGTTTCTCCGCTCCGCCAGCTCGCTCCGCGTCAATGGACAGGCGCCCTATAAATCTGAAAAAGGCTTCGTGAACACCGGGTTCCGGTCTGGAACATTTCACATGGTTTTTTGTGATCCTCTAATCATCCCCGACCTCCTAAGACATCTCGTGATTACCACGTGAAAAAAACCTGCTCGCTCCCGGTCCAACTTGGTCATTCAATTGTTAGAGTGTGACAGAACGTACGAGCAACGGTCGATGTTGGTGATGATGTCTCCGTTTTGCGAGTCCCACACTTTGATGTTTCCCTGAAGACAGGAGCTCACCACCTTCTCGCCGTCTGTCACCAGGCACTCCACTTCCTGGCTGTGCCCGGCCACCACCAACGGAACCGCTTCCATCACCAACTGATCCAACAAATTATTAATTTATTTATTTTTTTAAAGAAAAAAAAAACTATTAAACAAGCAGTATTTGTAAATTCATATATTTGTAACCGTTTTTAGGGTTCCGATACCAAAATGGTAAAAAAGGAACCCTTATGGTGCCGCTTTGTCTGTCTGTCTGTCACACCTGTTTACTTTTTACTATTTACTTTCATTTATACAATTTTCAATGCACTTTTGTGTCCCGCTAATTAACATTCTCTCTCACAACCATGGATTGGCTGGAGAAGCCCGCCTTTATAAATGTCCTGTTTTTTGTATATTTCTATGTATCAATTGTGCAATAAAGAATATATATAAAGTATCCTAAACCGACGAGCATGTGTGAAATGATTGTTGAACGTAGAGGAAGCGAGGGAAGTATGCCAAGACCGTAGTAGATGGAGGACTGGGAAAGAGGGGTGATGTTATGTCCCAGTCCAGTGTAAGAGAGGCTGACGTCTGTCATACAGGTCTCCTAGTACAGACACCAGTCTTTCACATAGATAGATGAACTTTACTAGTGTGTCTTACTAATCCATACTGTACTATTATCTATGTGAGAGAATAATAAAGTTTTTATTTATGTATTATTATTTTATTTATATGTATGTATGCAAATAGTTTACGATACCTGAACAGCTGGTTGCTTTGCGACGATTTTTCTGTACTCTTCGTCATTGTTCCAGGAAGCGCGCCACTCCGCGTAGTGGCGTGAACACACGCATCTAACAGTAAAAAAAATAAGTTGAAAGATTAAGGTCTCCCTTTTAAAATTTGAATTACAATGAAAGTTACACCATATTCACTATTAACAAGAACAGTTTTGTGAGTGCCTATATCGTCCCCTTAGAGTGAAATATAACCAAGTAGGGTTTTTGGCCAAAATGAGTTACTCGTATTAAGAACAAAATAATGCCCCAAAACTGATCTACATTCCATTTTTACTCACAGATCGATACGATGCGTATGTCGGGAGATAGAAAATGTAAATATTAACTAAGTGCAAGCTTTGTCAAAAGTAACATGTTTGGCAGATTTAACTAACTGCACTTATTTCCAGATTTACTTTGGAAAAAGTCACCAAAGGCTTTAACTTAGTATTGTTATGGCATCATGAACTGAAAGTTAATAAACAAAAGTCACTATGAGCGCATAGTGACTATTGCTGAAACAAATTGTCCGTAAGCCAGTCACCAAGGCCAATTAGATAGTTTTGCCAAAAAAACATGGCTGGTTAAATTTAAAATCAAAATTAACTAAATACGATTGGTGACTTTTTTCAGTGTCTTATATGTTTAGATCGACGATTAGTAGTGAAAGCGTTATTGTACGTGAAATATTTTATGTGGGATATTCTTTACCTAAAAGAACTTCACCTAAATCCCATTGTTTCGTTAGAAGTTGCTGTACAACGGCTTTAAATTGTTAGTTGGTTTAATAGTAATTTGTTAGGTTTGCTGCCACCATAGACGGTTTACTTGACTTTATACTAAGTCCTGCGTCGGATCGAATTTACTATTGTTTGTAGATGTTTGTTTAGGTAACAGACCATCTTAAAGATCAATTTTGACTAAGTATACTTTATGAATGTTTTATTCTCCATATGACTTCTCTTGTGGCTACAAGAAAGTTCCAAGTCTCATAGTAATGGAAATATATGTATGTCGTAGAACGAATCTCATTTCGAATTTCCCGCGGTATTTTCAAAGACAAACGTTCATGCCAGCAGCACCCATGCAGTGGCCCAAGCACGGCGAAGCTACACCAAACGTCAAATTAGTACTGAATTTCCGTACCAGTGTAGATTGTTGATGTTGGACGATGATGTTGGCAATGACAGCTTTATTTAGATCGTGAGGTTGGTACTACTACAACGAATGGCGCGTAAAGGGGCGTGGTTTATGTCAGTTTAGCCAACACGTAGCAACGTGAAGACGAGGCCGCCATTTTCAACAGCTCATTCTTGTTCGAGATTTTACCACGTCAAGTTCTCAAGTGAAAGTTAGTCGCGAGATGAAGCCTGCAGTCGCTGGTGGATGAGCCGTGGCAATTCTGCGATGACAGGAGCGACCCTTTAACGACAGCTAAGTGTTTATTGTCTTGTCTGCTTCTAAACTGTGAGATTTTTAGGTTATGATACGCGAATACCTTTTGTGATAGTGAAACACGGTGCACTGTGAGTTTGCTGTAGTTGAACATGTGGATAGAATCTTAGAATAAGCCTCCAACGTTTGGGGTTGAGAGGATTGTGCCACTTAGTTAATTTTACATTAAAACAACAGGTGGCACAAGCAGTCCTGCACACCGCTGTGTTTACCGACGACGTGATTGAGGAGAATACCGTATGAGAGGTCAATGGCAAGTCAGGATGAATGATCGTTATGCAAGTAAGTTACACTCGATTGAATTAGGCGATTGTCAAAGATGTTATCGATGTCTGCTACAAATAGTTCGGCCAATATCGTGTTCTCTGCTATTCCTGATGTCTATCCCTTGCCCACATAGTGCCATCCCTCTTCCACCCCAGTAGGTGTCTTCGACATGTATAACGAACCAGATTGAAAGGGCTAGGCAAAATTGGTACCAATTATCCAACTAATATTCTTTCTACGCCATAATATCATTACATACATACATAATATCACGCCTTGTTCCCGTCGGGGTAGGCAGAGACCACAGTTCTCCACCTGCTACGATCTTGACATACTTCCCTTGCTTCCTGTACTTTCATCAATCCTTTCATACATGCTCGTCGGTTTAGGGTACTTTTAACCTGGCCTTTATTCAGAACGTCCTGAATCAATATCATTTACGGTATTAAATGCATCTCTGAATTTCACTTATAATCACCAAGTAGATAATGAGTTATTGACAGCGATGATGTTACGCCCGAAGATGATCTACATTCCATTTTTACTCACAAATCGATACGATGCGTATGTCAGGAGATAGAAAATATAAATATTAACTAAGTGCTAGCTTTGTTTTAATTTAATTGTAGCTAATAACATTACTACTGAAAGAATGGATAGAGGAGCACAGGTAGACGTCATCTATATAGTACAGATAAGGCAGGCGCAGGTACAGATAAAGAAGTACAGTACAGTAAGTGTTTCGACCGAATAGCTCATCGTATTTTACTGCGTAAATTATTGGCAGCAGACATTCATGGGAACATATTCAGTTGGTTTATATCCAAGCGGTAGTACTACGAGGTTTTACATCCGGCTGGGAGTCCATTCCCTCAGGAGTTCCGCGAGGAACCATTCTCGGTCCATTGTTATTTATCATTTTCATTACATAAGTCACTGTTTCCCAAATCTTATTAAGCAGATGATATGAAAATTTTAAAACCTATTCTCAATTCAGAAGACGTTGAGCTCTTGAAAGCGTGCTTACTTAATTTCGAAATATACTGTAAAATAAATAAGTTGGAACTTAGCGTGACCAAATATTATCTATCAGTTAACGTTTAGTCAAAAGACTCACCCTCTCATGACGATACTCTTTACAATCAACCTATAACCAAACTTAAAAAATTTAGACATTTAGGTGTCATACATGATGATAAGATGCTATTTGATGAACATATTAGCAACATCGTAAGCAAAGCATCAAAAGCGTTAGGTTTTGTTTTGAGGACTTCGTTCGTTTTTAGAAATATAAATACTGTCAAAATACTGCATTGTTCCTTCGTGCGCCTTTAACTTGAGTACGCCTCGCAAGTCTGGAACCCCAATATCAAAATTATAAAAGCAGGCTAGAAAGCATACGGCGGCGTTAGCTACGATATCTAGATTTTAAGGCACGCCAACATTCTAATAACTACCACCAACGCTGTCAACGCCAACATGTCCTACCTTTAGAATGTCGTCGTCGTAACGTGGCTGACATTTGCTATCTATTACCAGTTGCAAGGGGGTAAATGACTGCCCAGAAATGTTGGCAAAATTAGGTCTAAGGACTAGTATATCTCGTTTCAGGTGTCGTCCTGTTCTATTTTCACCTGCTGCTAACATCAGCTTCAGGCAAAATGCGTTTTTAACCAGGCCTATATTCAGTTCCATCTTGATTTATTCTTTATAGGTATTGAAGCCGTATGGCGCACGCTCACCATTCATTATTTTGTCTAGATATATAAAGACTTGTCAGATTATGGCCAGAAATGTAAGTCAAATGAATGCAGTTCTAACTTACAAAATCACTAACTGCACTTTAGCAATTTTATCACTTTGACAAAACTAATTATCCCTTATAGTTTATTGTTTATAAAAGTACCAGATATACCAGTAATTGCAAATGAGAAGAGAGATTTTAGAGTATATTTTGATATTTTATTGCTAAGTAAAAAGACATTATTTTGTGATTTATAGGAAGTTATGCTTAAAACGTCTATATCTCGAAAATATGTTTTGCCCACTTGGTTATTTTTCACTCTAAGGTGACGATCTATAAAAAAAAACACCTAAACTTCAATTATTAATGCAAATAATTTCTCAATCATCCGAATCAGAGGCCATCACGTTGTCACTGTGCCGCTATGCAAAACGGCACAATTTCTTAATTGGGGACTGAGAATGTCTCCTCTATAAACGTAAAGCACGCAGAATGAATCAGTCACCTGTAGAGCACGACCATCATGTAGGCAATGACCGCGACGCTGATGGTGCAGAGGATCGCCAGCAGCAGGATCTCCATCGGCGTGGTGGGGTAGATAGGCAGCTCCGTCCCCTCGCCCCACTGATGAGATGCCCCCGCCGCCGCCGCCGCCGCTTTGCCCTCGATCCCCTCGAACTCTACAATCATGAACAGACACTGAGCCACTAACCACGATTGTCCAAGTTCGAGCGTGACTCTCTTGTGAAGTGACAGACGTTGCGGCGGTTATTCTGCCATTTTTTTTACTATACAAGTAATATTTGCAATAATGAATATATATATTTGTTATCCGTTTCTCAACAAGACAGTCCATGCTACACATATTCGCTAACACAACAAGGCGTCATTTTCAACATAGTTTAGCTTTAGTGGGTTGTCGACAGCTCAGGAGGGCGGGCGAATTGTACGGCTATAACTCTCATGCGGACTTAAACAACCATCATAATGGAGACGTTTCAAATTACTATGGGACTGCCACGTTTTCGTACAGTTGTCAGTTGACTCTAAATACATTATTAGAACATTCTTAAATTTGGCATAGTTTGCATGTAGTACCCTGATATACAGGGTATGCAAACACGCTTGAACTAGTAAGACACTCATGGGTCCGAAAGTGTTCAACGAACTACCTGAATGCATGAAAAAAGCTCCTAGCTATAATTGCTTCAAAGCTAAGCTTAAGGCCTGGCTTGTCGAACGGGCATTCTATAGTTTTAAGGAATTTACAAATTATAAAACTACTACCAGTTTGGTAGCAAATTAATATTATTATTTTTAAATGAATTTATGACTTGTAATGTGTAATTATCAATAAATTATCTCTCTCAATTTTTTTTTACCTGACATCCGTTTGTTTGCTTATTAGTGAGGTCTAAAGCAATAATTTTCTTTTTACGACTTTGCTAATATCGCACAAAAAAAAACATCTTTCCATACAAAATGTGTTGGTTACGTTAATCTGTATGGGAAATTGAAATTTTTGTGCGTTGGACCACACGGGCAAGAACGTATGAGATGTAGGAAGGACACTCTCCGTCCCCCGTCATTTCCACTATGTTTCATAATGGTCTCTTGCTGTATAGAAATACCTAGAAGGGCCACAAAAACAAACGGAATATCTATTATGTAAGTCACTGAAAGTTTTAGTTTATGTGAGTCGTTGATAGTAGATTGTATCACAAGGCTGTAAAATAATATTTTTGAAGGATTCTAAAGAAGAATCCTGAACGTAGCGAGGGATTCAATAGGTCGCCCAAGGTAAAAATATTTTTGCAGCCGCGTAATACACTTTACTTTTCATCTCCCTCCATGAGAAAAGAATAAGAGGCTCATTGAGACACACACTCGTCATTAATTTAAAATATAAAATACCATTACAATATTATTACTTGATGAAACAATACTAAAAATCATATTAAGGATTATTTGTAACAACTGAAAATGTTATTGACATTTTTGTATCAATTAGGAACAGAACCTCTTTGGTTGGTAGTCTCGTTTACATTTCAAGCATATTTCTTTTTTTATATTCAGAATAATTTTAATAGTACAACCAGCCAGTATCATTTTTATATAATATTTTGGTTCGACCTCTATGGTTGACCTAAAATATCCCTATAGTGGACCTAAATTCTAATTCTAATTTTAAATCCCATTTTTACCCGCTACGAAAATATCTTGGAGAAAACAGCTATTTTGTTCGCCTTGATTGACGAACCGTTCAGCGATTTTCGAATAGATGGGATGAAAAACCAATTTATCATCTTTGTTACTGATCTAAAATATATCATACACCTCGTTTGTTAATTCATACCTAACAATATATAGGTAATTGATCGACGCCATTTTGGTTCGTGTATGGAAGTAGTGCTACCGTATAAATAATGTTGTCATCTGTGATAGTACGCTTCATTTACGGGACGCTTTTTCAAATTGGCACACAAAATTAGCTGTCATTTGTTCAAAAAAATATATCTTGAGTGTAGCGTATTTATTATCTGTGTATTATCAGATTACCTAGAAGAGAAAAATTCATGGGATTAGGCTAGGGTTCTAATAGGCTAATTCAAAATTCAAATTGACTTATATTTATTGTATCAACCCTGTACGTACATTCAAACATATTTAAAAGAGAGCGTGGGTTTTTATTTTCGCTTCTTTTTTTCCCACGATGGCGCGACTTTGTTTGTGAAGCGATGTAGTTTAGCTGAAGTCATTAAGAGATTTTACATCTCTCATATTCGGTAAGTAGGTCCTTATTACCCCCAAATGGGGCTTGTAGGTGACCAATTAGCGCTCTAGGGTAATAATGTAGCTAGAAAAGCCCTAGGGTTGTAAGTAATTGTAACGCCCCCGCCCGGCAGCACCTCCTCCTCCACGCGCGGCTCCGCCTTGATGGCCGCCTCCAGCAGCAGGGCGGCGGGCGTTTTAATTACTTACCACCCTAGGGCTTTTCTAGCTACATTATTACCCTATAGCGCTAATTGGTCACCTACAATTTGGTGTTAATAAGGACCTACTTACCTCACAATCGAGATGTAAAGCAGAGTAGTTAGCTCGGGTGTAAACATCAATTGCACCCTCGAACTATAGGCGTCCTCGCGCGCCTAAATATCTCGGGCTGCAATTGATGTCTTAAAGCCCTTGGCTACTAATCTACTATTAATATCCAACAATGTATACATGATTTTGTGTTTGTGATGTTTATACTGTACCGGGTAATGTGTCGATAGGGTCTAGGGCCGCGGCGAGCGCCTGCCAGCGTAGAGCGGGGTCCCGCTCGTCAGGGTTGCGCACGCTGGTCGCCAGCTCGGGACTCACGCGCTGGCTGAGCAGCACCGCCGGCAGCAGCGCCAGGTACCGCCCCGACACCGACTCGTTGTACTGCGACAGGATCGCCGACCACTGGTACGGCGATAGCCTGCAACCAACCGATATAAAAGATGTACTAAGATCCGTAAAACTAATTGTTAACACGCTTTTTGTGCGTTGCGGTTGAAAACCGCAATGTAAAAAGATGACATGCTCTGGTTTAAATAAACTTAGCCGATTTTTTACTTTCGAGCGGAGATTCGTGAAAAAAAAAGTTTTTCTAATTTTCTCAAAAATGTGTTCTATATCACTTATACATCATAAAAAACAAGTCTCCCAAAAATGTCCGTCCGTCGGTCGGTCGGTCTGTCCGTCACGCTTTGGCCTAGCGGCTAAACGAATGGTCTGATTGACACCATATTTTGAATTTAAAAGTTTTATGCAAATCTATCGAACAGATTTGAGTGGTTTACTGCTGGTTCTTATTTTGAGGGTAACTGTCATACAACGAAAATGAAAAATTTTAATTTTCGCAAAAACGGCTAATAAAATCTTAATGAAACTTTGCACGACCAAGCATCTCAAGTTAAGATATTTTGCGGCAGTTTCAATTGGTCTCTAGAAATTCATATAAGGGGTGTTCCCTTACTTTTAAAATTTAAATATGTGATTTACTCAAAATCAGTTTCGCTTAAGCTTAGTTTGATATACTACAATTTGGATTCTAAATTGGTTTTCTACCTGACTGAATATTTCATTAAATCAATTTTACTAGTAGGTATAGGTAAATTTGTATTTTCATATTATTTGTATGGAATTACAAACTTAAGTTTGCAGTTGGTACTTATATACTCATTACTATCCGCAGCCTTTATAATATAGTAGTTAGAGCATTCGGCTCTTGATCCGGAGGTTCTGGATTCGACTCCCGGCGGGGAATGATGACTCTCGTATATCGCGAGAAAGTAAGTGCAGTGCTGCTATACCATTTATTTATACACGCACAGGAAAACATAAAGTAGTACTAATCTTTATGGGCACCACACAGATGGGCAACTGTTAACAGGGTAAATAAAAAATCTAAGGTCAATGTATACGCTTCTATAATAAGGTAACCCACTGATGTTGAAAGTTTACCGTCAGATAAATTCAAAACTATTATCAAGCAAAAATTGTACAAGAAAGCTTACTATAGAATATCGAATTAGTTAGAAAAGAAAAATCCATGGGATTAGACTATTGTTCTAACAAGCTAATTCAAATTGACTTATGTTTATTGTATCAACCGGCATCCTGTACCTCATACATATTTAGGAGCGCGTGGGTTTTTACTCATGTATTGTATGGTTTTTATTGTCGATTATTTTTTTTCCACATGGCGCCACTCTGTGTAGCGACGTAAATGTAACTAACGTCATTAAGAGATTTTTAATATCCTACAATGAATAAAGAACATTTAGATTTTTTTTTTATATCCTTACCTCGTCCAAGGTCTCGAATGAGAAGAATGCTTGAAGTACATGGTGTCGTTGGCACCCACGGCAGAGTCCTTTGTCTCGGTATGTTCCATGAGCGGAGGAAAGACGAGCGTGTTCTGCTCGTTACTGTTATAAAATGTGTACATTGCTTGCTTCGGACCGTGCTTCTCACTGATCTTTTTTGATGACTCGGCGTGCCCTGGATGGGCATTTTTGTCTATATTTGTAATAAAGTAATCGACCACGCCAGAGTTGTATACGATCATCGATATCCACACAAGCATCCACAGCATAAAAGCGCGCTGAAAAAATCGCGTCCGCGCCCACATATTAACTAGTCGGATACGTTTTGGCACCCTGTTGTCGTTTGGGCTCCCTATACTACCATTTCTTTTGGCTATTACATCCGTAGGACTATTCTGAGCCACGCCATTCAGCCTCGGATGTGATTTCGACTTGGTCATTCTCTGCGGCGAAACACTATTTTCGTCTATGTAATTTTTATTGTAGCGCCAATTGAGTGCGTTATTAGCACTGAAGTACTCTTTGAGGTGTAACTTGCTATTTTGCTCCTGAAAAAGTTCCATTCGACGTACGTCGATTCCTAGGACGGTTGCGAAGAAAACCATCTGGCTAAAGTAGTCAGATAACAAGCTGACTATCATAAATATAGAAAATTCTTGTATGAATGGCACAAAAGTGAAGAAACTAACCGTAAATATTGTTATTTCAGTGAGAAAATTTTTGGTTATAGACCATCCCTCTTTACTAAGACCTTGTGCTAGCCGAATCTTTACATCTAGACGTGAGTCGGTAGAAGTTACGCTTTTTGTCAACACTAGGACGTTTTCCAGCCCGACAATTATGACTAAGTACGGGAAGATCTCCTTGCCTTGGAGGCTTAGTGAGAAACCAAAGTAAAAACAGATTCCCATAGACATAGAAAGGCTTCCGGCTATAGTGAGTACTGCGCAAGCGGCTAGGCCTAGTTTGGATTTAATGAACTCTATTTTCCTTACAGAAAAATAAACATACAAGAAAAGCCCAACAAATGTGATCATTAAAGGCACGAGTTCGTGGTAATTAAACTGTCCGGGATAATACACCAGGGTGACTTCATCCTCGTGAGGGTACTTTGTATCTTGGTATAAGGGGTACATCTCTTTCAGTTTTGTCGTCAGTGATTGCACAAATCTGTAATAAATATAAACATAGTTGTAACAAGTATTTTTATACAAGGGGATTTTGCGTTTGGTATTAGTATATTATGTATAAGATGATATGTCATGCCAGATGGCCATTTTGTATATTTGTAAAAAAATATTGTAATCTGTATTTTCTGCACAAATAAAGTAATCTAGTAATCTAATAATCTAAGCTCAAACTTTTATATTATAATTCTGCTACATTTATATCTATTAGAGCAATCACAATCTCTCTTTGTACTTAATGGTAAGATTGGTAAGTTAAGAGTGTAGCTGTTTGTACCTGTGGTCGACGTGGCGATAGAAGATAGTAAGTGCGTAGGTGAGGACGCGAGGTCGCGCGCGTAGAGGGTATCGCTTCACACCGGTATCGCGTAATTTCAAGCCGAACGCCATCTCTGCTATTGACGCTTTACCTTTCTGAACATTCTGAAACAACAGAAATTATTTTATAGATAGACAAGTTGTTTCCTGTAATTTCGTACAAGTGGAAATTCAGAAAAATATCCTTACCCATGTTTGAAACTATCTTCATAACAAAGTTCATAAAAATCGGTTCAGCAGTTTAGAAGTGGAAGCGCAACAGACAGAAAGATAGACAGAGTTTCTATCGAATTTATAATATTAGTTTGGATAATACGTATAATATTAAGAGTAGTTCCAAATTATTAGACAAACAAACAAAAACCAAAAGTTCACAAAAAGAAAAATACAGGGTGTAAAAAAAGTATTATGATCCTTCTAAGGGTGATTCGTCATCACTAATAAATTGTATAAAAGTATAAAAAAATACTTTTCCTAAAAAATGTTGTTTTAGCTCAAGAAGAAGTGACGCGCCTGGAGTTTTAATTACCTCTATGATAAGCTTTAGTGATGCAGACAAAGATGATTTTTGTTAAAATATTATAAGTACTTAACTGGACAACCGAGCTTCGCTCTATAATAGCCGCCTCAACATTAAAATATCATCGGGTGAGCAAGCTATGCTAACCGCCAACAGATGGCACTGTAGATTTTCTCTAAAACGCAAATGCTTAAAAACACGGGAAAAACGAATTTTCCCAGACATGACACCTATTGCCCCCGAAAGCCCCCGTATGGTAAATTCCATCGAAATTGTTAGAGCCGTTTTCGAGAAACCGATTACAAATATATATGTACGAGGGCCAAACCGAAAAGATCGGGAATAGAATACTCAGGAATAAATTAGATTGAAACCTTTTTGGTTTATGACATGTAGTATTATTTCAAACACAATTCCATTTTTGAATTTTAAAAAAAGTAAAAAAGAAAAGAGTAGTAGCCATTTGAATTTGACAAGTCAGTGGGGAAAATGGAGCTTACGCGGGAACATTTCCGTGCCATAATTTTTCACAACTTTCGTCGAGGTTTATCTCAAGAACAATGTCTCGCCGAGCTTGTTTCTGTTTATGAACTTGAAGCACCCAGTAAAACGACTATATATCGTTGGTATTCTGAGTTTCGTCGTAGACGTTCCTCTCTCACGACAGTTCCTTCTACTGGTCGACCAAAAACAGCGGTAACACAAGATAACATCGATGCTGTGCGCCAATTAATAAAAGAAGATAGACATGTGACATACGAGCAGATTCGGGCTTCTCTCAGCATTGGTATGACAGCGATTCAAACTATTTTACATGATGAACTGGGTGTCAAGAAGTTAGTTTCCCGCTGGGTGCCCTATCATTTGACCGAGGAACAAAAGTCGGCTCGTGTTAATTGGTGTCGGTCTACTCTGCAACGGTTCAATAGAGGGAGCTCAAATGCAGTTTACAATATCGTCTCTGGTGACGAATCGTGGATTTATTCATATGAGCTCGAAAGAAAACATCAATCGGCTGTTTGGGTCTTCGAAGGCGAGGTCAAGCCAACAAAAGTTGTCCGCTCTCGTAGCGTGTCGAAAAAAATGGTCGCTTCGTTTGTATCGAAAACTGGTCATGTGGCTACGATTCTTTTACAAGAACGCAGAACGGTTACTGCTGATTGGTACACAATAGTTTGTTTGCCGGAAGTCATAAGAGAACTTCGTAAAATTTATCCGAATCGTCGCATCATTCTTCACCAGGATAATGCGAGCTCACATACCGCTCGCAAAACAATCGCGTTATTAAATCAGGAAAACGTGGAGTTAATGGACCATCCACCGTATAGCCCTGACTTGAGCCCCAATGATTATTTTACATTCCCAAGAATTAAAGATATGCTACGTGGTTAACGATTTCAAGGCCCAGAAGAGGCAGTCGAAACTTACAAATCGGCCGTTTCGACTATATCCACTTCAGACTGGAATTACTGTTATAATAATTGGTTTGATAGAATGCAAAAGTGCATCGATTGTCACGGAGAATACTTCGAAAAACAATGAAAGTAAATATTGTTGTATTATTTTTGTACTTTTTTCTATTCCCGATCATTTCGGTGTGGCCCTCGTATATACAAACATTGCTCGTTTAATAGTATAGGATATTCATTAAGGAAAATCAAATTTCATGATCACACAATATTTTTTTTAAAGTATTTTTTTTACAATCTATTAGTGATGTAGAATCACACCTTAGAAGGATCATCATACTTTTTTTACGCCCTGTATATGCGTGTACCGTATTTAAGATTTCATCCTACAACTTAAATCGGAAATGCGAAAGTGAATTTAGTGATAAAACCCGATCATTGGTAAATCGTAGGATTTAAGCTAAAAGTGGCAAACAATTAATCTAAAGAATTTTCGTATAGTTAGACTAGTGAGTGATCGCATTATGGTGGTACGCATAAGGACGCTGCCCATCCTCCAGTTCATGTATGATATTATTCTTGGTCGGCATCACGGGTACTGCGGTCATCAATCACCACGGACCCTTGTACTAGCCGCAATGCTAATTAGCGTAGAAACTATGGTTGCTTAACAGTAGACTTTTTAATGGGATATCATTGAACTCTTGATATCCGAGCTCTTCTCAACAAACAAAAGAGCGCCATCAAGTTTGGAGTAGAAAAAGTACACAGATGGATCAACAGATGGCGCTGTACGGTCTGAAACGCACTATTTTTTTCCGAAGAAGTAATATAAAAAAAGAAATAACGAGTTTTCCCAGATTGAGACCTAGGCTAGATCGATTTTTCGCCCCCGAAAACAACTAAACTGTAAATTTTGTCGAAACCGATAGAGCCGTTTTCAAGAACGCGTTTGCAAATACATCCAAATAAATAAAAGAACTTGTCTGAACTAATTTATTAGCGCCGACCCAAGACGCTATAGCTACAGATGTGAAATTTTGTACAGAAGTTTCTTGCACGTCAAAACTACCCTCTAAGAAAGCTTTTTAATTCCTCCCCCGAGGGGATGAAGTAAGGGATGAAAGATTGTATAAAATCAGATGAGATGCATAAAACTTTGGATTTGAGCTAATGGAAAGAAAAAAGAAACACGTTAGCATTTTTGCTAAGTCAACCCCCAAGAGGCTGAATTAGTTTTTAATAGTACATTAAGATTCGAGTGCACTATTTTGGATATTACGCCCAAGGCTCAGAAATAACAGCCCGAGCCGCAGGCGAGGGCGTAATGGAGCCGAGGGTGTTATCATCAAAGCGCACGAGCTTCTTACGACGTTTTTCAACACATTTCCGAATAAAAACAAATCAAATTTGCTTACCTTTTCTACAGAAGGAAAATTCTATTTACTTTTGCCTCACATTTCTAGGTTCACCCGATACTCCAGACTTGTGTCCAAGTATTTTCGACGTTGAGGAACTACACCAATTATTGTTTTTTTATTTGTAAAAGTCAATACTTTAAAAAATAATCATAATAAACAGTACAAATATTTGTTAAAATGGCGCGCGTATTACTTTTTCGGAAGACCTAGATTAGACATGCGCGCGCAGGAAGCACTGACTAAACCCTCAGAATAAAGACCTCCTTGCTTCGCTCGGAGACTAATCCAAAGAGATTAGAACCTCGCTGCGCTCGAAACTGCCAAACAGCATACTTCCTTCCTTATTTAAAATTGAATATTTTGTTACTTTAAAGACAAATTTGTAGTTATTTATTTATTTATTTATTATTTATTTATAATTTACAATGTACAGTTATGACAGGCATACCTAATTAAACTATACAAGGAACATAGAACTTAAATAACGAGATCACATTGAGATCAGAAACCTTAAACATTATTAAACAATAAACTCCTGTATTAGGTAAAACATTGTTAAAATATATGTATAAAATAAAATTACAAAACTTCACAGAAAGTAAGCATAGATTTGCTGATGCTTGGCAACTTATCTGCAAATATATCAAGTTGTGGTGCCGCCTCTAGCATATCTCGTATAAGTCGCAATGCGCGCGGTAGAGGAGACTCGCGGTGCGCCACCGTGCGCATAGTGGGCAGCGCCACTAGGTGGTGCGCTCGACCTCTGAGATAGTTTTCGGGGACAAACAATCGGAATACCTGCGGTACCAATTCTGGACAGCTAGATTCACCACGAAGGATACAACAAACTGTGATCATAAGCTGATGGATACGTCTTGTTTCCAGCGATCTGAAGCCAAGGACTCCCAATAAAAATTTTGTCGGGTACAAAAACGGATAATAACCCAATTTCTTTTTGTATAGAAATCTGAGAAACACTTTTTGAACTTTTTCAAGTGAAAGGTTATAAACACTTTCATGGGGGCCCCAGATAATTGACGCCGTCTCAATCTTACTTCGCACCAAACTTACGTATAATAATTCGATAGCCGTACAATCATCAAACTCTCTGGCGTTTCTAATAACAAACCCCAATCTCTTAAAACACTCTGCTGCAAGGGTTTCGATGTGAGCATTGAACGTGAGTTTGGCGTCAAAAAGTACTCCAAGGTCTTTGATCGAGTTAACACGACTAATGTTTTCAGTGCCCAAAAAGTAAGCAGCATGCATAGGATGTAAAGCCCTAGTAAACGACATAATGCAACACTTGGATGGATTAAATTGAAGCTTGTTGTTTATGCTTTTTTTTTTTTATCGTCAATGGGCTTACTCTTGACCTCGATCTAGTCTTGAAGACAGAGATGAGGTCGACGATGGAACGAGCTTGCCCAGTAGAAGCCTATTCACTCGCGACTTGAATAGATTCGGGTTATATGAACTCGGGAACACAGACGCAGGCAGAGAATTCCACTCTAGCTGTGCGCATTATAAAAGATGTTTCAAAGCGCTTTGTGCGAATGTGCGGAATATCAACCAAGTATGGGTGATATCCTGCGGTGCGTCTGGACTCCCGATGGTAGAAGGGAGATGGTGGAATAAGCTCGTGGAGCTCTTGAGCACACTCTCCGAAGTACAATCTGTAGAAGACCGACAGACATGCAATTTTGCGACGGTGGGCCAGACTGTGAAACTCTCATCACCAACGAGCTTCTTGGCTCTGCGATCTATCGAGTCAAGTGCGGCTAGTTGGTATTTTGCTGAGCCATCCCAAAGGTGACAGCAATTCTCCATGCAGGATCGGACTTGGGCTTTATATAAAACTAGAAGCTGTCCAGGAGTGAAGTAACGCTTAACCTTATTGAGGATGCCCAGCTTTTTTGCCGCAGTTTGGGCTTTAGACTCAATGTTAGCGCCGAAGTTTAGGTTTGCACACAACTTCATGCCAAGTAGCTCGAGACTTTCGGTAACTGGTACAGTTGTACCTCGGAAAGTAGGAGCCAGATTGAACGGACTCCTTTTGGCGGTGAACAGACACGCCTGTGTTTTGGTGGCGTTGAAACTCACCAGATTTTTGTCACCCCACTCGGAGACACGACTTAAGGTTGAGTTTATTCGCTCTAACATGGCCTCTCTCGAAGAACGTATATCGTCACTGCTGGCTTTTGCGCTAGACATATATCTCTCGACAACAGTACTGTCATCTGCGTACCCAACAATACTAGGACCTAGAAGGTCGTTGATGTGCAGCAGGAAAAGAGTCGCAGAGAGAACAGACCCCTGAGGAACCCCGGCGTCGATAGCCATGAGGTCAGAGGAGCAGCCATCAAGGACTACTCGGATCGACCGTTCACTCAGGAAGTCAAACTCCATCGGTAAACTGCATCTATATCTGCCTGAAGTAGATTACAATCATCCAAATCCCGCACTACATGGACGAGCTTTAAATCGTCTGCGTATAGTAGACAAGACGCATGGCTTAGTACTGTGTCCAAATCATTAATCATCAGATTAAAAAGAAGGGGTCCAAGGATGGAGCCCTGACTGACCCCCGATCGGGTATGGTAAGATTTTGATACAAAGCATCCATGACGAACGAATTGATAACGATTTCGTAGATAATCAGCAAAAAATTTTAATAGTGATGGAGTAAATCCAAAGGAACATAGTTTATTTAAAAGGATATCGTTATCAATTCGATCGAAAGCCTTTGTGAAGTCGAAGTAGACTACGTCAACTTGGTTACCTTTGTCCAAATTACGGGATATTACATCAGTTAGTGTTAAGAGATTGGTGTTGACAGACCGTCTCGCTCTAAAGCCATGTTGAGAGTCAGTCAAATAAGGAGAAACCTGTTTTGTTATTTTTTTATGCAAGATGTACTCAAAAACTTTAGCCAACGCGGACATGATAGCTATGGGTCGATAATTTTCAACTTTTGACTTTACTTTACTTTTAGGTATTGGTGTAACTTGGGAAAGCTTCCATTTTGTTGGATATTTATGTGTATTTAAAGAAAGATTGAAAATGTACAAAAGAGGTGTAATAAAATTGTCTCTACATGCTTTTAGTATATACGGGGGGAAGTGATCTGGACCTATAGAACACTTAGGCTTTAGAACTTTTAATGCGTATTTTATATCAGAAGCTAGAATTTTATCAATATGTACATAAGCAGCTGAACAACTAGTGTCATTTTCGTTTGCTGTATCCGGACAAAGCACAGGATCCTGTGGTAAAAAAACACTTGAAAAGAAACTAGCAAAAGCATCAGCAGCTTCGCTACCTTCAGAAACTTTATCTTTATAAGAAATTTTCGACACAAAGCCTCCAGTTGTTCGGAGATTGTCAATGTGTCGCCAAAAGTCTTGTGGGTTACTTCTGAGATTGCTTTGCACTCGTTTGATATAGATGTCATATGCTAGTTCCACCTGAAGTTTGATGTTTGCTCTTAATTTACTGAATTTATGATAAAATTATTTATCATTCGTAATTTTCCATAAACGATGAAGGTGAGCTTTGCATGCTATGTCTTTAATTATGTCATGTGTATACCAGACAGGATAGCGCCTAAGAACTTGTTTAGGGCGAGTCTTTTTCGGTGCACACTTGTCAAATATAGCATACATAATACTGTAAAAAGCATCAACGGCCTTGTCAACATCCTCTGCACAAAGAACAGGATCCCAGCAAACTTCGCAAATGAGTTTATAAAGCATGTCAAAATCAGCTTTAGTAAAGTTCCAGTCCATTTCATTATTAATATTACCAGGAGGAAGACGATCAGATCGATTGCTTATTTTAGTATTGTTGAGATGTATTTCTACATCCAGTGGTGGGTGATAAGCATCAACATGAGGTACTAGTCCGTCTCCAGTTACACCCTCTACGCGTACATTATCAAGTTGCTCTGAGATCAGCACCACATCTAACCTACCCCCGTAAGAATTTAATACATCATTCATCTCAACGAGACCGCAAACATTAAGACAATAACCAAAATAAGCCTTAATTGTTTTAGAAGCACTGTTCAGATTTAAATCTCCAAGAATTAGTATAAAATTACTAATACTAGACAATTTTGATTCAACTGTAGGAAACCATTGCATGTACGTCTCGTCGGGAGAGCTAGGCGGTATATAAACAACACATACATCAAAGTTTACATGGTGAAAAGAAAATGAGGCCCATAAATCTTCACATGACTGGGTCTCAAGGTCAGTTCGGCGAAGAAAACTAATTCCAGGTCGAGCTGCAAGTAATACGCCACCACCAGTCCTTACACGCCGACCCAAACGCGCTGTATCTCCTCCTCGATCTTTTCGTAATATGGTCCAATTTCCAGGTGCTAACTCGGAATCCAAAACAGATGAATCTAGATTCGTTTCCGTCACGGCAACCATATCAGCCTCAAGAAGTAAAAGGGTCAACCTCCAATAGTTAAGCTTGGTTTTTAGCCCTCTAACATTTTGATACACAGCACGTAACGCAGGACCAGAGCTGATCAAATGTGAAGTAGAATAATTATTGGTTGGAATGTTGCTTGTCTCGCTGTGGGTTACGAAAGGAAGTCCACTTCTTGATTCTTGCATTTTTTGGCCACATATTTGGTGAAATGAAAATTAGTTGGTTAATACAAATATTTTCATGTAATTGACGTTTATTTATCAAATAATTGAACGCAGTTCATTTATTCATGAAAATATTATTAATGTTATACATTTAGAAACTCCTTGCACCTTGCCGATTTACAAAAAAACTTCAAAAATAAAACACTAGTGCGGTAATATAATGAAAAAATCACGCGTGTATAATAAGCTGGATTATGGACCTTACTACAGTGCAAATAGAGCTGTTTTATGAGCAAGTGTGTTGAAAAGTAATATACACATGAATACAATTTTAATTATTTTTGCCAAACCATGCAATGGTTTGTTGGCAAATTAATGCTCCCTCAAAAACAGTGTCTTAAATTAATAAGTATGACATTACATTGCACTGTCGTTGTACATTTATTAAAAGATTAAGTAGGTACTTAAGCCAATTGAATTAGTTCATTAGGTATTTTTGAACACTTAATTTAAAAGCCTTTTTCGTTACACAATTGATTCTAGTCTCTTTTGGTATATCGTTATAGATTCTGGGTATGAGATATTTTCTAGTTCTCTGTCCATAATAGTTCTTTTGTACTCCCGTTTGTTAAAGTTCGAAATACGAAACCGGAAACAGTATCACAAACATTGCCATTCCGACAACAGTTGCGTAATATTTATAAATGCAACTGTCTACAATACGGCAATTTAATTTGTTCACCTTTTTTTAGGTTTGGCAACAAAATTACGTTAATACTATGTTGTACGAGTATTGGATGCCATCGGCTAATATGCTAGTTACTAAGCCATAAAGGACAACTTCAAAAACGAATTTATGCACTTATGAACTGAACCCCCCTATACACATGATGGCTGGCCGAGAGGGATGCAGGATGCAGCATAGATGCAGCAGTGTGAAAGAAAGAGAAAGATATACACTGTAATATATGAACGTAGTGATTTACGTTCGCGCTTATATAATCTGTCAAAAATAAGTTTTAATTTATAAGTTAACGATAAACATCTTGATTTCCATTGAAAATTTGTAAATATTTGTAAATTCATGCTGTCTATTGTGACATTCAAGCACTCATGTTACAATGACTATCTTTACTTGACAGTGGTATAAACTACTATTTCAACACATGTGCTCATAAAACCGCTGCGCTGTATTTGCACTGTGTTAAGGTCCATAATCCAGCTTCTTAAACACGCGTGCCTTTTTCATTAATATTACCGGACTAGTGTTGTAATTTATGTCTTTTTTTTTAATCGGCAAGATGCAAGGAGTTTGTATATCTATAACATTCATAATATGTTCATGAATAAATAAACTGTGTTCGATAATATGATAAATAAATGTTAATTATATGGAAATACTTATATTAATCAACCAACTCACTACAAATTTGTCTTGGGAGTAAGTCTCAAAACAAAAACCTCCTTTTGGTGTTATTTTTTTGTTTTTTAGGGTTCCGTACCTCAAAAGAAAAAAACGGAACCCTTATAGGATCACTTTGTTGTCCGTCTGTCTGTCTGTCTGTCTGTCTGTCTGTCAAGACCCTTTATCTCACGAACGGGTAAAGGTATCAGGTTGAAATTAATACCATACATTAGGATCCATGAACCACACAAGATCTGAAAATTTCAATTTTTTACAACGACGCAATCAAAAGATATGGCATTTTATGTCCTCATCTCCATACATTTATTCAAAAATGAAAAACCTACAGGGTACTTCCCGTTGACCTAAAATTATGAAATTTGGCAAGAAGCTAGGTCTCACAGTACAAATAATGGGAAAAGTCTGAAATCATTAAATATTACAACTTTTCTCACAACTAATAGTAACCAATTGTGGTGAGCTCCCGTTTCAAGAACATTCATATAAGAGAGGGGTCAAGTTGGATGGTTGCTGGGGCGATTTTTATTTTAGTTCTATTTAAAAACGGGAACACTTACAAACTTGAAAATTGGTATGTTTATAGGGCATAGGCTATAAAATAACAACAAATAATAAAATTTGGTCAAGCGCGTGTCGGACTCAAAAAATCTAGCACATTAACTTACTGAAATTTCAACTAATACAATTATGTTTTTTTTTTTATAGCGGCAAGGTGCAAGAAGTTTCTTTATCTATAACATTCATAATAATTTAATGAATTAAGAAACTGTGTTCGATAATATGATTTTCTACTTTGTAGATTTATCCGAACACAGGAAGTGTTAAAATAAAATCATTTTCAATGATAAATAAACGTTTATTAAACGAAAATATTGATTTTAATCAACTAACTAACTACTTGTCTTTAAAGTAAAAAAATATTTAATTTCAAAACAATTTGAAAAGTAGTCTGTTTGGTAGTGTAGTCATTGTTTCCTACGCACGCATGAATAATCTGTGTCTTCGAAAAAAGTAATACGCGCGCCATATTAACAGATATATGTAGTGAAATTGTAATTATAAAAAAATGACTTCTACAAATAAAAAAAACAATAATTAATGTAGAACGTCGAAAATACTTAAACAAAAACACAAGTCCGGTGGATCGGGTGACGTAGAAATGTGAGGAAAACGTCTACGAAATTTCCTTTGGAAGAAAGGTAAGCGAATTTTATTCGTTTTTATTCACAAATGTGTTGAAAAACGTCGTAAGAAGCTTGTGCGCTTTGGTGATTACACCCTCGGCTCCATTACGCCCTCGCCTGCGGCTTGGACTGCAATTTCTGAGCCTCGGGCGTAATATCCATAATAGCGCACGTGCATCTTAATGTAATATTTACTTTAGGTACACGAAGTATTTTTTTTTATCTTTCTATGCAAAGATGGATATGTCACTGGATTTTTAACTTTTTAACTTTACACGTTAAGAATAAAGAGTTGTAATTATACCTACATTCATTTTTCACGCGTTTATCATCAAATATTTTCATGAATCTTATTTTATCTAAGTAAGATCGATCAAGACGCACGGCATAGCGCTAGTTTTATATCATCATCATATCAGCCGAAAGACGTCCACTGCTGGACATAGGCCTCCCCTAAGGAACTCCATGACAACCGGTCCTGCGCTGCTCGCATCCAGCGGCTTCTCGCGACCTTGACCAGATCGTCGGTCCACCTTGTGGGGGGCCTGCCAACGCTTCGTCTTCCGGTACGTGGTCGCCACTCTAGAACCCTCACGCCCCATCGGCCATCGGCATCAACATCAATGGCGAGTACATGACCCACCTTCGATTTGCCGACGATATTGTCGTAATGGCTGAGACCCTGGAAGATCTCGGCACGATGCTCAATAACCTCAGTAGAGTTTTACAACAAGTGGGTCTTAAAATGAACATGGATAAGACGAAAATTATGTCTAACGCCCTTGTTGTACCCACTCCACTCAAAGTTGGAGACTCTACGCTCGAAGTTGTTAATGAGTACGTATACCTGGGACAAACAGTCCAGCTGGGTAAATCCAACTTAGAGTTTTATATATGTATATTTAATACAAATATTTCTCGTTCAATAGTATAAGATTCCAGTGGCGCAGAGCGAGAATTGTAATAACCGAGCCACACAATTGGAAAAACCACTGTCCATCGAGCGTATAATTAATATGCTTCTTGCATTTAAGTAACGTAAAACGCTACAAAATAACAGAGCTCTAAACTGTGCAGCGCTCGTGTCATAGTTGCTTACACTTTTTGTAAAGATCACGAAATTTATAAGTTGGCCAAGGTTAACACCCGGATGGGTGACGGTGCATCAATCAGAGAGCATTTAGGTGCTTCGGCAGGCACATTAAGTCATTGGTCCCTGTTGGTCATTTGGCGGCCTGAAAACAGCCTAAAGAACCTAAAACACAACTAGACACTCATTGTTAACTAACGTAATAGCTATTGGTTTATAACGATCAGTCAGGTCAACTTTTTGCAGAGCGTCTGTGAGCTGACTCAAAACTCTTGTTCATTCCGAATGCGCAAAAACATGTCGATATTTCCATAATTCCTGAATTAACTACTGATTGAATCTACGACTAAGTCTAGTAAAGAATCCATATAAAATCCACTTTTATGAATTAAATTTTACATATAATTAAGTTATTTTTATTTATTTTCGTATTTAACAAAAATTTTGGCGAAAATGTATTATGTAATATTTAGAAGTTCTGTGTTTGATAATCGGTGATAAATATGAAGTTAGGATGGTGCTAGTGCGTTCAAGTCGAAGTAACTGGTCTTAACTACGTGTGGTTGCCTTCGGGCGCAACCACTCTCAATGCAGGCCAAACATTTTCTATGATGAAACTGACTCGCAGAGACCACTTACTATTAAGTATTTCATCTGTGTCCACTCTTAGTGTAGTGATAAAACCGCTTAGTGTAGTGATAAAACCGCCTTATGCCCTGATTTTATAAACTGTTTTTGTGAATGTTTTCATTTCTGAGTGAGCAATAGAGTTATCTAACCATAATGGACGTGTTTTGGCGTTCAAATGTATGTATGTATATCAGTCCCTGATGAGGAAATGTCTAGTTTAAGATTAGACCAAAAACAGCACTTTTAGTT